>CM067376.1:242172876-242724564 GCA_034510155.1 Eucriotettix oculatus | reverse complement strand
AATCCAATCTCTACTATATATATATATATTATAATCCAATCTATTCTATACATATATATATATATAGAATAGATTGGATTATAAAGCATCAATAAGTAAGTCCGAATAGTTTTATGAGAAATCTAGTCCATTTCAATTCAAACTAAACTGGGCAATGAAGATTTATGACTGAAATTATTTGATTTCACCACTGTCCTGACAATGAAAGGAGCGGATTAAATTGTCACTCAGATTTCTGTGCCTGTCATGTGGGCTGTATCCTTGATTAAGTTGGCTGTACATTTTTTATCTTAATGTGTATTTCTATTTCATTTTAAATTCCTTTTGAGTTTGACCATATTACAACTTAAACAAATAAGTGCCAAAGAGCCAAGAGTCAGAATTTTATTTATATTATTCAACAATAGTGCCTCCTGGGTATGTAGAAACCCCAAAATAGTGAATAAAATGTGTTGAATAATATAAAAAAAAATTCTGACTCTGTACCAATGTGATATTTATTTGAGTATTACCTAGTTTTATCATACCATAAATGCTGACAACTTTTGAAACAGGGTGTACATTGGTTTTGAAGGTCATTGTCAACCCACATGTGCAAGAAGGTGGAATGAGCCTTTGTGAGTTGTGCTGTAATTTAGTTATGGAGTGGGGAGATTATGAAAATTGTGTGGCAGTAAAATAGAAAATTGGCATATGTTTTGTGTATTGGACCATCAAGAAGAAGTTACTTCAAGCAGTGGCAGCCCATATTTGGATGAAAGTAGTCAGTGCTTTGTTGTGAGCTAAACATTTCAAAATTGCCAATGTCTCAGGGTGTAAAGAAGTGACTTAGGGTTGAAGGATAACCAGAGAAGTACTAGTCACTTCCTCAATGCACATCTGAAAGAGCTGAGAGTAATGAAATAAATGCCTCCTTCAGCATTACACAAACAATGGGCACAGGAGACTTCTTTTTACAGATGAAAAGATATTCAATATTGAGGAAAATTTCAATTGATAAAATGACGAGTTTATGCTTCAACATCCCAGGAAGCTTGGGAGAAATCTTTGAAGGTCTGGAGGGGTCATCATTCTGTCCCAGTCATGGTTTGGTGGGGAATGGTATGTGATGGCACCACCAGGCTTCATTTATATTAAAAGGGGGTGAAAATGTCGGCCAGCATGTATGAAAATACTGTTTTGAAGCCTTTCACCTTGTTCAGGAATCAACATTGGAGCTTTCAACTGGATGCTAGAATAGCCTACAAGGCAAACTCTACCCAGGACTGGCTCAGGAGAAATGTCTTGGACTTCATTGCTCCAAGTGATTGGCCTGCTAGCAGCCCTGACCTCCAATTTGAAAAGTGGTTGGTGCTGTGTGTTTCTTATACATGGAAGTAACCTGTACAATAAGGAAATTAAATTATCTTTACTAATTCACTTTAAAAGTTGTCAGTATTTATGATAAAGACTAGGAATATATGTCAAATTAATTTATATATAGTTTGTTCAAAGTCCTTCCAATTTTGATTATGCTAATAATTGTAGGAATCAATGTTACAACGACATCGAATTGAGGCTGGCTCACTACATGCTGTGCAGTGTATGGACTGGGAATGGAAGATGAAGGAATTGGGGCTCTGTGAATTCAAGGCAAGGCCTGTGATAGATGATCTGCATGTACCAATGGTGCTTGTTAGTGATGACTTTGATCTGCTTCCAGCCTGACTTTTCTTATAAAATAAGCACATAGGATGAACCATGGTGCAATATATATTGAAATGTATTTTACAATTTTGCTGTATTCATTCTAATGCTTATGCAAAGAAGATTATTAGATATGAAACTTAATCTTCTGAATGAAACATGTATAATGTAAAGTTTTCATATAACCCAGCTGTTATTTCAGCAAATTAAGAAAAGAATTGCAGTGTACTAATCCAAAGATTATTTGTCACAACAGCAATGACACTTTTTATTTTAGAGTGAGTACTTATTGCTTGTAGCCAATTCTTAAAATACATTATACTGTAATCAGTTTCTAAAATTTGAAAGTTCTTTTAATTAAGCTTGTTTAATTCTTTTTATCACTAATTAGGTAATCAGCAACTTCCATACTTTAACTGTGATGGCACCAAATTGTATTTTTTAAAAGAACGTAATATCTGTTGGAATTTATACCTAAGATGTGCAATTACGAGCATTAGTGTTGTACTTAGAATTCTGGAGCATTCAGATTCAAATTGTGAGAAATTGTGCAAAATTGGTGTAAATAATTGTAAATATAATATGAAAGTTATAATAAACCTGGTTGCCCATATTGGTGTCTCATTTTAATGATTTTATTAGAATAGATCGAATTCTTGGTATTAATTTTTTTACTTAAACCAATATTACAAAAATTGTTTACATTAGGATAAAATGCATTTTAAATTATTTGCTAAAATTAGTTAAATGTTTTGACATTTTAAGTAGCTTTAATGTTATATAGTTTCAAAACGTATTCAAATATGGCTAAACAAACTTGAATAGTAAGAAAATTAATAAGTAATAAGTGTATATGTCCATTCTCTATAATGTAATCACTTTGGTTTGTTTCAAATATTATTACTGTTGGAAATGTGATTGTTGATGCAGTCAGTGCTGGATTTAGACTTGACAAGGCCTTTAACTGAGTGAATCATAGACCCTTTTCAAATGCAGATATTCGATGTTGTGGTGATGTTTAAATGTATAAAGGGTTAATCTGAAATACATTTTTGTAGTATATTGATTGTGAAATAATCTTGAACTCAAAATTATTTGGGGATGGAGGTTGGGGGCTCTAAGTTACATTTTGTGTAGTTTATACATAAATATGACCCTGGATACAATCTTCATAAACCATCACGTATTTATTAGCTATAATATCAACTTTCTGCCATTCTACAATTAACCTGCATTTGTATAACACCTTCAACCTCTCTTATCATTCTGTATGTGTAGTTTGACTTTGATGTTGCTGCAAAATAACATATCTGTGCCATGTAAAACTTCTTTGGCAAATACTGGATAATTAAAGGTCCTAAAATATATATTTTGTAACATTTATCATGAAACATACAATCATAAAAAAAATTGTTCCCAGAACACAGCAATTTACAGGAATGTAAGTAAGTATTGTAGCTTGATTTGTTCATGATTTTCTTGCCCTCCATTGCATATATTATGTAAGACATGTCTTATTGTCGTGTTAGCCATACTCTTGAAGGTCACACAGGAGCAATGGCTCATGACTTGGATATAAATTTAAACAGTGGAACACTGGTGTCATGTCAGGAATTCATAAGAGTGGATGGACATTTTCATCACATGATGTTTGTCTGGTTTGCAAATGTTTTGCAGGCTCTTGAAGTCCATGGTCAACAACAAACGTATGCTGAAGTATTGTCAGGCTAGCACAAATCAACCTATTTGGCAAATTCAGGGAGCAGTGAACCCTACCTTACAGCAACCTGTTAATGCCGTTGGCTGATTTTCTAGGCCATTACAATGACTATCCCTAAGCACAGGATTATCGTTCATAATTCAGAAAGGGACGGCTTAAGTCCATATATGGCTTACAGGGTCCAAGGACTTGCTCACTGAAGGTGGTGTTACCACCACTCCTGTCTTACTTGACCATCTAGTCAATAAAGGTGACAGCATTTGAGCCGGGGGCAATAAAACTCAAGACTACGTGTCACGGCTTGTGTGTTTCCCAATTTTGGTGAGAGTTGGTGGCATCAGGTTGTGTATTTCCCGAATTAGAACCATAAATGTTATTGATGGATATCCATCCCGGCCACTTTGGTGATATAAGCTAAAGAAGTGGGGAGGAGAATTTAAAAAAGTCCGTCGGTAAGATTTTTGGAGGAGATTTGGACAAATTTTTGAGAGCGGTGAAATGGGAGAGATGGCAAAACAATTTTGGAGAGATTTCGAGCAGATGATCGGCATCCTTTGGCAGGAGGATAAGCGGAAATTCTTCCTGACCTGGAAGAATAGCGCCGGTGGCTTGTGATCTGGAGAGAGGGTGACCCAATTAGGAACGAGCTGGAATATGCACTAAGCCAACTCGGTAATTACCCCCGTGACCCTTGCTGATTTTATGTACTGCCAGGTCCGAGTAGATGTTGTGTAAAATTTTCTGTTCTATGAGAAGACCCATAATATACGACCATGAGTGTAGAGTGAGAAAATTGTTAGTTGTAGTTATATTGTAAGAAAGAACTGCTGGCATAAAGATGGAAATATCAATATTGTAAGATTAATGTAAAATGGGTGTTTAGTTAAAGTAAATTGTTTTCTTATTTTAATTACAAAATCTTATTAATATTTTGGGGTACGGATGCAGGAACGGCTGTAGAGACCACGTGGTGTTAAAGCAGGCTTTATTCCGGAGACACAGCAAGTGTGTCCGCCTGCAGCTTACAACAAAAATGACAGAGGGGTCGCTTGTAACATGGTGGAAATCATCTTCCTCCGTGGCTTGCAGCGCTCTAACCCAGCCTTGCTACTGGAGGGGGGGGGGGAGCCGCGTTGCCACGTCTTTCCAGCGACTCTGCTGCTTGTGGTGGGCAGCATCTCAGGCCACACAATATTCCATTTAAATAATTAATATCTCCATTCATTACAGATAATTGTTGCCTATTCTTGGTGCAGATGACCAAAATACTAGAAGATGCACAGTTCGTTTTCACGTCTTTTGGCAAACATCTGTTTTTGATTTCTGTTTGGTCTTCATGAGGGGTTATATGGACCAGTGGTAGTCTGATGCAACTCTCCATGCTAACCAAACTTGCGTAAACCTTTTCATTCCGCATAACTACCACATCTAACATTCTCCCTTATCTGCGTAGCGCATTCCATCCTTGGCTTCCCTCTTCTGTTCTTACCCCCACACACTTCCCTCAAATGCTAATTTCACAAGACCATCATGTTGTAAAACATGGCCTTTTAATCTATACCTATACCCGAACAGAGACGGGAACTCGATCTACCACACAGCAGCAGACGAGAAGTTTGATGTCTCACCCTAACAGCGACTGTAAATTGTCCCCACTTGTTCATTGGAGAGCCCCAAGTAGAAGTAAAATTCACGAGAACTGCTTGCGGTACGTAGTTTCCGAAAATATGGCTTTCGTTCCTCTATTAATTTCCATTGGCAAAACAATCCCATTGATTTTTACATCCAACCTGTCAGCATTGTGTACGACTGTCGACAAGTCCAACTTTTGGATATCGTCCGCAACTACATCTCCATCAACATCATTAATTACTTAAGACTTGGTTGCCGGTATTCACGCGAAAAATGTCGCAACTTTATTACAGTTATAACGTTTGGTTATCCTTCTTGTAGTTAATAGAGATCTTCGGAACCACAGGTATTTATAGCGCAACAATGTTTACAGTTTGATTGTACATTAGCAGTGATCGTTAAAAGCCATTTTAATTTCCTTTCTATTACGATTCACGCGTATTCATAACGGACATGATTGATAGCTAAGGAATTGAAATAATTGGAAATTTACGTTTAATATCAATTCGAATGATTTAATTGTGGATTTAAATAAATTAACTCTAACTTTTAAAGGCCTAATAAATATAGATTGTAGGGCGGCGAACACAAAGGAGTATCGTTACGCCAATAAAACCAATGTTTGGCAATCATTTTGAACAATAGTACGATATATTAGAAAAAGTAGTAATTGTATTCGTTGTTAGAGACATACGTTAGCAAAACATTATACAACAGTTGTCTTATCGTGTGTTAAGTAAATATAAGGAATTCTATGCCAAACGTTGGCGATATCGAATGCTCGAAATAGGTATAACGAATACATATTTTGGGATTTAAGAATAATAATAATTTTATTAATAGCTTTATTAGGTCGTAAGTGTTCAACAGATTGTAGTGAAGTTAACGCGGAAAGAGGAAATGTGCTTCGGGACGACCGGTGTTGGGCATCATTTAGAATTGTTGTAAGAAGAACCCAGGGTCTTTCACGACCCTCGTCATTTTACCCGAAACTAACCAGCCGATAGGCAAGGTGCATCTCAGAAGTAAGCAATTAGTCCAAACGAGATAAAATTAAGGGAATGAAAGGAATTTTTCATGTGAAAACATACAAATTTTTATAAAATAATAATAAATTTTCATGTGTATTATCGTATAATAGTAAATATTTACAATATAGTATTTCAAGGCCTCGATATAACAAAAGAAACTGGAAAGATATGTAAAGACTGCAGAGATTGTAAATTATACACATAAAATACGACGACAAAATTATTATGTCTGCATTTAAAACACGAATAAATCACAATATCGTACGATACATTCGTATAATCTGACGGTCAATGTGTACACAGACGCAACTTTCTTAAGCAGCAGATTCAGTAAATATGCCATTTAGCAAGGATCAGCTGTTTATGGCGCAAAGATTTGCTCTGAAAGTAGCAAATCTTTCAGAACATATTACAAAAAAAAAATTAAAACAAAAGAGCTCACTCGCTATAAAACATTTAGTTCTAATGCACTAACATAACAATTGAGAAACAAGGTAGAAACAAGTATTTACAGATATAGAAAAACGAAAAACAATTAAACAAGGTGCGAATATAATATTTGAATCTGTATTTTGTAGAAGGACACAAAATATAAAATAAAATGTTAATCTGATCATGCGCAGTGCATTCACTTGAATTACGTATAGTTAGTATGCAGGCAATGTCAAAATCGTTACAAATACGGATCGCTAATGGTAAATAGACACATAGTAATGGTTATGAGTCTTGGAATCCAGATGGCGTCATTCCCCTCCGCGTCGCGTTCATGAAGTGGGCAGCGATTCGATTCCCGTTCAAGACGAATGTACGTCACCAACACGTCCTCAGGATCTGGTACTGCGTCTCTAATTGCCGCTCGGCAAAGGACCAAATGTGCGACAGCCAGGAGAATTTGAGATGATATTGGCTAAGGACTAAGGAAGAAGGCCGCAGTGTAGTAAAGCGCGTTTCTCCGCCGTTGGTCCGAGATGTCTCCGGCTCTCGGTCCACACCGTCTCACGTGCAACGTCGGACTCCCCTCTGTCTCTTATCTTTCTTTATTTAAAAAAAAATGAAAGTCGTGACATCGCGCGTCACAGAGTATGAGGCACTCGGAAAAACGCTTTTTAGCGAGATATGAATGCACCGATGATCATTAATGACCCCAAGAATTTTGAAAATATTATTTATTAATTTACTCAGCAATACAATGCTAAAACGAAACGCATTTTAATAATATCCTTGACGTTTTCTACAATCGGCCGTTGGTCAACAATGCGTCGTGGAGGTACAGACGTCGCATCGTATATGCAGCAATGAGGCTGTACCAAGGTTTTCCAACAAAATGAAAACACGTTAAACAATAAACGTCGCCGGGCACCAAAATATATTAGAAGTCGTTAACTTAAAATAAAATATGAGAAAGAAACGTGAACCTCTTCAGCAAATGGAACGGCCGTTTCAATGTTTATATCAATTTGTGTGTGTGTTGGTACGTATGAAAGAATAACCGTGTGGGGATGCTAGTCCTCCATCGGACGTCTCCCCAGGTTGCGAAGTGGGGACTACTACCCAGATATGAATGGTACTGATTTTTCGGGGCGAGAGGCAACAAGATTCACTATTACCGGCTTGAAGTACGAAGATAGTGATCCGGGAATGGCTCAATGTTGGACAAAAACAAGCACGGTTGTGTTGCTGTTGCACGGCTGAAATCAAGGAAAAACTACAACCGTGTCTTTAATTGACCACGTATATGCAACGCGCAATTCTTAACAACATGATGGCAGCCTCTGGGGTAAAATAGTCCCCCATTCGGCTCTCCAGGGATGGGGGGGGGGACTACTCGGGAGGATGTCACCAGAAAGACAAAGAGTGACGTCCTACGAATCAGAGCGTGGAATGTCAGAGGTTAAACCGTGCTGATAGATTTTAAAATTTTAAAAAGGGAAATGGTATACAGGCGTAGGTCTTGTAATGAATAAAAGGCTGGGGCAACGAATCAGTTACGATAATGTTAGAAACAAAACCGCAGCCAACGACAATCATTCAAGTTTATATGACCACAAGTAACGTAGAGAAAGAATAAATTGAGAAAATCTACGAAGAAACAATTAAGTATGTCAAAGGAAACGAGAATTTGATATTAATGTGTTATTGGAACGCAGTAATAGAAAAGGGAAGAGAAAGCACCATATTAAGACGTGCAGAAAAATAAAAACTATTATACTAATATGTTTTGAGATATTCCTCATGAAAGTTGCCCAAAAAGAGTTTATATGCAAAAGTAGCCAAATTTCGGGCTAAAATATCTAAAAATATGTCACTCCCAATTTTTTATGTTGGGATCTGTCGGTTTTGAACAGCTATAGGCCTTTGAAGCTAACGTATGTTATGTATAAATTACGGTTGAAACCCCGAGAGTAATTTATACATGGCGTTCACCGGGAAAGACCTCGTTCTTTACTAACGTATGTTCTGTGTAATGGCGCGCGAGACGATAAAAGGGCCAACTTTGATGTGTCAATTCAGTTCTTGTGGCTAGATACTAGTGAAATCTGGCTTATCGGCACACATTTTACCCCAATGATCAAAGAGGTAGTAAAGTTGGCCGTTCTCCCAACGTCACCACGAAATTATATCGCGGAAATTCAGACCTTACTTTGGAGGTAAATTAGTCGCTGTTCTATAAAAGACAACTGTATATTTAAGTTGGGATCCGAGGTTTCGCGACAGCTATAAGGCTTTGAATGTAAACGTATTTTGCTGCGGTTTTGAAGGGATCTACAAGTGATTATGTATATACTTCCTCGTTAGTTGAATCTTTATTATTTAGAACTTAACTGAGAAGAATTTAACGGTGCGTACGCGTTAAAAAGGTGACAGCCCATTGAAGATGGACAATTAGCTCTAATATTTTGCAGTTTGTTGGGGATTGGGTTTACTTCTTTACCAAATTTAAGGAAATTTAAGAGAGGTTCGAGTGGGAGCTTATCTTCCTTTCCTCGCGACGCTTAACAAAGGCTTGAGCATAATGCTTTAAAGCAAGTCCATACCTTATATATTTCTTTAACCTCTATCTAATGTAACTTCGACACAATTCATATAGCTTATACACAGTGCGATTACGGTAACTGTTTAAAACTCTCAATAATGACATGTGGCTAATTAAATATAGGACAGGAAATACCCCAAAATTGAATGACAAGCTGCTATGACATCACATCCGCTCCTCACCACATATGCTAGGTTCACTTTACGCCGTGGGTCACAGTTACTGAAATCACCCTGTACAAATAAATACACGCTTAAATTATAGTATTTTAAAAATTTAAAATAGTATATATATATATATATATATATATATATATATATATATATAAAAGAATGTGCAAGCGTCAACTTGTGAAATGTTTAGTAAATGTCTAAGAATATAAAATCGTGACTTCGAGCTGTGACCTTAGCCTACATCTCACAAATTATCTCATTTGCGTGTGTATGTGATATACACCTAAGTTCTGGCAAATCACATCAGGCTAAGCGAAATTATTAGTAATGAAGTCTCATCTCAAGTGCAATGGGCCTTGTATATTTGATGTGACATTGTCAAATTAATTAGCCAACGTGGAATGGAAGGAGAGTGCGTGATTTGTCTTAAATTGAGACAGTTTGCACTGCTGTCAGATAGTAATGATGACTAATTTTCAATTTGTGTTAAAATTATTTAAGAGATGTTAATTTATTAAGCTAAAGTTATGTTACATCACCTAGGGTTCTATACTCTTAAATGATAATTACTATTTACAACAGCTACTTTTTCTCAGGGTAATTTACGCAACATGAGACTCAAAATATTGTAATGTATTTTGGTGTTCTGGTGGACTTGAGCTGCCTCGAAGGCCATTAGTTATGAGGGCAGATTAAAACATGAAGGTTAACCTGAAACAGGCAACTCCCCTTTAATAGCATAGGTAGGGAATTGAAAAGTGGGGATGTGGAAGGTAGAGCAAGGTAGCCAAGGGTTGCCTAGGGCCCCCGGGCTATGGATTAAATATCCTACCCGGTGTTTCACCTAAAGAGATGCACGGAAAACCCTAGAAAACCTGCATCAAGTAGGTTGGGTACTATTATCACGCCCTTCCGAATAACGGGAGACGAGTTTTCTGTGAGGTCGTATCATTCCCTTCTCCGTGTCTCCACCAGTTTCTGGAGGCAGTTTGCCGACTGATCCGATGGGATCAACGGGCAACTCTTGTCATATGCCCGAGGTCTTCGACTCTGCTTTGCGAGGAAACTCCCGCAGCGCCTATTATCAGCCAAGGACTTTAAACTCTTTTTTTTGGATTAACAGGCTACATGAGGGTGATCCTGAAACAGGCAACTCCCCTTTAATAGCATAGGAAGGGAATTGAAAAGGGGGGATGCGGAAGGTAGAGCAAGGTAGCCAAGGGTTAGCCCCTGGGCTATGGTTTGAGGATCTTACCCGGTGTTTCACCTAAAGAGATGGAGGGAAAACCTTAGAAAACCTGCAACAGGTAGGTCGGGCATTGGGTACTATTCTCACGCCCTTCCGAATGACGGGAGACGAGTTTGCTGTGGGTTCGCAGCATTCCCTTCTCCGTGTCTCCACCAGTTTCAGGAGGCAGTTGGTCGACTGATCCAATGGGCTGCGGGAGGAACTTGATTGTTGCTGTCAGGGAGTAGCGACCGCATAATTTTTGTCGGTCATTGTCGAGGACTGAAACAAAAGCGCGTCAATGATTGGTCCTAAGGCCTGGTACACACTTTATTTCATACTTGGAACTAGAAGAAATTAGATAGTTATATAATCACTATGTGGTATACAATAAAAAGTACTCCTATTCGGCTTTTGAGCAATAAATTTCGTCCACAGCTCTCACCATGGGCAATATTGCGTTACACAAATGTTATTGAGGTCTTTCGTCGTTAAAAAGGGCAGAAATTGACACGGATATTTTAAGTGACAGGTTATCTCATTGTATTTTATCAACACTACCCAAATTTGTGGTATTGAGACGAGAACTTTTTTAACTAGACAGTATTATTTACATTTACAAATTATTGTTGCGTATATATCTTATGCCTCCGAATTGACGTCAAAATTTGCCGCAATAAAACTTTGAGTCGACTTTGGCTTGAGGCGATATCAGAACGGCCCAGCGGCTCTACTATTTGTATCATAGCACTACATTCTGTGCTAGAAGTTGTATCGATAAATCGATTACGCGAGAACTGATTTTGCCAAGGGATCCAAATGGGCCCTTTCAGCGTCGCGTGCCATGGCAGATGGGCTCAGAACTTACGAACCAAGGTACAATGAGCTCAAATATTTTGAACAGTTTCAGTTGTGGTCTGGGTTTACTTCGTTACAAAACTTTAGAGAGGGTCGAATGGGAGCCATAAGTTGTTTTACGGTGAATTGATATGGAATGATCTAATTTACTTCATTTAATTCCCGCATTTTCCTAGTGGAGTTCACTATTATTTCGCGCTGGAGGATAAAGTACCATGACAAAATAGAATTGTATAAATTGTACTCCTAGAGTGTTTATTTATAAATAATATTCTATCCAATGAAAAAATTACGATACTTTAAAGCTAAAAATAAATAACTTATGTAAAGACCTCATTTAGTTTGTGTCGAATTTTTTTTTAAAATTTCCATCATTTATTCCCAGGAAATTTCCCTTAAATCTCTGTTCCTATAGTCCACAATTTCCATGTTACATACAGCTGGTCGTTTTTGTATTTTATCGATATCATTGTGTGACACAGAAACGCGCACTCGAATAATTAATGCCATGTGTTTTTGAATGTGATACATTTAGTAAAAACCAATTTAACCATTGTACGGGCAAAATTATTTATTTCTAAATTTCGAACATACAGGATCTTCCAATCTCTAGTAAGATCGATTCTCTGGATTAAAATCTGAGTACCGTCATACGTCCGTTATACTGGCTCGCTTAATACACCTATATTTATAATGTGTAACTGGCGTATGACGGGACTCAGTACGAATAGGTTACCCAATCGCGGCGGGCGTCCCCCAAGGAAGTGTCATTGCCCCCTTCCTATACAACATCTTCTCCCATGATATCCCACAACATCCTAACGCTAGCACAATCTTTTACGCAGAGGACATAGCCATCTCCTATGAAACCTCCTCCCTCACCTCCGATTTCCAACCACTCCAATCAGCGCTCAATAACCTAGAGCAATGGTCCAAACAATGGCGAAACAGTATCAACCCCACCAAATCAATAACCATCCCATTCACTCTAACAAAAAACCCTCCTCCCCAAATTCATCTCTATCTAAACAATTCATTAATCCCTACAAAAACGGAAACCACCTACCTCGGAATCATGTTTGACTCAAAACTATCCTGGAAACCTCACATTAATTTGCTCCTCTCCAAAATAAACCAAAAATTCAGAACTCTATATCCCCTCCTAAACAGAAAATCCCCTGTCTCCACTAGCACAAAACGCCTCATACACCTCTCCATTATACAACCCACCTGGTCCTATGCCTCCTCCATATGAGGAACAACAGCCAAAACCCATTCAACCAAAATTCAAACCAAACAAAACACAATACTACGCACCATCACAAACTCTCCCTGGTACCTAAGAAATTCCGTCATCCATAAAAACATCAAAATTCCCAATGTAAACTCAATAATCTCCAAATCCATAACAAACCTAATCAAAAGCGCACTCAACCACCCAAACCCCACGATCCAGCAATTTCACAACAATCCTCCTCCACCTCCACATTCCCGTCGCCTCAAAAGAAAACTTCCGATTGACCTCATCCTTCCCCCTGATCAATCAGGCACATCCTAACCCACTCTACCATCATGTCCGCAGACCACATCCTCATTAATCCTCCATAAATCCTGTCAATCCTCACCCACCTAAGTCGTATGCCCCTCAGGTACTCACAAAAATAAATAAACATAACCAATTCTCCTAAAGTAGGTTAATTAAATGAATTAACCTATCTTCAAGTTATCATATTAATTATATACCTTTTTAATATTGTATATACTGTATCGTTATCGTCCTAACTGATAATCTGTACGATAAAAGTTTTTAAAATAATAATAAAATAATACAAATGGCCCAAGATAATTGTTTAGTATTTCAAAGTCTGGGCTGAGTGGCGTATTTACCACGTCTTGCTGACCTGCCATGATAAAGAGGGTTGTTCGAAGGTCGAAGAGGGAGGTTTGACGTAATTTATGGATGTGGACCCTTTGCCAAGTGGGCAGTGAGAGGAGGACAGTAGCACATGTGGACAGAGTGAGCAAGGTGACAATATCTCAAGTAAAATAAAACGGAAAGTTAATTCTGTGTAGCTCCTAGGAGAGAAATTAAACCAATAGAAACTTATAAGCAAACGCCGATTGATACACGTGATAGAACTCGATGCTGGAAGTACGACGAGAGAATACTGGAAATGAAAGTGTAATGAATTCAAAAATCAGAGCACAGCGATTTATTTTACAGGAAAGTGAAATTTCGAAGAAAAAGTTTGCGTGAAGGAGGAAAATTTTGTGGATAAAGATAAGCATTAATTTTATTTATAAACTATTATCAGAGAAACTTTTACGCATATTGCCACTAAAATATTTGCCTATATCTCCCCACAAGATTGTACCCTGGGAGAAATATTTCATTTGTTTCAATTAAAATTAAATTTGTATACTTGTTTTGTTGATAATTAAACTTCTAAATTTATAAAACAATTAAGTGTAATAAACATATAAAGAAATGAAAACACAAAACTAAGCATTTCAACAGTGCTGTCAAGATTCCTAGTATTTTCATAGTGGAATTCACATATATACGACAAAATTTATTAATGAGAAGAATTGATTTGTATATATTCAATTTTATCCGCAACATCATTGTCACTATAATATCCTGAAAACACTTAAAGAGGACCGCCGATAGTGATAGAAACGTCGTATATATTTAATTATACTTTATGCAATATACTTATTCATTTAATTACTTTTCCAGAATCATTTGGCTATTAATTTTAAATATTATTTTATAAATTAAGTCATAGAAATATAGATATTATGCACATAATGCATCTGAGCTGTTTGGTATTTCGTCGTTAAACAAACCGAGAGCGTTGTCGTTTCAGGTAAAACGCGCGACACGTGTTCAGATCCATAAGAAACAATGTACTTGGCGTCGCGCGGAAGCATGTGTACGGGGGGCTGCGATGTTTATTTTAAAGAAATATGATTGGTTTAAAATTCAGTATTTGCGGGAGGAAGATGTGAAAGATTCGAAGAACAGACACTTGAAAACGGAGTGCCAACTAATTCACAGTAGTCTTGAATCTGGCCGATCTACTTGAGCTGCGTCGACGCTACTAATACGGCCATTGATTGCCATCGCCGTGATTCAACCTGCTTCCAACGAGACATCAACATTAAGAGACAATAGCCATATATAAAGTGATTCCAACCCCCTTTAAATCTTTTGGTAGATCAAATTTTGACTATAATAATGCTCCCCATCTTTGATCCCTGAAGAGGATTCTCATGCAGTTGAGTAAAGCTGTGGAAATGTTTTAAATTAAACGCAATCGTCCAATTTTGTTTTGATTCACATTTTATAATTTATAAAATTTCCTTCTTTTATTTCAATATTTTGTTGTCAGTAAATTTGCTGTAATTTGTTTTAAAAGTTTATTTTATGTCTTAAGTCCCCATTTATTAAAACAAGAGAGTATATTACAATTAATAAGGAAAGAAAAGAGAGGTGCTAGGCACCTAGTAAGGTTTGGAGTTCTTTAAATTTTCGGAGACATCGCCCCTTTCATCAGAAAGTTAGGAAGAAATTTTGTGATGGCATCAGTGAACCTCAGATAAGTCACCTACTTTCTATCTCTTTTTCCTTATTGTTTTAAGTAACATGAAAATGTCTTTTCCTGATGTATATATAAAACAAATAACAAGGGTCCTATCTGTGGGTATAGTGTGTTATCTGAATCACCATGAAATATCTTCAACTTCTCCTCTCCCTACTTCTAACTCTACTAATGAACACAATAATTATGCAAATCTTCTTCTCCTCTCTCGATTCCTTGCTCCTACTAGCCAACTGCTCAATTTTTTCCTTATACCGCCACTGAGGAAGACAAACTTTCACCCTCCCACTGGGGTAGAATTTTAATCCACATCTCTGGTAATTTTTTCTATTGCACACGACTCCTGCATGTGTAGGAGACTGGCGTTCTTCCAGGTAAGTGACTCCATGGCCTTGCAACTCTACCAAGATCTGGCGTTAATCCACCACTCTTTATCTGATCTCATGTCCACTGGTCCAACATCACGTCAGACTGGCAACAGACAAAAATGGGATTTATTTGTTCTGCTGCATAATGGGATATTATTTTAATTTTGAAAATAAAAAAAACCTGACAGCTTTATGTGCTTTACAAATATTAATTGAAGGAACTCTACCTCTCTTTCCCATAATGCTGTTTTCCAACATTTATTTATGTACATCTTGTGCCAAAGTTTACTGATTAAAACACAAAAATGATTATTGAAATGAATAACTGCTTCATTTCATAATTGCTAGACATTACATTCTTTTTCAGTTAAATTAATTTATAATTTATTAAAACCTGAGCTAAATCTGTGGTATAGTGGTCACCGTTACGGCCTCTCACCACAGAGGTTAGGGCTTGGACAGTGTGTTGTTTTAGTTCCTAAAGTGTGATGCTCCTACATATAAATGCCCCTAATTGTACAGTTGTAATGACCATTAGCACTTGATGCAACTATAAATAAATAACTTTGAAAAGTTGAAGTAGTGGAAGGAGTAAATAAGAGAAACAACTATTATGAAATAATTTAAAATATACTCTTCTACATTGGAAATGGTATCTTAATATTTTACAATTGATCAATATAATGCATTTCTACAATTATAGGACAGGTAAGTATTCCTTGTAGTCCCACTCATTTACTTTCTTTGTCACTTAATCCTAATTTCAAGTCAAGTGGCTTATCATAACCCATAATTTTGGCATAATGGTTGGGATCTTCAAAAAGATGAGGGTCAACAAATAAAGGTATCCCTTTTGCATGAAAAGTAGTGAATAACCCAGGGACATCTGGAACTGTCACATCGTTAGGTGTAAATAATATCTGAAACAATAAGAAAGTTATTTCAATATTCCGAAACTATATAAAGAAATCTACTTGTAGTTCGAAAACAACATATTTTCTGATTCAATAATTAGGTGACAAATTATAATTTCATTCAATCACGTAAGTTGAGCAGCAAGAGCATTTTATCAATATTAGAATACATAAAAAAATTGTATCATGGTGCACAAATTGCCATCTTATTAATATTTAGTGAATTATTGTTGAATAAAAATTTATTTTAATACATATTTTCCAAATTTCTAAATAACAAGGAATTGCAATTATATATTATCAAGTATAGAAACTAACAAATTCACACAGTACTCCTAATTTTATCTATATGAACTAACAAGTGCATCATCCTTCCATTTTCTTCTTTATTAATCAATGCTTCAAAAATTCAGATTTCACTGTTGCCTTTAATGATCCCCTGTACACTAATTTTCACAAGGACATTCGCCCATTACAAACAAAATTCATAATCAAGAGTCCGATCGTATGAAGTCTTCTCGGGATATCAACCGGGTGGTAACGTTGAATCGGCACGACGTTTCGGCAACTAGCAAAGTTGCCATCATCAGGTGAAGTACCTTCCATCTGGGTGGCCGAGGCGCTAGCCATAACGTTTTTAGGGCTGGTTCCCAGGCTTTACTCAATTGGTAACCTGAGTCCCGATTGCGCAGCCTTTCATGTGTTGTTTGTATGGCTACTGCTTCCTATATAACACTGTCCCAGTATGTTTTTGCAGTGTCGAGTCTTTTAGTTACCTGGAACATTATGGCATGCTCTGCTACGGCCGATTTCGTTGGTTGTTTCCGGTGGTTATTTTCTTTCGTGTTCGCGCTCCACTCTTCTCTACCGTCCGTATAGTTTGTCAAATGTATTTATGTCCACATTGACAAGGGATCTCATAAATTCCCGGAGTCGGAAGTCCAACTTGTTCTTGACCGGTCGTAGAAGTTCTTTAGTCTTCGTTTGTGGGCGGAAGATAGTTTTTATACTGTGTTTCGTCAGGATGCCCCCCATAAGGCAGAAAATCTAGTTTCTCCACTGGGTTAAGTCGGGTGCTTTTTATCGTTCCTTTTGTTTTAATGCAATCGATATTTGGCGTTTTCAGTAACCGTTTCTGTAGATGACGTCTTGAAGTTGTTTTAGTTCGCCTGGAAGGCTTTCCGCGTCGGCGATTGCCCGAGCTGTGTATTAACGTCTTAAGAACGGTTTCTTTCTGGCCAGGGTGATGAACTGTGCGCGTTGAGTCACAAGTCAGGTGTGTGTGTGTGTGTGTAGGTTTCCTGTAAACCCCGTGTCCTTATCTTCCTCCTCCTTCCGAAAGATTTGAATGGCCAAGACCGGCAATTTTCCTTCTTGTTCTGTCTCCATAGTTAATTTTATATTATCATGTATGCTATTCAAATGATGTATAGTCTTATTAATTGTTTTAATTAACCTGACAATGTCATTTTCTGACACACACTTATATATATTTCTATGGCCTATATGTCCAAGCATCTGCACCACTACTGATCAAAACAAAACAAGTAGTCCACCGCTAACAAAAACCTATTTCCCAGGACTTCACCAGCTGGGGGATAACAACAGTTCCTACTGACCCCAATCCTGAAATGTTTGAGGACATGGACTACTTGAAAAATTATCACCTGATTTGATTGAGCTCCTGACTCCAAGTCAGCTGCTTTCATTACCCTCTTTCCTATCCAAACAGGTTAATTAGACATTGTCATAATACCTTTACTTTCTTTATAAATTTGTCTATGTTCTCCTGTAAGATATGAACTGTTTCTGTTAGACTTCCCAGTACACCAAGATTTAATAGTTACATTATCTGTATACATAATTAAATAGAACATTATTTGATAACAACCAGACCTGTCAGTCTTTATGTCCACAATAACAAAGAAGATGCAAAACAAAAATTTGCTGGCACAGAATTGATGTGAACATAAAAATAAATCTATTATTGGCATTTGTGATCACATGAATGTAAAATGGTTTTCAGTAACCCATTTTAGTAGTTTCCTGATTTGTGCACAAGCATAATACTTCCCAAAAGTTATTTTATAAGAATCAAATATAATACCATTCTATTGTTGATGATAATGAGATTCATGCAAGAAGATTAATACACAGGACAGTATAACATAACATCCAAAGGTTAAAAATAAAGAGTATTCAATTATATGTATTACATTACTTGCTCTATCAAAAATAAAAGAAGCGTAATACATCTCCACTATCCGGTATATTTTCCCAACATAATTGAATTTTATAAAAAATTACATACCTACATTTTATTTTTACAACATAAAACCTGGTGCTCATTTGCCCTCCCATTCTGCACTACAGCGTTGTCCACCCACTAATATTTGTGGACCCCCATCAAAGCTGCGTTACCAGAAACAATCTACTACAGTTTTTCACAAACCTTCACAAATAGCCACCTACAAAATCAAAGAAATGTTACTGTCTTTGCTATCATGTCATTTACCAAGTTATCTGTAAACACTGCTCCGTTTTCTACATTGACCAAACAAAATTACCTCTTCTAGAACACATTATTAACCACTGCAGCACTAACAAACTGTCTAAACTGGTGTTTCTCTATGTTGCACCCCACAGGGGGTAAAGGCAATTCTAAACTGAGCTTGTCTAGAATTGAAAAACAAACTACCTGCTATGATTATACTTGTACAAAAGAAAAATTATTAGTATCTTGATTTTAAATAAGCATTCATTAAGTGTTGTACTTTTTATACTGTCAATCGAAAGTTTGTAATAATACAAACTACAATTTACTTAGTGTGTGTTGCTTACTATGACATTCTGCATTGGACTATTGCTATGGCATGCACAATGTACATCAGTATAACTGATCTTTAAAAATAAAGGTGACCTGAGACTGAGGTAGACTTATAATCTCTCTGCAGCATCAAGCACAAGGGTCTCACTAATCCAGAAGTGACCTCACATTTAATCTTGAAATTATTGAACCATCATATAATCACTAAAAATTATTATAGAAAATGTGGATTGTGTGCCAGAGCAGTAAACAGCAGCCAAGAATCTGCACGTGATGTGGCATAAGGTCTGGGGATTTTGACATCAACACACACAGTAATTGCGGTGGAATGAGCTGTTTCAACACAACTCATGGAGTGATTGAGGTGGAGCGATGATGAAGTTTAAATGCAATTTAATGAGTTTGCAAGACAAATTGAATTAGTTATGAGTCATAGGAGCACATAATTGACATGTAAATGTTCTAACTTAATTTCATTTGGATGCTTACGGCTGGTATATCTACCTTTTTTTATTAATCTCCTGTTATTTCTTCCTAAAACAAAAGGTTTTGTCCTTAATAAGCTGTTAGTTTGCTTCATTTGGGGAATAATTTAATTATTTCATATAAATAAATGTATGTGTTATAGGGGGCATGGGAAGACTTAGGCTGTGGACATAGTGGAGAATAGAGCAAAGTGGCAAAATCAAACCACTGGTTCTTTTTTATAATAATGCACATAGAATGATGTTATAGTAGAGCAAACAGCAATTTCATGAAAGTTTCTTAGCTTGTTGCTCTAGTTTAACTTTGACGAAATTGACATATTATTGTAATATATTTATGAAATAACTTTTTAGTACAACAGCTTTTGAGGAAAGCTTATTAGAGCCAAATGAAAACCTTTACATTTAGTAAAGAATTAAGAAAAAAACCTGTACAGAACTGTGGTGATGAAGGATCTGCATTTGCTAAATATATTTCAAACAACTGAAATTTCTGCATGATCAGTTCACTCCTAGAGTGAAGCAAATTTGTCAACTGAAAATGTAACTTCTGACAAAGATGCATAAATCACAAATGGGGACCAAACCCAAAGGAACACACAAGATAGTGGGTCTCAGGCTCCAGCATGACTTTAATACTTGCCTTGATACACACAAGAAAAAGAAAATTAAGGATGGATTTTTTTGGAGGGGTACAAAAGTCCATATCTTTATTACATTTTTAAATGCTCGTCACCTCTTGACTATGTGCTTCCATTGACGTTCTGCTCTCTCTCTCTGCTTTGCTTGCTGCTCCACTATGTTATCAGCCTTAGGTGGGGCATGGTCAGAAAAAGTTGGGAATCAATGGTTAAGCCCAAAATTTGGGTGTTGCATCTACTTTCTTAATAGCTGTCCACACCATTAAATACAACACCAACATTTTGCAAACTACTTCACACAAGCTTTCCTTTAGGTTTACCTCGATTCATCAAATGGTTAACTCCATCTGAACTGTGTGTATAATCACAGGATACATTAATATTTTATAAAGGCATCCATTATTTCAAATATTTATATGAAATCAACTAGTAACACCCATACTGACTAACAGGTCTGGTCTTGGTCCTAAAAATATAAAGTGAAATATTGTATTACCTGTTTTTTCCTTAACAAGAAAGTATAAATTGTTGCCTTGTATGTTTCATCCACTGAATTGAAAATTATTTCAGTCACATATTTTTTTGTAACCAAATGTATTAAGAAAGGAGTAACAAAAGTAAAAAATCCAACAAATCCAAACAAAGAGGCAGTGATTGGTACACCAAATTCTGAGGTTTTGCTAAGCAAAAGTGATTGTGCCATTAATCCAGCAAGACTTGTAGACAGAGAAAAGACTTTTACAGCCCTTATTTGTGTAGTCAATGTTCCATTATATATCTTAATTTCACCCTGTCTTGGTTGATTTGTACTAGCCCATCTAAACTGGTAAACAACACACTGTGGAATAAAAAATAGAATGGTTACAAATAAATGAAAAAAAAATGTTCTACAGTTTCCTTCAGTGTGTCATGCTAATAAGGGTTAACAGTGATCCTAAAATAAAATAGTAGACTTTAGTGATACATGAGTAACAAAAATGCTACAATTCAAAGTAGCCAACTGATTTATCAAATTTATTAAGTCGACAAAACGTAGTGGATTAAAAATATGGTTTCGTTTTAGAGGTGGGGAAAAGCTATTTACCAAATTTCGATTTATAACACTTGGCGCATGTTTGCTTCTAATAATCTGCTTCGATATATGAAGTACATTTTTTGAAAGATCCCTGAATATTACGGAATACATTATGAGGCCAGTAACAGAAAGTTTGATAATCAGTAAGTAAAAAATTCGGTCTTCTCCGCCGAATCATAGAACTAAGTTTCAACACTCACTACTCAAAAATATTTTTATATCATTTTTCATTTGCCGTGAACTGCACTTTAATAACTACAAATGCAAACTTTTCAGTTCATAATGAACATATATTAGGTACTGTCGACAATTACCGAATCGAGAGTTTCATCGATAAGCTGAAAAAGAAACTCATCAAAAAACAAATATATCTATTGGAGCTTTATTGTTTGAAATTCAGATGATATCATCGTAAGTAATATATGGAACAATAATGCGGGAAACGTTTCGCTTGCTAATCAGTGTGATAACTAAAGGTTTTTTTTCTTCGAGAATATTTAAAATTATTGAAAAGATTTTCAGCATTCTTCTACCAAAAGATTCTATTCTTTTCCTATCTGCAACTCCTACCTTCCACGTTACGCACCATATAACGTCACTTTCCATACGAAAATTTTTCGTAATGATTTTCTAATATTCATACGTGTATTAGCCGTAAGGAAATTCCTCTTTTTGGAAAGCCTTTCTTGTCGGTGCTATCCTGCTCTACCATCCCTAATTTTTATTACAAATGCACTTGCACAGTATACTGTTTCCGTCCCCTTCATCTCACGTAAATCCCGAATTTTAATCTTTCTTTGAACTACAGTGTCTGATGTGTATGAGGCGCCACCGTAGGCGGGCGACATACGCGCCAAAACCTAAATAACTTACAACTTTTTAGCAATTAGAAATATTATCTTAAAATAGTTATAATTTTCGAGTCCCCGTACATTAATACGGGGGTAGTCAGGCCAGAACTTACGATTTGTCTCACTCAAGCGGTTGAGATACATGTCGAATCAAACAACGTAGGTTCGTGTGGCAGAAATGTGGAAATATATAACTAGCGGGACTCGAACGTGTATGACCTGTTAGAGATCATTTTGAAGTTTCTATATGACGTTTGTCATTATCGGATGCACGCTTTTCTCAGAATCATATAGACATTGAAGGTCAATGTATACATGAGTGATGTTTTGGCTGTCTTGTGATCATTGATCATGAAGTGGTTCGATTTACTGCATTTCGGGGGTACACGTTGCGGGAAAGAACTTAATAAACACGCACTGTTTAGCTTACGACATTTTATCAACAACTGATTCTACAAAGATAGCCACCTACTTTTGGCCCATGCAGTAACTGTGAACTATATTTCATTTCCCTTCTTTAATGAACGAACACAAATTATTGAAATGCCTGATCAATACAACACAGTTTATAAGTCCAAACAGTCCGGAAGTCGGACTCTTCGTCCAGAACGAGGGTTAACCAGTTACGAGTTTTCAACAGCAGCTTCTGCTTACTTTGAAGGTTCAGCAGGTTCCTCCGTAGTCGGTAAGCTCTGTCTCTGGTCACTTTTCACTGGTGGTTCCATTTCTTTACGCGATGCCAAGTCAGCCTTAGTTGATCGAATGTCTTTGGTGTTTCTTCTTAACCCCATTTGGAAAGGTAACAATTAATGATCAAGGTGTTACTCTTCGTCCAGAACGAGGGTTAACCAGTTACGACCTCGGCACCTTGCAAATCTCGATGTCCCATTCTCACGCGAACATGCTGGCCTGGCTGAAGAAACGAAGTGTTCCGTGTTATCCTATCTGCATATGACTTTTCAAGTTGCCTGCTTCTACAGTAGGCGTTAGTAGATTAGGATCAGTGGAGAGGACGAATCGCGTTCGTCTGGAAAACAGCCACTGAGATGATGATCCTAATCCTCTTGGCGTGTTTCTGAAGTTCAGTAACGCTAGAGATATATCAATACCATCTGTAGAACATTTCTTGATTAGCTGTCTGCACAGTGCGTTCAGATAACCCGTTAGATTATGGATGATTACGGCTAGAGGTGCGATGATGAAATGACCAGTCCTTGGCAAACTGCCAAAACTCCGCAGAATAATATTGAGGTCCATTATCACTGCCCAGTACTTCAGGGCTGCTATGATCGGCAAACCAACGCTTTAAACGCCGGATCACTTCACTAGACGATGCCTCTTGCAACTGAGTAAAGTAAAAGTATCCAGAAAAATGGCAACAACTAAAATATATTGTTCACCGTTGCACTTAAACGAATCCGTGATCATAATTTGCCACGGTAAGGTAGGCACTTCTTACATTATTAAAGGTTCTTTGGGGGCTTCAGTTGTGCAGACTGGCATATACTACACGATGATACGAATTCCTTTCCTGAATGACTTGATTCATATGTAGCCAACACACAGCTTCTCGAGTTCTTGTTAGCGAGTATTGAATTCCCCAATGACCACAATGAATATGTATCTGATAAGTTTTCTTCAATGAGGCTGGTATTATAGGTCGTTGATTCTTGAAAGGTAAACCTTCATATACAGCTAACTCATCTTAAAGTTCCAGTAAGGTTACAGATCTATTGGGATTTGCGATATAGTTTCTGGCCATCCTAACATGATGACTTCACTTAAGCGCTGGAGGTGATCATCAGATCGAACTGCTTCTTTTAAGTTCTTTAATCGATATGTAGACATAAGGAGTACTATATACACTCTGAAGTAATCTTTCTCATTCACTTCTTATCCAAGTCTTCAATCTCTGCTCAAAGCATCCGGGACTGGAATATCGGAGCCCTTGACCTATTTTATTACTGGCGAATATTGTGTTAAATCAAAATATATTCGCTGCAACCTCGCAGGTGCAAGTATAATAGGTTTCTTTGCAATTGCTTCTAGAGGTTTGTGATCGGTTTCTACCAAAAAAGGTTTACCATAGGTATATTGGTTAAATTTTTTACATGCATACCATATAGCAAGTGCTTCCATTGTTATGAATCGCCATATCGCGGAGGTCATTAGCCCGTGTTGCTCGACGCATTCTTTGACACGTCTGCAATTCAGGCCAATAACCCCCGTAGTAAAGCCTCAATACTCCATGTGTCAGCTTCGTGAGCTTCCCTCGAGTATTGATCCGTATACAAATCTTTAAATGCTGTCCGCGCCAAGTTTCCTAGCCGAAGGCTCTGTTTTGCTTCCCTGTTAGAATTCACCTTAACAGTCTTCCATTCCTTTATCCACTCTCCTTACAGTGTATGATATTGATTGTAATTATACACCTATCTTAACTACACATCTGTTTTGACTGGTAACTACTGCGACCTCTCGAGTTTTACGTAGACCAAACCTAGGTAAATCCATCCACACTACCAACCTATCCTCAACGTTTCTTCCATCTAACCAACCCTTGGAGATAAATCTAACATCTCACCTTCATTTCACGTTCCTTGTCAACTTCGAAAGCGAAGTCACGACTAGCCTCTGTTCATCGAAACATTGAAAAGGATCTCTACCTTTCTTGTTCGCGGCTCCCTGGGGACCTATGACCTCAGGTGAACACGTGACATCTTCTCAATTTGCAGCTAATTTCTCTGCGTTGTCGACAGCGCTTTAGTTGCATATGCTACTGGCCTACCATCTTGTAATAAACTGCTCCTACTGCTACTGACCTTGCGTCCATGGATAACACCGTCTGCTTCTTAACATCGTAGTGTGCCAACACAGGATAGGACTTCAGAGCTTCTTTGATCTTTCTTACAGCTTCGTCTTGATCCTCAGACCACTCCAAGTGTCCTTGCCAAGCAACCCCCGTAATTGTTCTGTAACGTCGGAATAATGAGGAATGAATTTGAGTAGATAATTGATCATTTCAAACAACCAAAGTAATTCTGTTTTATTAGTCAGCGTCTTCAATTTGTTAATTGCAGCAATCTTCTTTAGGCCAGGAGTCACGCCTTTTAAAGAGATTACGTGTCCTAGAAAAGCTATGCTTTGCCTGTGAAACTGACATTTTTCATAGTTCAATTTCAAACCTGCCCGTCGGATTCGTTGCAGTATTTTTTTAGTTAATTGGATGTTCTATGGTAGTGTCCTACTATGGATCAGCACATCGTCCATTGTCACTAGGCAAATCTGACAATAAAACCGTTGTTGAAATACTTTTGGAGCTGAACACAATCCGAACGACATACGCATGTAATTATATCTTCCCCAAGTAATCTTGAGTTTTCTTCGACACTTTCAACTGCCAAAACCCGTTACAAAATTTAGGAAATAATAGTTTTGAAAAATAAAATAATGTTGCTTTTAACTGTGTTGTCACTGTACAGTAACTGTAAGAAAAGTGCCAAAGACCTAAACAAACACAAATGAAAGCAGAAATAATTTTGTTGTTTATTAATTTAAATAAACAATTTAATTTACAATCTGCAATGGTCACAATACAATTTAATAAGTGAATTGTCCAATGATGATTCCCTAAACGTTCAATGGTGTATTGTGTTTGACTAGTTTCTACCTTGCTTCTCCTGAATCAAATCTGTAGGCCACGATCTTCTAAGTGTTCTCTGTGTTTCATGAGGGTTGATTATTTCGGTTATTAGTTTATTTTGGTGTCCTTCCATTCGTTCAAAGTAGTATGCCGTTTGTCTTCTCATTTACTCAGTGATAAACGATGTTGAGATCGTTGTGTAATGTGGCATTGGAAACAAACCATTGCGCGTTGGTGATTGTGCGTAGTATTTTTGACCGTATCCTTTGAATTTTTTGACTTGATGGCTTCGTGCATCCCCACAATTCTATGCCGCAAGTCCATATGGGCTTAATAATGCATTTGTATTTTACTAATTTTATTTTATAAAGATAATTTAGATTTTCTTCCCATTAACCAAATCATTTCCCTTAATTTTAGATTTATTTGCTATCGTTTCCTTGTGGAAATGTTTTTCCAGGTCATTTTTTGGTCTACATGTAAACCCAAATACTTTGCTTCGTTCTTTATTAGAATTTGAATGTTATTTAAATTGACTGGAGGACACACTATACGTCTTGTGGTGAATGCAACTTCCGTTGTTTTGCTATCGTTTATATTGATTTTCCATTTATTGGTCCAATTAAGTAATAGGTCCAGGTGGTTTTGCACGTTTTGTGTCGCAACTACCGGGTCAACATTTACAAATAATAAGGCTGTATCACCAGCAAATGCTACAATTGAAGTATTGTCCGTAGAAGTATAGACCAGGCAGAGCAAAGGGCCCAACGCATTATCCTGAGGTACCCCTGATTGTACAGGTTGGTAATTAGAGTAGCTAGAGTTGAATTTTACTTGGAAGAATCGTTCTATCCGTTATGATCACAGCAGGTGGCAGTATGAATGTGGAAGGCCATTTTGATCTCGTATAGGATTCCTTTGTGACGGACCTTATAGAAAGCCTGGAAGACATCTAGGTAGACGGCGTTTCATAATCTTTGATGATAGCTCCAGGACTTTTCGAACATTTTGGATAAGATATGAAGGAGACTGATTGGTCTACATGAGCTTGTTTCGTTTACTGGTTTTCCTGGTTTGTGTATCATGACGATTTGGGCACGTTTTCATCATACAGTGATATAGTATTGTTATTAGTAGCACGTTTTTTTTTGGAATTTCCTTGAGCATTTTCCAGTAATTAGATAATGTCCTGGTGCTTTATGTGCATTTATTTTTTGATTTCTTCAGTCGTTTCCTGTGGCGAGAAATTTTTAATTGGCAGTGATAGTAAGGTGCTTTTAGAAAATCCTCGATTACTTTACCGTTGTTGTTATAAGGTCCAACAAGAGTAAATACTTGGGCAAGGTGCTCAGCAAACGTTTCCGCCTTTTCTATGTCACTTTTGACCCAGCTACTGTCCGGTTTTCTAAAAGGGGAACAGTGATCTTCGGCCTTTTTAGTTTTTTTAGCTTTCCATATTGTATGATCGTCTTTAGAGATAAATTATGCGTTTTTAGCTTCATAGAGCGTTTTGTGGAGCCTTCGTTTTAGCCTGTTGTATTCTATTTTATCGTTATTGTTTCGGGATCTTTGCTATCTGCCTCTTGCTCTTCTCTTTTCAATCACCATTTCTCTGATATAAAGGGGAATATTGTTATTCTTCTGTGTTTCCTGTGGCATTTTTGGAGTATATTTCTGAGCAGCTTCTTGGATTAGTGTGGTTAAGTAGCTCACAGCTTCTTCGATATATTCAGTTTCTTTTAAACGGAGATTTAAATCGAAATGGTTTTTGATGAGATTTTTGAAACTACTACAATCTGTCCTATTATTTGTTAAGGTTGGTATGTGTTGTGTTCGCTCGCCAGAACGTTTCGTTCGTGGCGCCGCCACCAAAAGGCACCACCGGCTGACGCGGGAGTGGGGAGCACTCGTTGACTATTCGGATGCGCGAGAGTCGTCTTACAGAATGTATCCATATGTCATGTCGTATTATACTAAATAAAGTGCCAATCTAACGTGTATTCTGCTTATTCAATACTACCCGTACTCATCCAAAATGACTATATACGAATCATAGACCTAGAAACTTGTCGACGGATCTACGGTACCAAGTCGCCGTATATTCTTCGCGACTACAACCAGCGAACTGTGGAGATTGTAGGCATGTTGGATGTCCCAGTCTGCTACGGAAAATTCAATGGAAAGTTGCCACTACTAATCTCGAAGAGGGAAAGGAGAAGTCTTCTGGGATTGAGTTGGTTTACTGCGCTGGGAATCAAACTCGACGGTATTCTATGCGTGAGTTCGACGTCGCCAGAGTCAGTGTTGGCAGAGTTTCCCGACGTTTTCAGTGAGGAACTGGGGGCATACAAAGGACCGCCGGTAATGCTACGATTGGATCCGATGGTTAATCCTATCCGACTCAAGGCTCGGAAATTGCCCTTCGCGCTTGTTCCGAAGGTGGATGTGGCAATCGACCGACCGATAGATCAAGGAGTTCTTGAAGCAGTCGCCGACTCCGAATGGGCTACTCCAGTAGTCCCTATTCTGAAACCCGATGGTACTATTCGTCTATGCGGAGATTACAAATACACGATTAACAAGGCTCTTCGACAAGATCCGTATCCAGTACCTGCCGTCAACCGACTCCTCACCGAACTCGCAGGAGGTCGTCACTTCGCAAAGCTGGACTTGTCGCAAGCCTATTTGCAACTCGCCGTCGATGATTCATCCGCAATGGCCCAGACCATTGTCACTCACCGAGGCGCATTCAAGTGCAAGAGGTTGCAATTCGGGGTTTCAACTGCACCAGGCATCTTTCAACGATTCATCGAAACGTTGCTGACTGGGATTCCCGGAGTCATTCCATACTTTGATGACGTGCTAATCAAGGGTGCTACGCCGGAAGAACTCGCAGGAAACTTACGCGAGGTGCTTCTATGATTTTCTGATTCTGGCATTCGAGGGAATCGAGAAAAATACATCGTCGGGACTACAAGCGTTACATTCCTGGGTTATCTGGTTGATAAGAACGGCGTGAGACCTACTACAGACAAGATCGACGCTATCCACAACGCGCCAAGACCTAAATGCAAAGAGGAATTACAGGCATTCCTGGGTTTGCTGAATTTTTACCACGTCTTCCTTCGTAACAAGGCTGACATCACGGAGCCACTACATCGCCTACTGGACAAGGGAGCGCCGTGGAAGTGGACTCATTTATGGCACCGCATTCATAGAGGTTAAGAAGCTGCTGTCATCGAACACTCTTCTCGTCCACTTTGACCCAAAGAAGCCCATCGTATTGACGTGTGATGCTTCACAGTACGGTACCGGAGCTGTGTTGGGACACCAGTTGGCACCGGAATTGGAGGCACCCGTCGCTTTTCATTCGGCGACGATGAACGATACCGAGCGTCGTTACGCCCTAATCGACAAGGAAGCACTTGCGATTATACGCGGCGTTAAAAAATTCCACGATTACTTATATGGTCAGACATTCGAGATCCGGACGGACCACAAGCCGCTGCTTGGTTTGTTGGCTAAAGACAAGCCTACTCCGGATATGCTATCGGCACGCATGCAGCGATGGAGTCTTTTGCTGGGAGCTTATGACTACAAGCTGGTCTACAAGCCGGGAAAGACCATTGGCCATGCTGACGGATTGAGTCGATTACCTCTACCCACCGACGAACTCGAAGTTCCACCGCCGTGCGAGGTCCTCTTGCTTGAGGCATTGGACAAGCCGCCGCTTACAGCTTCGGAGATTGCGAAAATGACGTCGAAGGACCCGCTCCTGTCGCGTGTCCTCAATTGGGTTTGGAGGGGATGTCCTGCCGGGAAGTTGGGCGACGAATTCACGCCATTCATCTGGCGTCAACATGAATTATCAGCTCATAGAGGATGCCTGCTATGGGGTTGCCGCGTCGTTATTCCGAGCAAAGCAAGGCAGCACATTTTTGAGACGTTGCACGATTCTCATCAAGGCATCGTCAAGACTAAGGCAGTAGCCATGAGCTACGTTTGGTGGCCGAGCATGGACAAGCAGATCGAGGACGTCGTCAACCGATGTGAGACGTGCACCACCGAAAGCACCTGTTTTCCCATGGGAATGTACTAAGAAGCCGTGGTCTCGACTTCACATCGATCACGCTGGCCCATATCAAGGTTGCATATTTCTTCTAGTCGTCGATTCGTATTCCAAATGGTTGGAAGTGATTCGAGTAAAATCGACAGACGCTATTTCGACAATTCAAGCACTACGACCATTGTTCGCTACGCATGGTATTCCTGACACCATCGTGTCCCACAATGGAACTGGCTTCACCTGCGCCGAGTTCCAGGAGTTCGCCAGTAAAAATGGTATTTACCATATCGCCGTCGCTCCCAAGCATGCGTCTTTGAACAGACAAGTCGAGCGAATGGTTCAGACTGCGAAGGATGCGCTGAAACGAATCATTGTTGGAAAGTGGCACCTGAGGCTCGCAAGATTCCTGCTAGCCCAGCATTCTACTCCAAGCGCCACTACAGGCACGTGCCCCGCCGAACTTCTAATGGGACGTCGCCTCAAGACCTGCTTAGACCGTCTGCACCCCGACTTCTTAGCGGAAATGTCGTCAAAGCAGGAACAACTCCAAGCAGATGCCAGAGCCAATCCACGACTCCGAGACTTCGCGCCTTTAGACCAAGTTTACGCGAAGGGCTTTGGAAACTATCCGAAGTGGGTTCCGGCAACAGTCATCGAGGTCACCGGTCCAGTATCCTACCGCGTGCAGACCCCTGATGGACAAGTCTGGCGTCGTCACGTCGATCAACTCCGTCGACGTATCAATGGTACAGATCAGACCAACAGGGATGAACCCGAAGAGGACTCCGAGATTCAAACCGAGTCCGAGATTCATCCGACTGGGACCATGGCCGCCGCAGCTGATCCAGGGAAACCGCCTGCGGGAAACCATGAACCACCTGATGCAAATTCAAGCCAGGATTCGTCAGGAACGCCGATCCGCAGTCCGTCGACTCCTGGGACCCAAGAAAGGCCGAGGTTCTTGCCTGAGAGGAATCGTCGTCCTCCACCCTACTTATCGGACTACGAAACTTAGGGGGGAGGAATGTTGTGTTCGCTCGTTAGAGCGTTTCGTTCGTGGCGCCGCCACCAGAAGGCGCCACAGGCTGACGCGGGAGTGGGGAGCACTCGTTGACAATTCGGATGCGCGAGAGTCGTCTTACAGAATGTTTCCATATAAGTCATGTCGTATTATACTAAATAAAGTGCCAATCTAACGTGTATACTGCTTATTCAATACTACCCGTACTCACCCGGGGATCCAAAAGGACTATATACGCAACAGTATGTTTTCTTTTTTTATAATTGATGCACTTATTGTTGCAATTACAGTTGTATGATCTGACGATATGTCGTGGTTAGATTTGAATTGTAAATAACTTGTTGAAATACCTTTGTGGATGAAGATGGCTAAGAGGTCAGGTATTTTATTTTGGTCGGCCGGCCAGTAGGTTAATTCATCTGTTGTTAAGTAATTGTAGTTACTTTAATTGGTTGCCTGTAGTAGGTTTCTGCCTTTGGTGGTTGTTAATCTTAATCACTATATTGTATTTATAGCATTACAATCTCCTCTATGATGAATCTTGGTCCCAGAGAGTTTAGTAGCTTAATATATTTTTCTCTTGTTATGGTATGTCTAGGTGGGCAGTATATTCTTGAGACTATTAAGGGCCCTAATTTCGTATCTACTTTAATATTGTATTTTATTAGTTGTTGGAGGATCATCTGGTAATGAAATATAGAGTTTCGGATTATAACTGCTGCTCCGCCATGGGCTATATCATCTGGATTTTTATGATACACCGTGTAGTATGGTATTTTAATGACAGTTCTCGAGGTAAAATGCGTATCTGAGATTAACGCTATGTCTATTTATTGCAAATGAAGGAAATTTTCTAGTTCCAGGTTTCTAAACCATCGGCATTCCATGTAACTATTCTTACAGTGTTCGCCATTAAGGTGTTACCTTATTTATTAGTGCGCAAAGAGTATTGAATATAATACTATTTTGATTAATTGGTTGATTAAACATTACTCAGAATTAATTGATGAATAATGGGAGTTGTTTTGCTACATACATTATAAGTATCCTCATTTTGGAAATTTACTTGAGAATAATTATGCCAAATATTTGTTTGTGTATCATTTTGTTGATAATTTTTATATAACGGCGGAAATTGGTTATAATCGTTTATTTGTGGTTTGTGATGTGAATTTTTGATCAATTGTCTGGTTATGTTCCTTCCTGTTTTGCTTTTGTGTAGATAATAACAAAAAAATAAATTTACATTTTAAATTAAAAATGTGAAATAAATCTTTAGGCGAATAAAAAACAATTTTGAAACTCCTTGGTCATGAAGAAATATTCTTAGTGTTGTACAATTTCAAAGCCCTATTTTCTCAGTTAGTTACAGAATATTATATTATAAATAATTACAATAATACTACCAATAATTTTAATGTGTGAAGTTTAATTAACTTGTTTTTTGGCAGATATTATTAAACATTTTTGAATTTATTATATAATTCTATATTATTCAAAACTGGGGTTAATCTGTTTATCATGTCCTGTAGTAACCACAAAATATGAAAGTCAAATAAAACTCTTCAAATTTTGGGAAAATAATGTTGGTGAACCTGATAAACGTCAAAATGTCGGGAGTATACATCAGAAGTTCACATTGAATGAATCATTTAAGTTTGTTCATAAACGTCAATAATATTTGAAAGTGGTGATTAAGTCATACAGGCCTTACCTTTTTTACAAAAGCAGTAGCATTACTGATTTTTGTATATTACGTGTTGTTTCTGTAAGTTTGCGTGATATGGACCCTAACAGAGAATCCGGGCTAGGAAGTGAATCTGACAACATGGCCGAGTTAGCTGCCTTGCTTCAAACTGAAATACCGGAAGGTAGAAGTAGTCTCGCTGATAGTCATACAAATTTGGAACGTGTTGCTGAGTATTGTGAAGGAAATTATTTCCAGGTACAGTAATTTTTCCTTCTTTTAACGAAACACAAAATTAAGCAATTTATGTGGGCGTTACTTTTAAACTTGGATTATAAACGATAGACTATAATATGCGTACAACTAGATGGCATATAATCATCGTAAGATTGTGACCATGTTCTCCAGTGAGTGATCGTGATTATTTGACCATGAGAACATGCTTTGTAATTTTAATTTTTCTTAGGAAAGGATACTTCATTAGCAATATATACAAACGTCTTATAAAATTTAAATTGTATGAAAATAAGGCTAAAGAGGTTTCCAATTAGATAATGAAGTAGCCAAATAGAAAAAATGGCTTGACTCCATGACAGGATCATCTTGCTAAACATTCTGTTGTATATCATCATTGAACTGTTCATGCAGATGACGATTGTTCTATGGCAAACACCCCCATTTCTTGACTTGTAGTTTTATAATAATGAGGTTATTCAGGTAAGATGTCTGTCTTCTCCACCATTTTGATGGTGGACCTCTAAGATTTGTATCTGAACTCATCAATCCCATATTCTACTGACAGTTGTGAAATTTTTACCAATGCAAGTAACAATATTGTGAAATGTTTGACATCGCTGTTTGGAATTTCTCCTTACACGAGGCATAACAAAGAAATTGTACTGAAAAAAAAGAGTTCAAACATGACTTCTGTATAGTAAACTTACTTTATAATCTCTTGTTTTATTCACATTACATATGGCACACAAATTACATGCATGCCTGGAATAGGTGCATGGGTGGGGCAGAAAAAATAGAAGGCTTGTGAATGGGGAGCATTTCATCCTTGTTTGAGGGGTCATTGTACTCTGAAGGGATCAGTCAGTAAAATGTATTCGCATGTGATAGCTATGTTAAAAATAGTGAGACAGTTTCCTTGACTTAACAAGCATTTCTTCAAAAATTCAATTATCCCTGTCATGGTGCAATATATATATATGTTGTATTCATCCTCTGTGCACAGAAGATTCTTTGATGGAGGAGGACCACCAGAATCCTAAGATCATCATCTACACCTGAAATCATAATTTTAAGGGCATTTTTGAGGAGTCCTGCATGTTTTGCTTGACTCATTCATCAGAACTTCAGAAGAGTTCTCAAAACATTTTTAATGAGGAATTGAAGTTTCATCCCTACAAGTTAATGGTTATTCAAGAGTTAAATGAAGGAGGTTGTTGTTAATGTTTCCTTTTTTCCCTGAAAATGCTTAACATTTCTGAAGAGGAAGGCAACTTTATAGTGTTTCTGAGTGGCAAAGCCCACTTACATCTCAATGGAACAGAAAATAAGGTTAACCATCAGTATTGGTTTGCTGAACTGCATGGAAGATCTCCTAATAGTCATAATATTCTAAAAGAGACTGGGGTCTCATTTGCATAATTTTATAAGAATAGGGAGAGGCCATGACAGTAAATTCCAAATGTTACATTGCTATGATTAACAACTTTCTGCAATTAGAGCTTCAAAGAACAACAAGGTTTGGCCACTTATGATTTCTTTTTATGGAGATACTTAAAGGTGCATGTGACTGAATCAAAATCTCACAAATTGTAAGCTAGAAACAGTGAAATTTGTGAGAAAATAAACAGAAATGACATACTTCTTGGAAAGAGTGATGCGAAATTTTTGAGTGGTTCCAATTTAGAATGAACAAAAAAGGACAGCAACTAAATGATTTAACTTTTTGCCTTTGACCTATATTTTTGGGTGTATTATAAAGTAGGTTTTCTGCTTATTTGTGTGTGTATACATACACACACATGCACAAAAGTCAGAAAATGACATTGTTAGGCTAATTAAAAGAATAAGGAGGGAAAATTGGTGGCTTACCTGAAGAGTACCATTTGCATGCAACATGATGAGTGTTGAAATTTAAAATTTTTGGAGGTACCAACCCCCTCATCCAAAGATTAGAAGGTCAACAACCACTTTGGTACTGTCATACCTCCACTCCCTGACTAACAAGCACTTTGGTACCGTCATATCCCCACTTTTACCCTGCCCCACCGCATTGTCTGTCTCTCTCTCTATTATTTCGTGACTTCACACAACTATCTTATGAATTAATTCGAAAAAGCTCATTCCACCCACAATCCTCTGTGTATTTGGCCGAAAAAGCTCATTCTGCATACACATGAATTTAAGTCGAAAAATATTTGCCAATCATTTTTTTGGCGATATTACAAGTGACGTATAAGTTGAGCAGGGAAAGGAGGGAAGTGGGAGGAGCGACACAGAGGGAAGAGGCTATGGTATCAAACAAGTCCAGTTCCGATTAGAAAAAGTGACGGCCCTGCTGCTTCATCTTCTGTCACTCTGAATGCTTTTCCTAATCTTCTGATGAAAGGGTTGGTGCTTCCAAAAATTTAAAAATTCTGACACTCGTTGATTTATGATCTGAGTAATTATGTTTGAATTCAAATTTTAGAAAATGTGTACGCCATTGTATCTTATGAATTCTTCATTAATTCTATGGAAGTACATTGTGAAAACTAGTTTTACATTATATACATACTTGTATGGATAGCTATAAACATTAAATTAATTTTGTTTTGTGTGTCAAACATTTGGTAAAATCAGTGTCTTTTCAGTCTGAAAATAAGCGGGCAGCTCTGGAAGAAACAAAAAATTACACAACTCAAAGCCTAGCCAGTGTTGCCTATCAGATCAATACATTGGCTTACAATTTCCTGCAACTACTTGATCTTGAGTCTATTCAATTAGGTGAAATGGAAAGCCAGCTAAATCACATTGCTCAGGTATTTGTTAACTTGTTATGGTTTATGCACATTTGACTTTTTATTACTTTTAAATATTGTTTCAGACTGTTATGATTCACAAAGAAAAAGTAGCAAGAAGAGAAATTGGAGTTCTTACAGCCAACAAAACATCTACACGTCAATATAAAATAATTGCTCCTGCAAATCCTGAGAAACCAATAAAATATGTGCGGAAACCAATTGATTACACAGGTACTTCGGTAAATTATGTCTTATCTATAATAAAATTGACTGTTTGTGTATGTTCTGCTTACAATTCTAAGCATATGGAGCAACTTGGACAAAACTTTGTGCACACATAATATTTGTGATCTGAACAGAAACACTATCTGGCTAAGTTCTGACTACCATCAAATATACAAAAATGGTAATATTTGCAGTGGGTTAACCCCCTGCCTGCTGGCCATATCTGACTCGTGTTGGGTTATTTTAACATGTGGCCTGCCATGTTGTCGGATGACATGTTTCCAAAAATAAATATCTAAGTCCAATTAATTTTATTTGTAAATTGATGTCCATCTTTTGCAGTCACCACTAATTTGAGAAGCTATCTATGTGTAGCAACATCATATTCACCAAATGTTGAACTTAAAATCCTAAGTTTCTCATTAATTAGACTTGTGACACTATTTTTTAAATAAATATTACTGCTATGAATTGTTCATATTGACTTGTGGCCCTCCATATATTTTTTTACATGGCCCCTTACAACAAAAAAAGTTGCTAAGCCTCAATTTCAACCTTGTTCAGTATGGCAGGAGTATTCATAGAGGTGGGAGAGGGGTCACATAAAGTTAAAAAAAAAAACCACCAAGATTGGTATTTGTAGTGTCTTTCTAATTAATTCTGCATTTTTCCATGTCAAGTGGCCTAATTTGAGGAACAATCCCCACAGAACCATTTCCAATTTTGATGAATTTTTTACAATTTGTACTGTTATACCTTAGATAGGCATCTGCAAAATTTCATTGCAGTGGCCAACAACCTTTTTATGACAGTGGGCCAATTCAAAAGAAGTATCTTCAGGTGGATACTCGGTCTAGTACGATTATTTCAAATACTGATTTTTTACAATGCACTGATTTTCATCTCTAAATCAATTGTATTAGAAGTAAAGGTTCTTATAATTCGTCCCCCACAGTGCCTATAACAGCACAAGCTCATTGGGATTTGTGTATGTAATAAAACCTTCTGTGTGCATACAGAGTGTGTGTGTAAGTTGTGTATACCTTGATATTTGTTTGAATGGTGGTTGTATGTATGTAAGAATGGATGGATGTATTTGAATGAGTGTGTGTCAAGAGGGGGTGTTAGTATGCATCTCCCCAACTCCCATCAAGTTCTTGCCTCTTCCCAGACCCTCTTTGAGAGAGAAAGTTGGTGACCTGGTGGGGTAAATTGTTTATGACCTAAGCTAGCAACGCAGCAAATTTCGGCTGATCAGTCGTCGGCTAGCTGATCATTTCTGATGAAGGGGGTGGTGCCTCCGGAAATTCAACTACTCTAAACCTCTACCATCTATGAACCGCAGGTAAGTCATCTACTTTCTATCTCTCTGTCCTTTCCCTATTAATTGTACATGTATTGTAGTATCCTCATCCTGGGATAGGACATTAATTTATTAATGAACAAATTTTAATTGGTTTGAAAATTTTATATTTATAAACTTCACAACGCTTACGTGAAACAATATCTCAGTGGATTTTGAGTCTCTTGAGAAGTGGAGTACGCAGTTACTGAAAAATAGAAAAGAAATCATTTAAATTTATACAATCAACAAAATTAGCAAGTTTTATAGCTTTGATGAACTTACCCAAAATTACTGGGCCTACAAACATTCAACCTCACGAATGTTTCTGCGTCTCTCTGGCTTTAGTACTTGCAGGTTTTTTTACATGGATGAATGTAGTGTGATCCAGGTCCAACTCCTCATTTGCTCTCTCTTCCTCTACTGATCTCGTCGTCCCTTCTGGCTCTGACTGAATTCGTCTCCTCTCTCTCTCTCCAACTAAATGTTTGTCCGACTGCCCTCTTTTTCTCTGAGTGAATGTATCGTCTGACTGCCCTCTTTCTCTCTGACTGACTCTCCTCTTCCCCCCCCCCCCCCAACTGATTGTCTCAGCCTCCAAACAGCTCATTTTTAACTTCTCACCCTGGGAGTTCCCCGCCATCGGTTTTTCCACAAAATTCCAGGGATCCCCTCAGGATTTTACATACTTTCAGCCAATTCTACATTGTTGTTGGCCTCTATTGTCGCACACAAAAATTCATTCATTGTAGGCCAAACTGCACCTCACAAAGACACTGTAGAACGAAAATCAGCAGGCATCTGTGTTTTACATTACATTGCCCCCGATCAATTTAAAAAAAAATTACATTGAAAACGAAATTTTTGAAAAATTTATCTCCATATTGTATCCTCAAGACCCCTTGCTCATTCTTTACAATCATTTTGTGCTCCAAGAAATTTCAAATTAATCTAAATAGACTGAGCACATTTTACACCTAACTTTTAAAATAATCTTTCCTATTGATCTAGATTTATACACATGTTTGCCTGGTGCCCCCCATTGATAAAAAAAATCATGTTATGAATTTTAAATGATTTAAATTTACTCATTCACAGGAATGAAACTTTCAATTTGCCAGGATTGAGAAACTTGGCATCACAGTTCAGTATTCACATGCCATTTTGTGTTTTTTCGACATCAACCTTTTATCATTTTTGCCTATCTTTCAAAATTGTTTATCTGTATCAGTTCTGTGCCATTCACTATACGTTCATATTTAATACTAGGTCAGAATAATATGCTAATTCAGTCACCCTGTGACCTTTTCCTAACTTGTGTGGTGTTCTCCCACACAAAAATATCTGTATCACAACAGCTTTACTCCAAATGGAGTGTGATTCCCATCCACTCAGGGATAATCACCAAATTTTCTTCCATCTTATCGCTTGGTCACCCACTTTTCCTTGCAACTAACAAAATTACGGCCTTCAGCCTGACCTAGATAACACTCAAAATAAAACTAAATGCTTCCATTATATTATAGTATAAAAACATAATTCATTACCCCTTATCGCTTCTTGACGAATAAAACATGATAAGAATTTGGCTAACATATGACCTACTCAAAATAAATTCACGCATTACACACAATTCCATAGTACAACAAACTTATATGGCTGAACTGCCTCCTAACACCATCCCTCAAACAAAACAATCCTTGATTTGGCTCCATATTTCCTTCCTGTGACATTTATCAAACCCCAAATGCTAAATTTTCATAAGCTTAATTTCAATTCCTAAATAAGACTGCTACTTATCCAACAATAAAAAAAACTAAAAAAATCTTAATGGACCCGTACCATATTTAATTACCCAGAAATACAATTAATCCAAATAACAAACAATACCAAGAAAAACAACACACAACGTCCATAACCTCACAAAGGTTCTTATTTATTCAACCGAAAACGAACAACCTCACACACTTGTTAAAATTATAATATCCCCGAAATTACTACTTAACCCTTATATTCAAAGATAAACTTAGTTCAGGCAGCATTTGCCATTCTTTGCCCCATTAATACCTCCCAGTATTTCATACATTGGGAATAGTACTTTGTATAGGAGGACATTGAGTCTTGCCTCAATACAAGGGATGATATTTGACTAAAACGAATGAGAAATGGCTTGGAATAGTTGAGACTGAGTTTGGAAATGTTGAGTCTAAGCTCGAATGATCAATAATGTGCAGTATTTTAGACTCGAACTGTCGTAGACATATTGTCCGAGTACATATGAAAAACACCAAAAAATTCAAGGACGATTTTCAGAAAATACTAGAGGAGATAGTTATGAAGAAATAGAACACTGAAAGTATAAATAAGTGTCCTATTAGCTCGGAGTTCCCATGTTTGCAAATCATGAAATTATCACTGACCGATAATTCTCCTAGGGGATTGGATCTCATCTATACTGTACTATTCCCTTCGTTTGAAATAGGGCACTAAATTAAACGTTCTCCTTTTTCCTCCTTTTTCATCTTGAATGTCATAGTAATTACTTCCCCTTTTATTAATAACTACATACGGACTCTGATATATTGGCAACAATTTTGCCGTGATTTTTTTAGCTGAAGTTGGTACTCTCAAACACTACTAGTACCAGATCCCCCACCTCAAAATCCATTGTTCTACACTTTTGATTCTCTCTCCTTCTTTCTCCTCCTTTTTCCAAATTTTCTTTTACCTTCGTCTTCATTATATCATAGTCCCAATCTATATCACCAATAGGATAGTCTATTAACTGTTCAATAGGTACATGTATCTGTTCCCCTTTTTGAATTTCTTTGCGTATCTGTCCTGTCACTGTGCTATATCCCTGATTAATGTAATTTTCAACTAATTTCAAATATCTCCCCCAATTCTGATGCTTATTTATACATAAAATTCTTAACATGACCGCAATTGCCCTACTATATCTCTCTGATGGATTACTCTGTGGATGCCTAATTGAGGTGAACCCTACTTTTATACTCATTCCCTTTACTTCCTGTTTCCACCTATGGTTATCAAACTGTTTTCCGTGGTCTTAAATTATTCTACTTGGTTTATTTTCTTCCTTGCAGTATGTCTTTACTGCCTTTAAACATGTGACCGTATTTGCTACCTTTAAACCAAATAGCTTGACGAACTTTGAAAATGTGTCCAGGATAACCAGAATAAAGCAGAACCCATTGTAACCTTTTGTTAGAGGCCACAATATCCAAATAAACCAATTTTCCTTAACTTTCAGGTACCACTGTTATAAACCTTCCTTCAAAAGTGATGTTCCTATGCTTGCTCATTTGGCACAAATGGCAAGATCTTATGTAATCCTTCGTGTTTCCACTCATCTCTCTCCAGTGTACAGTATTTCTTAACGTTTTAATTGTTTTTGTTAACGCCAGATGTCCCTGCCGATCATGGAAGAATTCTAATACTATCGTTATACAAGCCTTTGGAATTTCCATTATCCACCCTTTTCTTGATTTTTTGTTGTACCTAAATGTACTTTGTTCTATTTTGTATCTACAGTCCTCTCCCACAACAGCATTTAAATCTTCCCCATCTAAATTTCTGATCTTTCTTATTATTTCTGATATCCTTTCATCTTCCTTAGTTGCTTCTATTAATTTCCTCTCAATTTCCCTTTCTCTAGTTCCCAAATATGCAATTATCGTTACATTGTCTTTTTCCTCACTTTCCTCAAATAGATCTTATTCCTACTTAAATAATCCGCTGGTGCATTTTCAGTCCCCTTTACATGTTTAACGATCAGATTGTAACCCTCTAAAGCTAATGCCCACCTCCTAACTTGTGCATTACTATATTGACATTCACACATATAGGTTAAAGCCTGGTGGTCTGAATACAGATGCACTGTCTGTACTACTGAAAGGACTTCTGTTGCTCTGTAGTACAATAATTTTTTTCATACTCTTTTAGACCCCTGCTTGCCAAGCTTATAATTCTTCTCTTCCTTGATCATCAACTTGTCCCAAAATTTTTTCAATCCCATATCCACATGCAACACACCTAATGATAAATGGTTTAGTGAAATCTGGATGTTCCAACACCACATATTTTTTTAAAAGCCAATTTTACTTCTTCCAAAACCTTGTCCTGCTGATCCTCCCATCTAAACTTATTCCCCTTTTTTAACAGATCATAAATAGGTCCTAAAATAATTGCAATTTTTGGTATAAATTTTCTGTAGAAGTACAAATATCCTATTAATCCTCTTGTTTCCCGTGGATTTCTAGCTCTTTTTATGTTCTGAATTGTATCCAATTTGTCAGGACATGGGTATATTCCCTTCGCCATAATTATATGCCCCAGGAACTCTATTTCTTGCGTGCACTGCAAAACCTTTTCAGGGTTGTTAGGTATGCCCTTTTCTTTTACTTTGCCAAGGACCATCCCTAAGTGCTCCACATGTTCTTCAAACGTGTGGCTGGCTATCACCAGGTCATCTACATAAGATGTCACTAACTCTCCCATTTCAGGCGTAAATACCTTATCCAGGCTCTGTATAAATGCTTGGCAACTAATCTTCAAGCCAAATGGCATCCTTACAAACTGATATTGCTTCCCATCAACTAGGAATGCAGTAATCTGTCTGGATTCGTGATCTAATCTCACTTGATAAAAACCCTTACTCAAATCTACACTGCTTAACCATTTTCTTCCCCTAAACCTTCTCAGTGCCTCATCAACAGTTATGGGTTTTTCACACACATTCCTAATGACCTTATTCACTCGTCTTGCATCTAAACAAAGCCTCACTGTCCCATCCTTCTTTTTAACCACACAGCCTCATGCACTTGTTCTTTCAAGGCATAGGGTATGGGATGTCCTTGGAAGTAATCATGTTTTTCAATTTCAATATGATAATTTATCGTTCAGCAAACATGGTTCTTTATTAAAAATAACCTCATTCTTTTCAACATTTTCTAGTTCCCTTCTCATTCCCTCACTAATTCCTTGTATTGCATGTATCCTATCATACAGCTTTTTCATCTTCCCTATCCTTCTCTTTGCTCTTGATCCACACCCGAAGTTTGACCCATATGAGCTATATAACCCTTTTGTTCTAAATCATTAATCTCTAATAATTTCCACTTTACTTTCTTCCTCTCCCGCAGAGTTTATTGCTATCCCTTCTAAGCTTCCATTTTCAAAATTAATCTTTGCTTTCACCTTTCTTAGAAAATCTACCCCCAAAATTAGTTCTTTAAACAAACTTTTAAATACCATACAATTAACCTTTAAAGTCTCCCTCATATATTTAATTTCCATCATGACCTGCTTTACAACCTTTTCGCCTCTTCTTTCCAGAGCCCCATACAATTGCAAATTACTCGTGGGTAATGATTCATTAATGCACCCCTTTTCTTTTAATATTACATAAGTGCTATATATCATTACTGAGTACATTGCTCCTGTATCCACCCACATTTCAATATCTACTTCAACATAATCTTTGCTTGTGAATTTCCTATATTCCTGATTCTACTTTCCTCGTTTTCCTCCTCAAACAGATCATTCTCGCAGGCCAAAATGTCATCAATAATCAACGTCCCAATTATATACCCCCATGTCCTGTTACATGTACCGGAGCATTACATGCAACCTTCATTAGTTTAAATTCTTAAAGTTCCTGCTATCTCCTGTCTCGGGATTTCACTTTTTTTATTTCCATTCCCTATTGTCTATAATTCTCCCATTCTTTTCCCTTAACTTTCCCTGATCATATCCATCATCATGTCCCCTTTCCCTACCTTGTTCTGACCTTCTCCAGTTATTTCCAATTTGATCTACTCCTCCTTCCCTCCTATCCCTATTGTCCCTAAACATGGGTCTCCTATCCATCATTCTCCCTCCCATATTCACCATAATATCTTTAATTTCCTCTTATTCCCATACTTCTACGCATTTCTCCATTTACTTCATCACACCGTTCTAAAAACTCCATTGTTTTCTGTATTGTTTCAATCCTTACCCCTAAGAAGATCTTTGCAATCTCTGTCCCAAAGTGATTACCCATTACACTTACCAAGACTTGTTCTGGTAAGGGTGTATCTAAGTACCCATTCCTTGTCAGAGAAATACTGCTATTCTTACTCCCATTCCTGGTCTATATCTATTTTCAAAAATGCTTCTCATTATTCTCGCCTGTTGCACCTCATTCCAATACTTCCTTAAAAAGATACTTTTCGCTTCTTCGTATGAGTTTCTAATTGTCATACTACTCTCTATCCACTGTACCGTTCCTCCATCTACCGCCTGTAGTAAAACCATTAATTTTAATTGATTTGGTACACCCTTTATCCTAAAATATTGTTCCAAATCGATGATAAATCTTTTTGGATTGATGTTACTATGCTCTTTAAAGCATGATAACAGAATTTCGACACTACATATCTGGTTACTAACCCCTCTACTGCACATACTAATTCTTTCACTGTTGTCCTTAACGTCTTCTATCTTTTCTTGTAAAAATTTAAGCTTTTCTTCAGAATTACCTTCTGTTTCCCTAATTGTTTCTTTCATTTTCTTATTTATTAAACCCTCTACTTCCTTTATATGATTTTCCATCCCCTTTTGTACCTCTTTTACCTTTGTATCTATCCTTTTCACAATCATTCCTTTCTCAGCTTCCATTTTCTTTTCTTACTTATTTGTCTCCAAATAAATTCTATTCAATAGTTCCCCTTTTTGTTTCCCCATACTATCTTTCGTGGTCTTCCTTATCTCTTCCAAATCTCTGTCATGTTCATTTTCCAGTTTATTTAATTAATCATTTATCTTATTTGTTTCCTTCTTTATTACCTCAATTTTCTTATTCACTTCCCCTTTAAATTGCACACTAAACTGTTTCCAATTATTCTCTATCTTCTCAGCCATTTTCTCAACATTTTCCTTACATTCTTTTCTCATTTCTGACATACTTTTCTCAATTTTTTCTCCCATGGAAGCCATACTCTCATCGAATTCTTCATTCATATTAACCATCTTATTCATGAACAATTCTCGGGTTTTCAACCGGGTAAGTATAAAGTTTGAACACAACGTTTCCATGGCTTGCTCTGCCATCTTCTTCAGGTGAACTGACGGTGCCGAGTCACTAGCAGGGGTTTTTATAGCGATGTCAGGGTTGCGGCTGCGGAGGGCGCTGATTGGCTGTCAGCGTGGCTGCGTAACCAGTATCTGTTCTGGATCTCCGCTGCGTTACATGAGAGATGCATCCGTCTGAAGCAGCTCAACAAGTCTGCTGTAGCCGAGCACGCACTTATGACTGGGCACACAATAAACTTTGAAGAAACCAAGATCCTCGACCGACCTAGAGGTTGGTTTAACAGCGTCCTCTCGGAGTCGGTGGAAATCAGGATCCACAACCCTATCCTGAGCAAGGACACTGGTTTCCAACTAAGTAAAGCGTGGGACCCAGTCTTAAGTAGCTTGCGAACACGGAATAAAGAATACGGGAGCCATATTAGCCGGCGGGCCGGTAGTCAACACGTCGATCCCTCTCCCTCTCTGGAACCCACGCCCGAAGATGCAGCGGAGATCCAGAACAGATACTGGTTACGCAGCCACGCTGACAGCCAATCAGCGCCCTCCGCAGCCGCAACCCTGACATCGCTATAAAAACCCCTGCTAGTGACTCGGCACCGTCAGTTCACCTGAAGAAGATGGCAGAGCAAGCCATGGAAACGTTGTGTTCAAACTTTATACTTACCCGGTTGAAAACCCGAGAATTGTTCATGAATAATATACACCGGGAAAGCCCACGTTCTCTTATAACCATCTTATTACCCAAATATTTCATCAGCATCTCCGTATCCGAACTATTACTGTCTCTTCTTTGCTTATCACTCTTTTCCCTTATCGCATTCATATTATCACTATTGCTGACCTCTACATTTTCTATCACCGCCTCTTGCCCCTTTTCACTTTCATCAAACATTTGTCGCGCACAAAACTTCCTTCATTGTAGGCCCAACTGCGCCTCACAAAGACACTAGAACCAAAATCACCTGCGTTTTTACATTATATATATTGTAACATGAAAAGTTACACGCAACAATGCAGGCCAGCTTGCGAGTTGTAATTGTCGCAACTCGGGCAACAATGGGGTCTGGCGAGACTTGAGCAGTCGTCGTGGGGTAGTGAAAGGAGAAGGATGTCTCGGCAGTTGCGGACGGAGAAAGACCATGCCCTGTAGTGATAATTTTTCTCATGTTCTGAAATGGATTAAAGTTATTAAAATCCATATTTTTTGGTATTTTTATTAAAAAATACCTGGCGCCCAAAAAGCATTTAAATCCTCGAATACGGAGGAAGGACGGATCTTCTACAATATATATATATATATATGAGTCCGGAAATGACATTGTCATGTTAATTAAAACAACTAATGGGGAAAGGACAGAGACTCAGTCGTCGGCTAGCCGATCACTGGAAATGTCTTCCTAACTTTCTGATGAAGGGGGCGGTGCCTCCGAAAATTCAAGTACTCTAAACCTCACAAGGTGTCTACCATCTATGAACCTCAGGTAAGTCACCTTCTTTCTATTTCTCTGTCCTTTCCCCATTAATTGTCGCTGGTTACAGTTCCCCGAATGAAAGGATTTCCGCTTTGGTGGATGACTCCCTCCAGCCAATAGTGGAAAATCTCCCATCATTCATCCAAGACACCAACCATTTTCTACTTCGCCTCCAGTGAACTACCCACACCACTCTCGCAGGACACACTACTGGTTACCGTAGATGTTGTCTCCCTATACACCAACATCCCACACACCAGTGGCCTGTCGGCACTCGAACACTTCCTGTCTCGCAGGCCTCCAAATTCCCTCCCAAACACCCACTTTTTGATATCACTGACCCAGTTTGTCCTCACCAGAACTACTTCTCCTTCCAAGACAAAATTTACCACCAAATCAGCGGCACTGCCATGGGCACCCGGATGGCCCCTTCCTATGCCAACCTGTTTATGGGTCAACTGGAACAACAACATCTAAATTCCTCTCCACTGAAACCCTTAACCTGGTTCCGGTTCATAGATGACCTCTTCATGCTATGGACGCATGGACAAGATGCCCTCTCAGACTTCCTCAACGACCTCAACACTAAATGCCCCGTCAAGTTCACTTGGAACTGTTCCCCGTCCAACATTACCTTCCTCGATGTGGATATCCAACTAAATTCAGGCCTCATTAACACCTCTGTCCACATAAAACCAACTAACACCCTCCAGTACCTCCACTTTTCCAGTTGCCACCCTGAACATACCAAACGATCCCTCCCCTACAGTCTTGCCCTTAGGGGAGCCCGCATATGCTCTACTTTGGACAGCCTGGCGTCCTACACCGACCGAATATTTAATGCCTTCAGGAACAGAAATTACCCCACAGACCTCCTCCAAAAGCTAATTACCCGTGCCCTCTCCACCTCCCAAATAGCCAGTCCCACCCCCAACCATCATACAGAACGTAGTCTTCCCCTAACCACTACCTACTTCCCCGGACTACGTAAACTGAACTCTTTCCTCCGCCTTGCCTACACTGGACTACAATCCAACCCGGACATGAAAAACATCCTCCCGACCATACTACCCACCTGTCCAAGGGTTGCCTTTAGGCGCCCTCCCAACCTCCGTAATATCCTGGTCAGACCCTACAAACCCCACACACCCAACCCTCCACCCACAATTGGTTGCAGACCGTGTGGCAGAAACAGATGCCATGTCTGCCCAATACTCCCACCTACTATGACCTTCCAGAGCCCCACCAACAGCACTACCTACAAAATTAAGGAAAACATAACCTGTCTGTCCTCCCACACTATCTACAAAATAAACTGCACACTCTGCCCAGCCTTTTACATTGGTCAGACAAAGAGACCCCTCCCCGAACGGATTGCCAACCACCGCAGCACAGTAAAACTCCTCAAAACCCAATTCCCCATAGCCGCCCATGCCCATAGCCACAACACCAACAACTTCAACCAGTGCTTCACACTGACCCCCCTTCAAAGCCCTACCTCCCGACTCGTCAGAAGCTGAACTCCATCTGTGGGAACTTTCATTCCAGCATGTCCTACAGTCTAGACAAAGCCCTGGACTCAATATCCTATAACTCTTTATCTCCCCCCCGCAAAGCACGGGATCAATGGAATTTGTATATGCAATAAAACCTTCTGTGTGTGTATACCTTACTATTTGTTTGAATGATGGTTGTATGTATGTATGTGAGTTTGTGTGTCAATATTTAAATATTTACACCTTTGAGGATGGATGTGTTTAAATGAATGTGTGTCAAGATGGGGGTGTTAGTATGCATCTCCCCAACCCCCATCAAGTCCTTGCCTCTTCCCAGACCCTTATTGAGAGAGAAAGTTGGTGACCTGGTGGGGTCAATTGTTTACGACCCAAGTTAGCAGAGCAGCAAATTTTGGCTGCTCAGTCGTCGGCTAGCCGATCACTGGAAATGTCTTCCTAACTTTCTGATGAAGGGGGCGGTGCCTCCGAAAATTCAAGTTCTCTAAACCTCACAAGGTGTCTACCATCTATGAACCTCAGGTAAGTCATCTTCTTTCTATCTCTCTGTCCTTTCCCCATTAATTGTTTTAAACATGACAATGTCATTTCCTATCTCATATATATATATATATATATATATTATCTCAAGAATGTGTGCACTTCTAATAAACCCACATTAGGTAGGTCAGATTATTTGGTACTTGTCTCACTTCCAATTAACAGGACGGGATTTTGATGTGAGGTTACATCATTCCCTTCTTGATCCTTCATTAATTTTTATTTATATAGATTTGTGTTCTCTGCTATAGTAAATACTATCAATTAAAGTTTTAACACTTGGCACCAGCTAAGTTTTATTTTTATATATTTTTGTATCAGATGATGCAAAACATTTAATAAAATTATTTTAAAAACCAATGACATGAATTAATTGTGTGTGTTCCTAACATTTTTAGTTGAAACAATTTGTATTCATATTTTAGCATTGGATGATATTGGACATGGGATTAGAACAAGTTTCACACCACGTACAAAACAACGTGGCCCAAGCCAAAGCAGCATACAATCTCTTAGTGGGCCAGGTGTTCTTGTAGGGCCTGCTCCTACAACAAAGCCACCAACACCTCCACAACCAGCAAGGCCAGGAGGAGGGCCAGGTACATGTGGAAGCTTAAGTAAAGGTTCACGTGAATATCGCACACCACCAGCTGTTGCACCTCCTCAGGTAATTATATAAAATGATAAACTCCAGTAGTAATGTAATTTTCTCATTACAACTTCGTATATACAGTAGAAACCCTTTTTAACGAATTACAGGGGACAGGATATTTTATTCCTTAAATAGGGGTATTCCTTCAATGGAGGTACTGACATAAATTGCAGTAAAATCCCTTTATAAGGAATCACATTTATTTTCCTTACATCTTGGGGTGTTATTTGCATAGAAGTTTGAATAAAATAATTACAATTTTTTATAAGGTTCAACTAGTTAACTGAAGACAGGCTGATTTAGTTTCATTCAAAAAATTACAAACTATTCCCCCCCCCCCCCCTTTATTTTGAGTCAATAATTTTTTCAACAAATCAATTAATTGAAATAGCATATGGATACATTTTAATCTCTCTGTTCTACTACTTCCTCCATGTCATTGGTCACCACAAAAACTACAAGTTTCTGATGGGAGAATATTTTGAAAGATCCTGGATTTCAACTATGATAATTGGCTAACTCAGAATTTTATGTCACATTTACTGTTGCAGCAACTTCCATTACACAGCCTTTTTTTATCGTGGAAATTGTCAGTATATTTCATTTGTTGGTAATTTGAATTTTTATGTTTCTTCTGTTTGCATACTTTTAAAACAAATACAAAGTACTAAATGGGTTATTGTAGCATTTGACTTAGATGGTTTTAATATTTAATTGATGAAGATGTCCAAAATAACAGGGACGCTATTAACTTTGGAGAAATTTGAAACCTGATGTTTCCGCTGTCTTTCATCAACCAGCTGTGATATTAAAATGTATAAATAACAAAACATGCCAAATTTGAAATAGTTGGAACTATTTACATGTGCTTGAAAAATCCTAACAGAATGTTAACCTATTTATTAAAAATGCGTGAAAAATGCAAAAAGGTTCCTTAAAATCAGAAAATTACATTACACATACAGCAATTTTTCTGAGACAAATGATAATTCCTTAATAACGGGAACATTAAAACGGGGTGTTACTATAACTATAATAGAGGGCAGAACATTTTTCACAGTTCACACACAACCAATGCTGTTTGTCTCTCATTGCCAAGTTTCTCTGTGCAATGGTTGTCTCCTGTCTTGTCCACATTAAACATGTTTTGAGGCTTGTAATCCTTAATTAGACAAAATAATGTAGCGTCTGCAGAACTAAACATCGCCATCAACTTGTGCACTTTCACTGCAAATTTGTAATATGAGAGGTACAAATTTTAAGCCAAACTAGAAGGTGAGTCAAAATCAAATGCTCTGTTGTTCTTAAAATGTGGAAATCCAAGGAGAAAAACATTCCTTAAAAGCGGGAATTTCGTTAAATCAGGGTTCCTGAAATAAATTATATTCTTATGGCAGTCTTTCTGGGACTTAAGAATTACTTGGTTACAAATGGGAATTCCTTAAAAGCATACACAGTTGTCAGTTGTATGTGGACTGGTCCCTCTGCTTTTCCGATGTGCATGAGCAGGCTCTCCAGGTACCAAATCTCCAAAGCTTGGAGATCTTTGTGGCAACTACTACTCTCCACTCAAAAACTTCTCACATGCCACCCTGCTCTCTTATTTCTCCAAAAAACATGCTGTCCTCTCTGTTTCACTCCTTACATCAATCTCCAAAACCTGCTCTCCTTTCCAAACACAGCACACTGTCCTCCCAGTCTCACTGCTGACATCTGTTCGCCTACATTGCTTATATCAATCGTCTCCCCCCAACTGGACCGTTTTTTCACCACTTAGATTCAGCTTTTTTCTTATTCTCTGCCGAATTATTCCTATTTCTGGAGGGTTTTCAAAACAACTCAAACTTTGTCTCTGATCACTGGTATAGTGGCCTTGAACTGCTTCCAGGTCACCAAGCCTTCAAACGGTACAAAATTGACCTGTTGTAGGTATCTGCCAAGTTAGACGCATCAGCAAAATGGCTCTGTTCCATGCCGCCTGGCTAAAATAACGACTGTGCCCACATTCTAATCACTAAAATTTAGGAAAGCTGAAGGGTGAATTCACTTATTACAGTATTTCATTTCATTGCTTGTCACATTTTACTATACATTTAAAGCTACAAATAAGCTTTAAGACTGGTGTTTATGTTAACAAGAATTAATCATTTGTTTTAATTTTGTTTGAACTGTGTAGGTCCCAAGTCATTATGCTCCCAATTATCCATTGGGTCATCCCCGTCGTGGTGAGAGAGGTGTTGGATACAGCACTTTACCAATGCCTCCTCCTCAAGTGGGTATGGTTCATCCTCAACCTCATAGTAATTCCAGTAGCTACAGTTCTGATCATCTACCTCGTAAGTAAAATCAATTTATTTTGCATTACATTATTTATTAAAATCCTTTGATTTTATAAGTTGGGAAGAGTTCAATTGTAATATTTAATCATTGCATGTTTAAATTTGTAATTGTAATACTAGGAGCTTCAGAAGTAAACAAATAAGAGTTTCAATAGTTTTGAATGTTATTGATAACTTAATCTATAGTATAAACTGCAATATTTTATTTTATTTATGCTAGACAAAGTTTATTTGTGTACTAAATACTGTATTTCCTCTGAAATTGAGCAAAGCCATAAAGAATCATTAATAGTTATTGAAATGTTGATGCAATGCTTTGTTAGTCTTTCAGTATTACTTGTATTGTTAAAACCTTAAAACCCTCTGTAAGTAACGTCTGTTAATTGTGAAAGTTAATACTTATTTTACACAGATAAATAATTATTTTCAAATATTTTTTGTGCGTAATTAGGATGAGGAAATAGTGGTGCTTGTCTTTCATGAAAGATCAGTGTACATGTGTAATAAGTACAGTAACATTTTCAGCTGTTATCTCATATGATACACAGTGAACAGGTCTATTTTGTCATCCTGACAATTTTATGAAGACCATCTATTGAAATAACAAAGTTTTCAGTCTTTTGAGAAAAGCAACTAGTTCAACTTCAGAAAGATTTCAATTTGATTTGTTGACATATGTGGTGTCACTCTTGTTTACACCGACAATATGTTATTATAACTAGGAATTGTTAAATAAAAAAAAGTATATTTAATTTTAATATAATAAATTTAATTTTAATATAATAAATTTAATTATGATGATAAGATTGAATCTGTGGTAATAAAATATAAAATTATTTACTAAAGAATAATGTAACTCAAACTAAAAGTTTCAGTAACAATAAATTTTTGAATAAAATGAATTATGAAATTGGTTATGCCTGTAAAGCAAAAAGAATCTATGCAGCTCAGGAACGCGGGTGTATAATGATAGTAATGAAATAAAAACAACCGTGAATCAAATGAGAATGGTTTTCAAGGAAAAACTGGGTAAAATGCAGTTACTGGATGTTAACACATGGTAACGTTGTTCTTTGTTCCTATTCGTACGCCAGCTGCTCCTTTGCTGCATCATGTCTTCTTCTGATTAAGATCCTCTAGCACCTCTCCTTCAGATTAAATCCGCATCAAATGTTGCCTTTTTATTTTCTGTACTCTCCCCATTTGAGTCTCTCTTCTCCATATGTGGAGAAAACTAAATTTTATACATGTTGCTTGTTCTGCCACTGCTTTCTCTCTGCCTCCGCTATCTCTCCCCAGCAGACTCTGCTCCATCTGCTCAACAATCATCCTAGGCAATAATGTGCCATTATCTGTGAGGTTTCACCCCAATGTGACCTTGACCATTCTCGCATTCGTTCTACTGTACGTGACTTGGTAGAATATTAAACTAAATTATTTTCACTTTACCAATTCACAAAACATCTCAACCCACTTTCCTGGTGTAAAATCATGCAAGACACAATTTACTGGTTAAAACTCTGTTTAAAACACTATCTTTGAAATCGACGTATACAAATAAAAAATTACTGAAAATGTAAAATTTTATCTTAATTAATATGGAGAACATTGCTGAGACCTAATAAATTATTTGAACTGACTGTCTTCTGACAAAATGGAGATCTGGATTAAATTTAATACGAGTTTCAGAATACTTTGCATAGATAATATTGGGGTTACGGGCCATTCATATTGAAAGTGGCAGTCAGGGAATGTTTGGGGCAAAGTATGTTAGATTTTGCATTAACTATTGTTTTTGTGGGGTAATTATTGAATTGTAGCTGGTATTTGAAGCAACAAAATTCTTGTTAAATATTGTTGTCTAACTTATTTTGGCTTGTTTGAATAAACCAGTGTCAATACTAATATTTGTACTTTGCAGAAAGTAGAAAGATGTTAATTGATGTTCTTGATGAGTGTGTCAAGCAAACCTTTTCTGTTGTGTCTGATTCATATGAATTTTATTTGGGATGGAAGAAGTTTATAGTATTCTGATTAATTTCAAGAACCTACAGTGAATCCAAACAGTCAAAATGTCGATATAACTCAAAGAAAATTATTTATTTTTGGGGGAAGGTGTAGCTTCTAAAGCTATATTTTGTACAAAATTATTGGTTTGCACAGGTTTGAGGTGTGATCTATTTGGAAGTATGAAATTGAATGCAACACATTAGTAGTTCCATTAATGGGCTTTTAACAAGCAACTTTTTATGCCAGTCATGAAATCCAACTTTTCCAGTAATATAAACATATTGCCCTGCAATATATCAATATTGCCGGGCAATGTTGCCTGCATTGCAACTACTTGCTAGCGTGTTGCCGGTGAGTTTGGTCCACTATCGAAAATATGCAATATTGTTCGGCAATACTAGTCCCCAACCCTCTTCTAGAGGTCTCTGTAGCCAATCAGCCGAGTTAAAAATTCATATTAGATCTGGTTAGTGTCATTCTTTCTCCATGTTTCATTGTTCAGTATTCCAATCACGGATTGTCCAAATGAAAAATTTATTGCTTTTATCGACACAGGTCACGCAAATTCATCATTTTGAGACGTGGATTATTTGAGAATACCAAGTAAAAAAATGTTTGGCAAACAATAGCCAACAAATTTGACAACTGCTGAAGCCTATATATTTGTCATTTATTGAAAAGTACCTAACAAAAAAGTAAATTTCTAATTTTTAAAATAATTATTCAGCAAGTAAGGAGATCTAGCCTGTAATTAAATAAATTCATTTAATCCTTCCTTAAAACTACACATACTTCAATCGAATGGTTGTGTACTGAATAAATACGTCAAAGATGTATATGGCAGAATTTAAGGATAATTGCCAATCTTGTATAGATGTGTGTTGCATTCCCCATCACCGTATCCTTTTTTCTTATTATGAGCTCTATTTTTGAATGAAATATTCAAAGTATTCCTTAGACATAGAAGGCGACGTTTTTGAATAAATAAATATCGGTAATCAATTTCTTGCTTAAATTGTGAATTGTTTCATGTTTATTTAAAAATGGTCTGATCCAGGTTCCCATTTTCTTTAATTTATTATCACAACTAACGATGTGCTAATAAGAACTTACTCATTATCGTCCATTATTGCTCTACTACGTTTAAGGGAGAAATGTGGCTACACTGTGGCTGCAATATTGCCGGGATATACATTGCAACACATTACCCGGCCATAGCTTTGGCAACACATTGCCGACAATATAGGCCATAGCTTTCAGAAATATTGCTGGCAATGTGAAATTTTTGTTGCTCATTTACAAGCCCCTTTAAAGTGCTGACAGAAAGGGGGCTGTGCAAGGGAAGTGAGGGTAGAAATACATGATTTGTAGTGGCCTTCATTATTTTTCAATGTCAAAACGTTGTGTTCAAAAACAAACTGGAATTTTAGTTTCTTTGAAAGTAATTTTATTTGTCTACATTCATTGTATCCTCTTCAAAATAGTTACCATTATGCGTATTATGCACATAATGACGGTGCTTCTTTCAACCCCTAAAAGAGTTCTGGAACTTTATCTTTGAGATTTGTTTTTAACTCTTGTTCATTTGTCAGGTTTTAAGATTGTGTTTCAATGAAATGTGAGCAGGTGAAGAAGCCATTAGTTGGTTTGCCACAAATCTGGGTTTGTTTTTCAGACTGCTTCATTCAAGCTGCATTGAACTTGTGAGTGGTGACAAGAAGAAACTTCACATTTGACCACACTTGTAGAGCTTCAACACCTTCATGGCTATCTTGGAAACACTTAAATCACTCGTAAATCCTTGTTTTACTGACAGTGGACTCGCTAAAGGCAATATTTAACATTTCTAAAACAGTGCTACACTTCATGCTATTCTTACAGCAAAATTTAATGTATATCCTCTGATCCGTCTTTAAATGAAAAAATAATCACCTCTGATACCAAAACACGTGTAACCTTTTTAACAGCTGACAACAATTTATTGCTCTTACCATATGAAATTCACTTGACACAGCGACCCATTATTTTATACAGCTGTAGAGAGTTTGCCATTCCTTCTTCTCACTTTATGACAGTGTTGTCTATTTCTCTGGTCTCATTCTGTGAAAGCCAGAATGGTTTCCTTTTGGAATCCATTATAAACATTAAATATTGCTAACACTATACACTTATTTTGCAGCACACATTTACAAATGAATGAAATGCAATGAAAAGTTTTTATGAATAGGACTGGTACAACCTGCAAAATTACAAAATTCCTATTATTTAGAATGCACCTCATTTGAGTGGTGGCTAATTGTTGTGTGGAGTCTGTTTTTTGTTTTGAGACATATTCTGAATTTTGTATGTTTATTTTATTGAATAGTGCTTGGACTTGTTTTCTCCTGCTCTTATGCTAAACTTACTCTTTCCCTGATACAAAATAGTTTCTTGTTCAAATTAATGGCACTCCCATTACTTTCTTTAGTTTGTTCACTTCCATTTTGTCTTTTTTCTTCTGCAACATAGGCAATGGAATACCCCAAGAGTGTGTCTACCAGAATGTATTAGATTTCTTGAACAGATAATGTAAATGGAAGTACTAAAATATAAATGAGCCATTGATATGAAATTAGTCAACAAATTTCCTACTTCTTGAGGAAATTGTCTAATCAAAGAGAGAGCGGAGAGAGTGCAGTGTTCATATAAGCACCCATATTTGCATAAACCATACTTGTTGAGATTGTTTACTAGTTCATAATCAATTAAATGGCCCAAACACAATTTACAATTTTGAAATAATTATGTGATTGTAGAAAGCTAATACAAAAAGATATTAAAGCATAGTTCAGATGTATCTAAAATTCAGGAAGCTAAGTGATTAACATCTTGCACTTACTTACTTGACCCATTGTGCTTCAGGAGGTTATTTGTTTTGGATTATTAAATATTTCATTATTTTTTCAGCTCCGCCTTTGTCAGTTGTGGCTTCAAGCCACCATCACACACTTCCGCATCAACACCAAATGAGACATGGAGGTAATGTTTCTCCACCACTTCCACCTCCGCCACCTCCAGAACAGCAGGAAACTCGACGTAGAATAGTACCTGATGAAGAAGATTTACCTGGTTGGGTACCCAAAAATTATATAGAAAAAGGTGACTTATCAATGTTTACATTAGTTTTACAAAAAAAAACCTTTCATATACCAACACCACTAAGGTTTTAAATTATTTATCAAGTGTTTACACTGTTGAAGATTTGCAGCACTTTTTTTTAAGAATTAGTGAGGCATGACTTTTTAAATCTGCAGAAATAATTTAGTGATAAATCAATTCAGCCTATAGATTACCATTATGTTTGTAAATATATTTATTTTGTAATAATTGATAAACTTCCCTGTGTTGAGTGACCCTTCAATTTCTCATTAAAGTTATTTATATAACAGTATATCTGGCATATAAGGCAGGCTATTTCCTATCATTTCTGGGAACATACTGATTGAAGATTTTGGGACTATGTGCAGAAAAATTCATTAAAAATTCAACAACATTGAAGAAAAATAAACACAAATATTAATTCTTATGGTTTCAGCATTTTCAGCTATTTTGTTCATCTGATGAAATTCCAGGTTGGCAATGAAACTGTTTTCTCCATTTTGTATTTGTATTGGGTGCAGCGTCAAATTATTGAAGTATTACCTGTTCTATCTTAATGACAATTAAATTTTTTATTATATATATATATATATATATATATATATATATATATATATATATATATATATATAAATATGAGATAGGAAATGACATTGTCATGTTTAAAACAATTAATGGGGAAAGGACAGAGAGATAGAAAGAAGATGACTTACCTGAGGTTCATAGATGGTAGACACCTTGTGAGTTTTGGAGAACTTGAATTTTCGGAGGCACCGCCCCCTTCATCAGAAGGTTAGGAAGACATTTCCAGTGATCGGCTAGCCGACGACTGAGCAGCCAAAATTTGCTGCTCTGCTAACTTGGGTCGTAAACAATTGACCCCACCAGGTCACCAACTTTCTCTCTCAATAAGGGTCTGGGAAGAGGCAAGGACTGGATGGGGGTTGGGGAGATGCATACTGACACCCCCATCTTGACACACATTCATTCAGACACATCCACCCTTAGAGGTGTCAATATTTAAATATTGATACACACTCTCATACATACATAAATATATACATACATACATACATACAACCACCATTCAAACAAAAGGCAAGGTATACACACACACACAGAAGGTTTTATTGTATGTACAATTCAATGAACTCGTGCTTTGGAGGGGGGGGGGGGGAGGTTGGAGATAAAGTTATAGGATATTGAGTCCAGGGCTTTGTCTAGACTGTAGGACATGCTGGAATGAAAGTTCCCACAGATGGAGTTCAGCTTCTGATGAGTCGGGAGGTAGGGTTTTGAGGGGGATCAGTGTGAAGCACTGGTTGAAGATGTTGGTGTTGTGGCTATGGGCATGGGCGGCTATGGGGAATTGGGTTTTGAGGAGTTTTACTGTGCTGCGGTGGTTGGCAATCCGTTCGGGGAGGGGTCTCTTTGTCTGACCGATGTAAAAGGCTGGGCAGAGTGTGCAGTTTATTTTGTAGATAGTGTGGGAGGAGAGACAGGTTATGTTTTCCTTAATTTTGTAGGTAGTGCTGTTGGTGGGGCTCTGGAAGGTTGTGGTAGGTGGGAGTATTGGGCAGACATGGCATCTGTTTCTGCCACACGGTCTGCAACCAATTGTGGGTGGAGGGTTGGGTGTGTGGGGTTTGCAGGGTCTGACCAGGATATTATGGAGGTTGGGAGGGCGCCTAAAGGCAACCCTTGGACAGGTGGGTAGTATGGTCGGGAGGATGTTTTTCATGTCCGGGTTGGATTGTAGTCCAGTGTAGGCAAGGCGGAGGAAAGAGTTCAGTTTACGTAGTCCGGGGAAGTAGGTGGTGGTTAGGGGGAGACTACGTTCTGTATGATGGTTGGGGGTGGGACTGGCTACCCATTCAAACTTGCCCGTGACACACTTAAATTCTGTCAAACAGTCCAGTGGAAGCACCACTTTGCAAAACATCCTCCAGCCAAACCAGAACCCCTAAACGCTGCAGCCCCATGCCTAGTTAAATTTAAAGAACCATCCAAATTGCCACCTCCCAAACTGCCACCCAACCATCCACTTCAGAATTTCACTAGTATTCTTGTAACCCACGTGACCTCGCCAACCTTCCTTAACTCTCTCCCCAAACAACCCAACCTAACCCGTGCCCAGCACCTAGCCATCCGCAACCTGAAAAACAACAGTGATATTGTCATCCTCCCAGCTGACAAGGGTTCCACCACTGTCGTCATGGATGCCGACAGTTACACGACAGAGGCACTCCGCCAGCTGCAGGATGACAAAATTTACAAACTTGTCCCCACCGACCCCAACCCCTCCATTACCCACGAAATAGAAAAGTTTGTTAAGACTCATGGCCCTCTTCAAAAATTATCCTCTGCCTCGATCGAGCTCCTCACCCCAAAAAGCCCCAGAACACCCACGTTTTACCTTCTCCCAAAAATACACAAACCTGGGGTCCCTGGCCGCCCAATTGTCGCTGGTTACAGTTCCCCTACTGAAAGGATTTCCGCTTTGGTGGATGACTCCCTCCAGCCAATAGTGGAAAATCTCCCCTCATTCATCCAAGACACCAACCATTTTCTCCGTCGCCTCCGTGAACTACCCACACCACTCCCGCAGGACACACTACTGGTTACCGTAGATGTTGTCTCCCTTTACACCAACATCCCACACACCAGTGGCCTGTCGGCACTCGAACACTTCCTGTCTCGCAGGCCTCCAAATTCCCTCCCAAACACCCACTTTTTGATATCACTGACCCAGTTTGTCCTCACCAGAAACTACTTCTCCTTCCAAGACAAAATTTACCACCAAATCAGCGGCACTGCCATGGGCACCCGGATGGCCCCTTCCTATGCCAACCTGTTTATGGGTCAACTGGAACAACAACATCTAAATTCCTCTCCACTGAAACCCTTAACCTGGTTCCGGTTCATAGATGACATCTTCATGCTATGGACGCATGGACAAGATGCCCTCTCAGACTTCCTCAACGACCTCAACACTAAATTCCCCGTCAAGTTCACTTGGAACTGTTCCCCGACCAACATTACCTTCCTCGATGTGGACATCCAACTAAATTCAGGCCTCATTAACACCTCTGTCCACATAAAACCAACTAACACCCTCCAGTACCTCCACTTTTCCAGTTGCCACCCTGAACATACCAAACGATCCCTCCCCTACAGTCTTGCCCTTAGGGGAGCCCGCATATGCTCTACTTTGGACAGCCTGGCGACCTACACCGACCGAATATTTAATGCCTTCAGGAACAGAAATTACCCCACAGACCTCCTCCAAAAGCAAATTACCCGTGCCCTCTCCACCTCCCAAATAGCCAGTCCCACCCCCAACCATCATACAGAACGCAGTCTCCCCCTAACCACCACCTACTTCCCCGGACTACGTAAACTGAACTCTTTCCTCCGCCTTGCCTACACTGGACTACAATCCAACCCGGACATGAAAAACATCCTCCCGACCATACTACCCACCTGTCCAAGGGTTGCCTTTAGGCGCCCTCCCAACCTCCATAATATCCTGGTCATCCATCCAGTCCTTGCCTCTTCCCAGACCCTTATTGAGAGAGAAAGTTGGTGACCTGGTGGGGTCAATTGTTTACGACCCAAGTTAGCAGAGCAGCAAATTTTGGCTGCTCAGTCGTCGGCTAGCCGATCACTGGAAATGTCTTCCTAACCTTCTGATGAAGGGGGCGGTGCCTCCGAAAATTCAAGTTCTCCAAAACTCACAAGGTGTCTACCATCTATGAACCTCAGGTAAGTCATCTTCTTTCTATCTCTCTGTCCTTTCCCCATTAATTATATATATATATATATGTAATAAAAAATTTAAGTTTATATATTTAAGTTTATTTTAAACTTATTTATATTTTTTCTTAATAGCTGTAACAGTAGCTCATTTATTTGAAGGAAAGTTCCCAAATATCAATTATTTTCTTTTATTATTAATTTCTGTACAACTTTCAAATTATGTGACAAGTCAATAATTTACTATTTCTTTTCCAGTTGTTGCTATATATGATTACAATGCTGATAAAGAGGATGAATTAAGCTTTCAAGAGAGTTCTGTTATTTATGTGCTTAAGAAAAATGATGACGGATGGTGGGAAGGTGTTATGGATGGAATAACTGGACTGTTTCCTGGAAATTATGTGGAACCTTGTGTTTAAATATAATTATATTTATTATGTGTTTGACATGAAACTAATTGTATATTGTTATACATATATTATACAATAATATTAAGGTAACATTGGTTCTTTGCACCAACTTATTAAATGTTATTGCAAGCTAGTTAGTAACATAACTTTGTTAAATATTTATATACAAATCATTTTGAACATTACAGAAATATAAGATATATAATATATATTATATTTTGCCACAATGGGAGGGGGCAGGGGTGCTATAACTCTGGTCTGTTTTTGTATACATGAATGACATAAAAAAAACTTTGCTCCATAAGTGAGTAAGTGCAGTAATTTTACTGTGATCTGCCATCGAGTTTCTTCAAGGCTGTGATTAGTTTTCACCCTGGAGGCAACACTGTAGCAATCCTAAAATTAGTATGATTACCTACAAAAAAATGTTTTGCAGTAGGGAATAGATATTCATTCTAGAAGAATGCTGTAGCTACCATACAATATCTTTATTTTATAATTTAAAAGACTACTGTTGACAATGCCGATGATATTAACATTTTAGCAGTGTGTGAAATGATCCAATGGTATGTGTTTTGTGAAACCGAGTTTGTTATAAAACAAGCAGTTCTGTATTTATTGAAAAATCTAAAAAGTTTAAATGTGAAGGCTTGGAGTGAGATTTTTGGTGCCAGATCTTCAACTAATATTACAAATATCAGAAGTTGATTGTGCTATGGAAAACTAAGATTTACAGCTTAGTCTATTGGCTCATTTTATAGTAGCCAGTTATAACTGTACTGGTTTCTGCCTATCATTATACTTTCTTTACTATGCAATTTTTTATAGCTAAACTCTGGAAAATGATTCTTTTACTGGTATCAAAGATAAATTACAGTAAAAGACAGACATCAAAGTATGTTTTTCCTATTTGTTACCGCTATTCTTTAGACTCCATAAATAACTGCAAATACCATTTCAATCGTTTCCATTCATTTCTAACATTGGAATTTTCAACATCTAATTTTGGGAGACCAAAATTTGTGACGTGCACTTTTGTTTCTTGTAACCCATGTAATGTTATGATTTATACATTTTTATTTTGTTACACACTGAATACTAACCTATAAATATTTACTTTATTAACAAAGCAAATTCAGTACAAATATGCCTGTGTAACAGGTTTAAATCTAATTTGGTTCTCTATTTTGTTATCTCTTGTTATTTTTTAGTTTAATAATTAACAATGGTGAAAACTTGTCCTGAATTTTGATGTATTTAGAGCGTTTATATATAATTACTTTGTTTTTTACATTAATTGTTGACCCTGAAACATTTATTAAGAGAATATGTTTGAATTACTTTACTCAACAAATTAAGTTCATGTAATGTACATTTATGAGAATTGCCATGATTTTTAACCATGAGGCTCAACTTGTGATTTAGAACTGTGCCGTTAATTAATACTTGCAGCATAAAAGTAGTGCCCCAATCTGAAGAACTTGATCCCTTACATGGGTCCTGTATTGTCACATTTTGATTGCACTTCCCTGAGGATTAAAAAAAGATTTAAATCAATTTACTATGGTCAATCTTACAGCTCTCTTGTAGCCTGGAAATGGGCAAAGATGCACAATTACCCCTGAAAATAATTCTGCATTTGTGAATGAAAATGTGAAAACTACAGTAGAACCCCTTCTTAACAAATCTCTGGGGGCTGGAAATTTCGTTCCTTATATAGGGGTATTCCTTAACCCATTCAACTTGTATGACATTGACAGTCATGTTATTTGGAACTGGTCCTTTAAATCTGTCAGTGTGAACAGAGGACACTTGCGTTAGCCTGCTTGATTTCTTGTGCTATCTCGAGTGATTTTCCTTCATTAGTTTACTTTTTATAAACATTTAAGTGTGAAAATACATTCTTATTCAGTCGGGAGCACAATGTTAATCACAGGAACATTAAAATGGGGTGTTACTGTAATTCTTAAATTATGCTGAAAATCAATGGGGTGGATAGAATAACAAATGAGGAAGTTATAAACAGAATAGGGGAAAAGCAAACAATATGGAGGACGTTGACTAAGAGAAGGGATAGATTAATAGCCCACGTTTTAAGACAAGAGTATTGTAAAATTAGCATTAGAGGGATGTGTGCACGCTAAGAACAGAAGAGGGAGGCCGAGAATGGAATGCACTAAGCAAATTTGGGAGGATGTGGGGGTGCAAGTTGTAAGGAAATGAAAAGGCTAATGCAAGATAGGTTGGCATCAAACCAGTCTTAGGACTGAATACCATAACAACACTATTATTATTATAGAGGACATCACATTTACCGCTGTTTACACACAACCAATGATGTTCGTTTCTCATTGCTATGTTTCCCTCGGAACAGTTGTTGCGTAGAAATTAGTCTATTTGACTGAAGGAGATTAAAAGAACTCCTGTCTCGTCCACCTTAAACATGTGTTTAGGTTTGTAATCCTTAATTAGACAAGACAATGTAGTGTCTTTGCAAAACTAAACATTGCCATCAACTTTTGCACTTTCATCGCTAATTTGTAATATGAGAGGTATAAATTTTAAGCCAAAGTAGAAGCAGAGTCAAATCGAATGTTTGATTATTCCTTAAAAAGGGTTAATGAATGGAAATCAAAAGGAAAAACAAACATTCCTTAAAGGCAGGAATTTAGTTAAATCAAGGTTCCTTAAAAGCGGGAAAAAATTACATAATTCTCATGGTAGGTTTTATGGGACTTTTGAATTACTTTGTTTTCAAATGGCAATTCCTTAAAAGTGGGAAACTTAATATGAGGTTTCAGTGTATGCCTTAGTAATGGAGCTAAATTTAGATATTGAATGTGAGCAGTCCAGTTAAATCATTTACATAGACATATTTCTAAATATCTTCAACTTGAAATGACATTAAACCTTAATTTAAAATAATCAGAAAAAAAACCTATGTAATTATCTAGCAGACTTGCAGACATTGGCTAATGTAAGAAAATATGCTAGACTTTCAGCATTGTTCAGGGCACACCATAACGAACTGGCCAGTTATCATTTATCTACAATAAACTAAATCAAAAAGAGATCATTCATGCAAGATTAGACAGCAAACATTGTGTTAGTGATGCACTCGCAGAAGTACATACATGGTATTTTGAAATAAGTTAAATTTACTAAGGTATTTCACTGAAGTGAATTTCAGAGAAATGCAATATGTCACTTATGGTTATGTAGTACTTTATTGGTATTAGTAATATGTTTTGTATATGTAGTGCAACAGTTCTTCCCTTTTTTATTTTGTTCTTCTTAGCACATATTTCACTTTCTTTTTGTTTGTATTCTTAACATTGACTCCAAGCAATTGAATAAATCTATCTATTGTCGGTTTTAATAAATCACCTGCTGCAAACGTGTTGCCATATTACAAAGAAACATTATACTCCTCCCATGGTCTCACACTTCACAATACATGTTTTCAGCAACATTACTTGGCTCACTCATTATTTCAAGTGCTGTGATTGGTTTGTTCAAGGTTACATCCTCATGGTAACTGTCATTGGATGTTGTTTTTATTTAAAACATACTTACCTAACTATTAAAGCTGTACAGAAGAAGGTGATTACAACATGTGGTGCTGTATTGAAATAGATGTATGAGAATGCCCTACATATATATTAATTCCATTGTTTCTATTGTACTATGGCTTTGTATGCATGGTATGACATAATTACTCGGGAGATTTAGCTACTCGTGTGTCCACATGATAGGCAATGGACAACTCCGACAAGATTGAAGTCAGGGGTAGACAGGACCTCACTTTCATTGCATTTTGCACAACTTAATAGTGTAAAAGAAATTCTAAAAACATTAGTGCTAGGAAATAGCCTATATTGATGTCAGTTCAGGATATGTTATACGTCAAGAAACTCGTCCATAAAAAGTAATAGGTAATAAGTATAGGGTGTGTTATAAAGACGTTGCAGTCTCCGTATCTCATTGGATGAATACAATTAATGTTTTTACCAATGGTGGTAACATTCTGGCAGTTTGTTGAAGGAGAAGTTCCACCTCAAACAACAATACTCGCTTCTCCTTTCCCTACTGCGCATCTAAACGTGCCATGTAGAATCTCACGAACTATATTTTTCTCCAGTCCTGTGCGAGGTCGACGGAGAACTGCTTTCGGACAAGAGTGTGGTCTGAAATAAATATTGCATAATAAAATGTACTCTTCGCCAGATGAATTTGGCTGATAGATTCCTTCTGAAGGAAACTGTTTTTGTCCAGTTCTTTGATTTTTAAATTCTGAAATCACATGCAATTCTTAATCTATTTCTTTTGCAGATATTGAAGAAGATGTGAAACCCAATTCACGATATTTTCCCAAAAATAATTAAAGTCCTTTAAAATGGTAATTTACATTACTGATCTCTATATTGGACTTTTGAAACACCTTGAGTCAAAATACCAATTAGGCAAACTTAATAAAAATTCAAAGGAAGTAATTTCATTTTCATGTCTGTGCTATGTTCATAAAGGTCCTTTAAAAGCTTGAGAAAATTGTGGTTCTTGGTATATCTCAGATTTTACACTTTCGAGGCAACATTCTCATAGAGTTTACAGTAGATAGTGATAGCCGATTAACATGTTCATTTAATATATCCCATGGTATCACAGAACTGACAAAATTATTATAACTTGTTTGCTTGGCCAGGAAAGATGATTTTGCAATCTTTAGGCTTAATTCACATGATAAGTCAAGTCACACTCTGCTCTTGGCTTGGTAAAATATTATTCAATGTTCACATTGTCACTTGAGTCTTGGTGCATGCCAGTCACGTACCAGCAGTGGTACATCCATGAGGATATTTAAGTCTTGTCACCTCCTGAAGTGCAGAGATAAGTAGTCAGCGATGTAGCAGAGTGTGCGTATTTTTCGTCCCGATCAGCTGTAGCTGCAATGACGTAGAACGTGGTGTAGCTGAAGTCAACTTGTGTTCTGCATTGAGGTGGAATTCAGCTGGCTCCCACAATATTCTGTATTATTATTTTTTGTTTGATTCATTATATGGAGTGTTATAAAGATTGAAATGCATACATTCCTTTGTTTTCTTCCTGTGTTGTTGTAAAGTGTGAAGGGTGTCAGTTGTGTACAAAGCAGAGAAAATTATGAGCAGTGATAAAGTACTTTGTTTTGAAAGGTTTAACCCCAACAGACATCAAAAATGAGTTAGATTCTATTTGGAGCATTCATTGCCTTCGTTTTCAACTGTCAAAAAATGGTCAGTGGAATTTAAATGTGGCCCATCATCCATTGAAGATGACGAGTGCTCAGGATGTCCAAAAACCTCAACCACCAATGAAATTGTGGCAAAAAATCACAATGCCGTACTCAATGATCGCCAATTGAAGGTTCGTGATCTAGCCTACATTGCAAAGATCTCGACAGGCCGTGTGCACTACATTTTACACTAAGTTTTGGGTATGTCAAAACTTTCTGCATGTTGGGTTCCATGTTTGTTAACCATTGACCAAAAAAACATTCGAATGAACATTTCTAAAGAATGTTTAGAGAGTTGTTTAAACGCAATGCTGGTGAGTTTCTTCGACGTTTCATGGCAGTAGATGAAACATGGATTCATTATCATATGCCAGAGAGAAAGGAACAGTCCAAACAGTGGGTGGGCCCAGGTGAAAGAGCACCAAAGAATGTAAAAACTGATTCTGTCTGCAGGGAAAGTCATGGCTACGATATTTTGGGATTCTCATGGAGTGTACTCGTAGACAACCTCCAGAAGGGCAAAACTATCACAGAATACTACGCTTCACTTCTGGATCAACTAAAAGTCACTATTCAGGTTAAACGTCCACATCTTGCAAAGAAGGTAATTCTCTTTCATAACGATATGCACCTTCACACGTGTCTCACATTGTTGCTGCAAAACTTCATGAACTTCGCTCTGAAGTGCTTCCGCATCCACCACATTAGCCTGATTTGGAACCCAACGATTGGTTCCTATTCCCAAATTTGAAAAAATGGTTGCTGGACAAAAATTCATATCATGAAGTTGAAGCTGTGACTTATGCTTATTTTGCAGGGTTGGACAAATTATTTTTTACTGAGGGTATTAAAAAGTTGGAAAGTTGTTGGACAATGAATTTGAAAGAAGACTATGTTGACAAATAAAATTACCTTTTCTTGAAAATCGTATTTTTATTTGTTAGGTCGAGAACTTTTAATACTACCTATGTATTAATGAACTGAGATGTCTTACTGAATGTGTTGTTGACAGGGAAAGCAGAAGAGAGAATTTCTAACGTCACAACCACAAATACAGTTATAAACTTTTCTATGAAAGCATCTTGTGTATTCTCTATTGACACCCCTTTTCCCTCTTTGTTTTATGTTAACGCCTGTTATAGGCCTGCCCAGTTTTTAATTTTTAACTTCACCTTGAAAGCTTCTTAAGGACTTTTTCAATAAATTGTCAACAGCATTAATCTTTAAAAGTACAGAGCCTCCATTCCTCAGATAAATAACACAAATGATAATGAGAGAATGGAAGGTGGAAGGAATATCTGGAAGAGCTGTATCATGGTGGAAGTCTAGATCAGTCAGTAATGGAAGAAGAAGAGGAGGCGGATGACGAAGAGTTGGGGGACAAAATTATAAGGTCAGAGTTTGATAGGGCGCTGAAAGACTTGAGTTATGGTAAAGCGCCAGGAATTGATAACATTCCCGCAAAGTTGATAGGAGCATGGGACGAAGAAGCAGTATCATGGCTATTAGGGATAGTTTGCGAAATATACAAAACGGCAAGAAACCCAGAAGATTTTAGTAAAACCATAATTATACCCATACCAAAGAAGGTTGGGGCTGATAGATGTGAACAGCACAGAACAATTAGTTTTGTATCCCATGCATGCAAAATATTAATGAAAATAGTATGTAGGAGAATGGAACGTCAAATAGAATGCGAGTTACGAGAATATCAGTTTGGTTTTAGGAAGCTGTATTGACTTTGCGATACGAAAAAATCGGCCTTCGTTCATGGCATTTGTAGATTTAGAAAAAGTGTTTGATAATGTGAACTGGAACATGCTATTAAGGATTTTGAAGACAACTAGAATAAAATCGAGAAAGGAGGCTAATACATAACCTCTTCAGAAGACGGGCAGCAGTAATTAGAATAGAAGACCAAGAAAAGAAAGCAGAAATCAAGAAAGGAGTAAGACAAGGATGCAGTCTGTTGCCCATGCTGTTTAACTTATATATAGAATAGGCGATGAAGAAAGCTAAATCAGAATATGGAAACGGAATAAGAGAGAAGAGAAGAAATAAAAACCGTACGCTTTGCCGACGGTATTGTAGTATTAGGAGAATCAGAAGAAGACTTGGAAACCATAATAAATGGCATGAACGTAGTCCTGGAGAAAGAGTCCAATATGAGTATTAATAGAGGGAAAACGGAGTATAGTAACAAAGGGTGTTAGATTGGGAAGGGATACTTTGACGGAAGTTAAAGAATTCTGTACTTGGGAAGCATAATAACTAGTGATGGTAGAAGTATAGTAGACAAAGAGTAGAATAGTACAGGCAAGAAAGGCTTTCGCGAGGGATTTACGTACGGGTAATATAAGTGTGAATATTAGGAAATTGTTGCTACAAATGTTTGTATGGAACATGGCGTTATATCAGTGTGTAACGTGGGTGATAAGAGTTGGGGAAAGAAAAAGAATAGAAGCCTTTGAAATGTGGTGCTATAGGTGAATCAGATGGATGGATAGAATAACAAACGAGGAAGTTTTAACAATAGGGGAAGAGCGAACAATATGGAGGATGTTGACCATGAGAAGGCATAGATTTATAGTTTGTGATCATTGTGTAATTTTAAAGAAGGATGGCAGAAATAGAGGAGGAGAAGAAGAAAAGATTGGTCCTCAATGAGCATTTAAAATTTTAAAATGATTGTGAAACTGGTAGTTGACAAGTAGTATTGGGGGTAAAATGTCTCTTATAATATACCAACAGTATTTTAATTTGAAACTGCTTTAACATTACTGTAGTCTGATTGCTTGTACAAAGTAAAATATATATTATAATAAAAAATATTTCTCATAATTTCATAGTTGGAATTTCATTGAATCTATTGTAAATAATCTAATGATCTGCTAATCTTAATATTTGAAGGAAGACAACAAAAGGAGTGAAAAAATAACATCATAAGAAGGTTTCAACTTTATTCATAAATATTTAAGTTTCTAATTTTGTTTCATCATTCATATATAAATTTGTTTTCATCATTAACTATATTAAATGTTGCACCTATATTTATCTCCTTCATGTTAATGATAAAATTAATTTATATATATTTGAAAAGAAACATGAAAAACCAATTCAGAAAGTTACATATTTTTAAAGGAAATCTTATTTTAATTAATAAAAAGATAATATTAGAATTCTGTATCACAGTGTACTATATTGCACAAATGATATCATAATCGTTTTGGAGTTTCGACTACTATCACACTTATGTACATCTCGTGTATAAATATAATATTAAAGTATTCAAGCAAGTGTAAAAAAATATTTACAATAAGGATTCAATATTTATCATATCATAGTAAAAAAATAACCACATTCTTTCTTCATATGAGTGAAACCACTCATATGTAATAATACAATTTTCTGTTATGAACAACAAATACCATTTTACTATATACAATACAACTTTAACAATACTGGATATTATTCTTGGTCCATCATGCATATGAGATAGCTCATGGCAGTAAAAAGTGAGTGTGTGGACTTTATACTTCTCTGCTTTGCTTTGCACAGGGATCTTTTTACTGAAGAGAGATGCTAAGATCCATACACCCCATTTTACTTTTATTAAACAAAAAATATTTTAATTGTTTTATAACTAAGAAATTTTCTATATTACATTGATTTTCTGGTATATTTGATCTGATTCAATCAATACAATTACTATATTTCCTGAGATGTATTCAAAATTAATAAATTCAATTCTATATTAAAATGTAATTATATTAATTTGAAGTTGTTGTAACTTAAAAATTGAAAATACAGGAATACAAATTAAACAGAAAAATGTTATGAAATAATTTTTAAACAAATTTAATGCTTCTGGAATATGAGGACCAAGGTTTACTTGAAGAGTTGTCGTGCATAGTACCAAATTTTGAAAAAATATTCATCTCTTCGAAGTAAGGATCCACGAGCATATGAACGAATATCTGCATCCATTCCAGCTTCCTTCATCCAAGAAGTTGTAGTTTCAGTACTAAAGCTAAGTGTAGGAGCAGTTGTATCTAATTTTTCCAGCTCCATATGTTCCATATCTGGAATTCCACAATGAGAATAATTTTTTTAACAGTTGGTAAAAACAGTGCCTCTGTTAAATGTATACTAATTGGATGAAGTAGCTAATTAACAGAAGAAATTAGGGGATAAAATAAATATGACTAAATGTTTCTGCAATCCTTGTTGCTTTCAACAGGTCATTAAAAAACCTATAGCCCTTTCACAAACCAGCTAATAAACTCGAAGCAAAGCTTTGCTTACACCATTTGTGGTGTTATTTTGCAGCACTTGCATTTTGAAATTAACTGACAAAAGTATTGCAGAATCTAGGTGTGGTTTTTAGTTTATCATGTAGTTTGGTCAATTAATTGGCTACTTCTTTATCCAATATAATTTCTGAAGAAAAGGTTTGATATTAAGGAAAAATGTAAAGAATTTCTGGATTTAATACAAAGTTGAAGTAATTCAACAAAATTTGTTATGCAAAGTGATATTAAATAGCTATCTACCAAGTGTCAAGAGTTCTACATGTGATTAATTCTGTGCAAATGGAGCATGAACAATTTGAAACACCAGTTTCAGAAGTTTTTCAGCTAATGTCTGTCCCAACAATAGTGAATGTTGGAGCCTTTGTAAACTATTATTTCATAGTATTTGACATAACCAAAGCTACTCAATCAGTTAATGTAATATACAGTTTGTGTTTAAAGCTCCAAACATTACTTGTATCAATAATACATGCTTTACCTGTAGGCCTCAGAACTTTGAATGGTTCATCCGATTCTAAAGGTTCACTGAGGCCAACTTCATTCTTTGCAAATATTCTTATAAGGTACTCATGATTTTCCTGAAATTAAGAGAAGTATTAGAGATTTTTCTAACAAAGTAAATCCATTAATTTTCATGTTACTTGTACTTTTTGATATCACCTACCTGTAAATCTTTTATAGTCAGTTTTTGAACATCAGCTTTAACACGGCCTACTTCCATCCACATTGTTTTACGAATATCTCTGATTGCTATTGTGTAACCCTGCAAAGGTGCTCCACCATCAGTTTCTGGAATACCCCATTCAATAATAATAGCATTTGGTCCAACTATTCTGACTTCCAGTGGTGCAGTTGGGGGAGATGGAGGAGCTGAAAATTTTCAATAGAATAGTTTTATATTTTATTGATTGCTACAAATGTTGAAATGTTTTACATATTATTATCGTAGGCAAAACACCAATGTTACTAGACATTATGTGTGATATTCGATTCCACAATGTACAAGCAGTACAGAAAGGAGATAGTTTATTGAGGGTTTACATGAATTGAATAGAAACATCTAGTAACATAATTCAATTCCATCAAAACCTTTATAGACCAGTTTTCATTTTTAAAAAGTCACAATTTCTCATCACAAGTTACTAAGAGCTTTTGCTACTCTGAGGTGTATCTTACAATGAACTTTATTTATAAGAAGATGAATCCATTCCTTCTGGAAGATACAGAAAAACTTACATGCATGCTTCTTGAGGCTTATGAGTTCAGTTCCTGCAGGTGGACTGAGACCAATAGAATTTTCTGCATAAACTCGGAAAAAATACTCTGCTTTTTCTTTAAGATTCTCAATGCAGTGTTGCAGAATATTTGGTTCTAATGTCACAACTTTTGTCCATTTCTTTGAAGTGGTAGCTCGTTGTTCTATTATATAACCTGAACATAAAATTAATATACAATAATACTATTTAAAAACAATTATTGCATCTTATTTAATAAAATATGTACACATCTCACTTGTCTTATGATTAGAATTGCAATAAAAGCAGTAATAATGCATTATAAATATGATAATTTTATATTAATAATTGAAGTTAAATTTTTAATTCAATAATGCAACAGATATATCACAAAATAATTGTTTTTAAAAAATCCTTCATGATGCAAAAATGAATCACTAATAATGTAATAGATGAAACACTCAGTTCTAGCTTCCCAAACAATTAAAATAATACTTTTTTATGAAATTAAAGAATAAGGCCATTCAAAATAAACCAAAATACTTGTATACTGATTTACGACAGTTTTATTAAAAACTATATGATCAAGTAATGGCTTATTTGCTGTCCATAATTCATATAGTGTAAGGTTTGGAGCCAGTCTGGTAGGAGTTCTATTGACGAAGTATATTGCGGTGTTCATGTATTGTAATAAAATAAAAAGTCATGTTTGTGAACGTTTAAGTTAAGAGGGATGCCTGTGGGAGTTTTCTCTCGCAGGTAATTCTCTGCAGATTGACTACAGGACTCACCTGCTTGTACTCTCTCTAATTTTCTAAAGTTCTCACATGCCGTGACACCTTCACTCTTTAGGAAGGTGTGTGTACTGGGGCAGAAGAACTTGGGCATATGGTAAGAGTTGTCTGCTGATCCCATTGGATCAGTCGGCCAACTGCCTCCTAGAACTGGTGGAGACATGGAGAAGGGAATGGTACGACCCCACAGCAGACTCACCTCCCGTCATTTGGAAGGGCATGAGAATAGTACACAATAGCTTAACCCACTTCATGCAGGTTTTCTAGGGTTTTTCCCTGCACCTTTTTAGGTGAAACACCGGGTAGGTTCCTTAAACTATAGCCTGGGGGCCCTAGTTAACCCTTGGCTACCTTGCTTTATCTTCTGCATCCCCACTTTTCAAATCCCTTCCTATGCTATTAAAGGGGAGTTGCCTGTTTCAGGATCACCCTACTAAAGACTTAAGTATTTAAATAACAAGTGAAAATGGCCGAAAATTGTGATGAAGTGATTTGTTGCCCAAATAATAGAAAACACAAATTTCTATGAAAGGGGTTTATGTTTAAAGAACTCTTGTTGGGAGGCTATCAATATTTCTGATGAAGAAGATACCAAAGAATTGAAAAAGAAGGAGATTACTTATTACTTCAGTTACCAACACATACCATTATATCATAGAAGAATTTAAAAGTGCTAAGGAAGCACATGAGAAACTACCATGTACACTAATTATACAGCTCTTCACATAGCAGAATTTTGGATGGTTTAGTTGGTGTAAAGAAGATGGAAAATATGACCATGCAAGAATACATAACCTAACCTAAATAAATTCTTATAATAAGAAACTAAAAGAATCAAATCATTCTGCTACGCTTGTGGTAGTGAAGGTCATTTTGTCAGAGACTGCCCTAAAGTGTTAAAGATGAATAGTCAAGTCAGAATGGAGGAAAGAGGAATGAGAAGAAAGGAGAAGCTAAAGTAGTCCCCAGACTATACAAAGCTTTGTGTACCAAGAAATCAAATCAAAGTGGAAAGAAGGACCAGGGTGTTTGGTTACTTGATGGTGGAGCATCAGATTTCATGACTCCAAGAAGAGATTTATTTAGAGACTTCATTCCAATGCATAGTGAAGTATTAATTGGTAATGGATATTGTTTCGAGACAGAAGAAAAAGAGAAAGTGTTACTTCATATTTCTTCTGAGTGTGGTGGTTTTGATTTAGCTATCCAGATGTATGGTATATTTATGATTTACAAGACAATTTGATACTACTCAAATATACAATGATGGTGATTTATTTTTGAAGGGTCATCTCAGTGAATTGACATATGTTACTACTGAAGACCGCGAATCAATTAAATGAAAGGTATGATGCAGAAAAAAGTAAAGCATCATTTGTTTCAACTGATGTATGGCACAACTGAAAGGGAGGAAGAAAGTTCTGAATCAGATACTAGTTGATTTGAGGTTTTCTCACCAATTAATAACAATTCAGAATCAGTGGAGGATCAAGAAAAAATAAGAGTAGAAGAAGAAAGATGTTCAACAATAGTGAGGAAGGAAAGAGTTTTATGTACACTAGGATGTTGTAAGCTGATTATAGTAGCTACAGAAGAAGTATGTATCCCAATGACAGTGGAGGAAGCTTTGAAGAGCCCACAAGGAAATGCTATGCACATGGAAATAAATGATCTGAGAGAGAAAGAAACTTGGTAAATTGTAAAGAGAAGACCTGAAATGAATATTATTGGATTTAAATGGAGTTTTACCATAAAAAGAAATCAGCGAGGGAAGATTGTTAAATACAAGGCAAGACTTGTTGCCCAAGGTTACAAACAGATTTCTGGTGTTGATTTTTATGAAATGTTTGTCCATTAATGAGAAGACACTGTCTTAGAATTCTCATTCCCATTTCAGCAGGAAATAATTGGGAAATACATCAGGCAGATGTAATTGATGCTTATCTGAATAGCCCTTTGGATGTTAAGTTTTTATGGAACAACCCTTACGTTATGAAGATAAAAATGGAAATCATTTATCTGTAAATTAAAGAAGAGGTTCTATGGATTAAAACAATCAGGTAGAAATTGGAATGTATATTTACATGTGTCTACAAAAGATAGGACTAATTCAGTGTGAAAGTGATCCTTGTTTCTACTTTCAAAAATAAATTATTATAGTTATCCATGTAGATGACATGTTAGTGATTGGAAGATAAATAAGTTCAAATCATTGAATCAGCGGGAAAAAAAAGTAAAGGATCTTGGACCAGCATAATTAATTTTGTCTGTGTGAGTATTAAGAAGTGAAGATAGAAGTGTAAAAATTGATCAGAGTCAGTATGTGAGCAACATTTTAAAACAATTTGAAATGGAGGATTCATATGGTCATCCAGCTTGTTTGCCAAGTAAAACAGAAATGTGAGTCTCAGAATGAAAGTAACAAATTTGATGAAACAAAATACAATTGGCAATTGGCTGTATCTTTCATGCAGCTGAAGGTAAAAGACCCGATATAGCATTTACTGGGTCAAAACAGAGTCAGTATTGTGAATGTCCAACGAAGGAAGACTGAAAAAATATAGTAAATATAATGGGATATAGGAAGCCCATAAAGACTATGGAATTCATTATACAATAAGTGAAAATCCAATATAAATATATATTACTGGGCTGTGATTTTTCAGATGCTGTGTCAGTACGTGGATATGTCAGCATACGGCAAAAATATGCAAATTGTGTATCTTGCCTCAACAATTAAATAAAGTAGACCTTGTAACAAGTGATTTTATTTTTCATATAACATTTTATAATTAGATCATAATGAAGATACATAATATTATTCATGACAAGTATGACTGTATTCTAGTGAATCCTAATCTATGGAATCATTAACTCATCATGCAATGACCAAACTCTTAAATATCAATGATCTTAAGTTGATTGGGTATTGTTTTAAAATATAATCAATTATTGTTTATCATTAAAGAGTTAATATTAGAAAGGAACATTACCTGTCAACTCTGTACCACCAGTGCTACCTGGTGGATTCCACTTCAAAGTGACACTTTTGCTAGTAAAATCTGCTATCGTAAGGTCTGTGGGAGCAGATGGAGAACCTATATACAAAAATTGCTCATATTAAGTTAAATAAACATTGTAAACATAGATATACATACATTTAATAATGTAAAGTACGTCAATTACTGTTATGTCTCTCTTTCCTATTCAATTTATTATTTTAACTTCATCATCTTATTTTTCCTTATAATATAAATTATTTGCAAAAATGTTCAACTTAATAATTAACATGAAAGAAAGATTAATATGAAGAAATACCTGTAACTATTTATATTTTATTAAATTTGTAGAGTTTTTCAATAGTATATTATAATAGTATGTATAGTATTTATCAATAGTTAAAATATCATCCATTCTGGTGTGCTTAATATACATTTCTCTATTAATAACTCATTACATAAAACAGAAAATGTCTGGATGAAACTTTTCATGCTCACTGTGATAGATATGGATGGGTGACAAGATCCAAGACCAATAGAATATAATGCTACACTTTATGTAAACACATGTGGCTCTGTTTACACCGAGCTCATTAGCTTTACTTCAAAAAGACAGAATCATTATATGTATGAGAAAGATAAAATGGTATAATGATTATTTTCTATGAATTTGGTGGAAACTGACCCTATTTAATATTTGAATGTAAGGTTAATAATGTGACTCTGTTATAGGCTGCAAATTTTTGTGAGGTTGGAACTGTGCACCGCTGGTATTGTAGAGTATTATGTAGTGGGGAGAGAGAGAAAATACAAGTGACGAGAGTTGGGAATTATGTCAAATTGTACACGCAAAATGTTCTTTTTTGCAATATCGAAGTGATGGTGTGTAACAAATATTTATGTGTATTTAGCATGTATTATAATGAGAAATGTATTATAACTTGGCTTTGTACATTTCATAGATGAAGATGGCCAATTAGACTGAAGTAATAATATGATGTTGCAATAAATACAATTGTGAAAAATTACTGAGGAAATTTTATCAGCCTGACAATTTACAAGAGTAAAAAACAGAAAATGCAGTAGAACGTTGGTTTAACAATAAAAGTTGTGGTCACCAGTGAAAGTGGTGAAATGAAATACATAAGAAGTCTTCTAAAAGAAGAGTTTAGTGTTTCTAAACAATTAAATTATAAAAACAATATGTTACATTAAGATAGTAGAGTAGATTCAGGTACTTAGTTCTAAGATGAATACAATAAACAATACAAGGCATGCAGGAGTAAATTTACTTCAATAATTTTTGACTGAGGAGTTTCTGATTTACTTATATAACCCCTTATTTGAATTGTAGATATATAGACCCCGTATCAAGTGATTTAATAAAAAAGAAAAAGCCCATGCTCACTCTAGAACCTGTTTGTATCTGATAAATTAAGGTATAGTACTTTATCTATTTCCAAGTGTTGTGGCTCAGCCTCAGCAATGTATTTTTAAAGAAATGAAGGAACTAATAAAGATGATATAAGACCAAACTTGGGCACCTGTTAATCTGTAGTAGTGGAAAAGAGAGTTCTGTTGAAAGAAGAGTCTGGTCCTGTCGGTCATTGACCAGTTATTATTAATACAGTAGTTCAGTTGTGTGGAAAAATATTTAAGTTTTGTGCGAGAAAGTGCCAAATTATTAATTTCCATTGGTTTTCCTGTTGAATAGGCTACTGGAATTAATCTTGGGTTCTAACAGGATGCCGTTAGAAATCTGCCAGATTATTAATTTATGTCATTTTATCTGGCCCTTCAATGTTACAACATTAAATTTTAGTTTGGTTAAAGTTACAGTATACTTTAAAATCTAGAATAGGTTAAATACTGTACTTCACAAGCTTTATAATGAAAAACATTGGTCAGCATCACAAAAGGTAAGCTTAAGTATGGTATTATCAAGTAAAAAATTAATGTTGCTAATTTTATACTAGTATATCAGATTTGCATATGTGTACTTTGGTTTAACCACTGTTTTCTCCCCACTATTACTAAAGATAATCAAGAACCTAGTGTGTTTGTTTTGTCTGAGGTAAAAATGCAAAATAATCACAATGCAAAGAGAGAAGAATAGTTTCAATTGAAGCTCAGCCAAAAGCCATGCAATTAAATTCTTTAAAATGTTGGCTTTAATAATACATTACTTTATTTGATAGATGTTGATATGTGATACCCAAGAGAGCAGATATTGAGCAAATGAACAATCACAACTCAATAGAAGTAAGCTATAAAATGTCAAAAATATTTATGTATATAGAATGAAAGATAGAAATATTTGGGAGAAAGGCAGGAAATTTGCTCTTTGAATCATATGTACTGCATGGAATCATGCTCAAGGAAATGCATATGTTAAGCGTAGAAGGGAATGGAAGAAGGAAGAAAGACTTAAAATTTCAATGTGGCCTGGACTCGAACCTGGGTACATGAAAATCAGCAGTGTATCGCCACTTGAGCTGTGGCATGCACTTACCGACTCCGCCACCACATCATCGGCTAGCCAATCACTGGAAATGTCTTCCTAACTTTCTGATATATATATATATGAATCAGGAAATAACATTGTCATGTTAATTAAAACAATTAATAGGGAAAGGACAGAGAGATAGAAAGAAGGTGACTTACCAGAGGTTCATAGATGGTAGACACCTTTTGTGGTTTAGAGTACTTGAATTTTCGGAGGCACCGCCCCCTTCATCAGACAGTTAGGAAGACATTTCCAGTGATCGGCTAGCCAACGACTGACTCAGTGTATATATACAGTGATGATGACAGGAAAGAGAAAGTTGGTGACTTACATGAAGTTGAAGCTAGTCACCATTGAGGAGGAGGGATTTTTTATCACAGTTTTGAAGGCAACTTCATCAGGAGAGGTGGAAACAAATTCCGAGTGATGGCCAGCTGTGACAGTCCATACCCCGCAACGGTGACTTTGAACTTCAACTTCAGGTAAACCACCACATTTCTTTCTATATCACTTTCCTTTCCTTATCAATTGTTAATGATTATGACAATGTCATATCCTTACTTGCATAAATATGTATAGGATTATTGGATAGAGAGTGAATGTAGTAATATGGGAGGAAGGTAGAAATGCACTTTAAAGCATATGCTCAGGCATAGTGATATACTCAAAAAAATGCATATGTTAAGTATATGGAGGACAGACTGAAAATATTAGGCACAGTCCCAGCTGTGCTAAATATTATCAGTCTTTCATTATTCCTTTTGCCTCTCTCTATGTATAAACAGAACATCCAAAATACAAATATTTACATGCCAGGATACACAAAGTCGATATTCCTGAGTGTAGGAAATGGTGCCCTATATATTAGTATAACATTTCACACTATGCGGTTAATAGTCATAAAATTTATTAAAGGAAATAGTTCATGGGTTAGGGCATACATTTTCTCAATTTATTTTCAACACACTTCTTAGATTACAGTATGTCAATAACATTGTGAAATTTATTGATATAGGAAAGAAATTTATACATAATTTTCATTACATTGAATGCACAATTTTTCATTCCAAAATTTATATCATAAATTTAAAAAATAATGGATAAGTGATTTAGAAAAGATGAATTTGTAACAACTACCACAGATTTATTTATTTGGAGAAAACAAATACCGTGTGGCAAACTATATCATAAACATTTAAACATTAAACATGTAACACAAACATTGGTGAGAAATTTGTCAATTAATAAGGAAAATCTACACGCCTCTATACATGTAATATATCTTCTGAAACACATGAAAACTTATTGGTTCCAATTTTTACTTACGTGGCCCACCAAGTTTAGCAGTGGGAAAAGACCCTAGAAATGCAATCAAGGCCTTCTCTGCCTGACTTTTCCTTCTTACAATTCCTGAGGAGGTGTTAGTTAATTTTAAAAATAGTGATAAAGCAATGCAGTTATTAGCATTAAAATAATTTGGGAAATCATAAACTAAAATATCTCACTGTTAAAGATTTTTAAGCATTATGAAATTTTGGCAGCTTTTAATTATTATTTAACTCAAAACATAGATATGTTAGTAATGAGAAAATTTCTGATGAATAAATATTAATTGGTTATATATTTATAAAGTTGGAATATGTAAACTTTGTTGGATAATGTAAATTATATAGCATGTACATTAAATTTGATAGAAATGAGCAAAATTAGTTTTGCTTGAAATAACTTTTGAACCAGTGTCCAATTCTTCAAGAGGTAGACATAACTTTTAACTCTGGCTTACATATCAAACATACAAACAGCTATTGTTTCACTGTCTATATGAAATATTTGCTTACTAGAATAGATAAAAGTAGTGATTTTAAAATTTATAAAGGCCAATAAATGATAGTCTTAGTTATGTCATCAAAAGAGCAAAATATTGTAATCATAAAGATATGTATTTTATGTTGCAAAAGATTTCAAGCTTGCTAAAGCTTTATGACTGAGTATGCAACTTCTGGCATGTATCCTAACTACTTAACAGTTTCAAAAATACTGCTACACTGTTTTATTGTCAATAATATAAACTAAATTTTTCTTATTAAATTAAAATTTATTTTTCACTAATTACGCTGTTGTACTCATGTTTGTTCAGGTTTGTCAAAGAAGGCAAAAGAGTTTAAAATGATCATTTTTATTTTTTCTTAAAATGTTTTTTTAAATAACTTGTAAACATAAAAAGATCCAAGTAGAAATGAAGTATTGGATAGGTGCATAACTCCATGCCCTTTTATTAATGTTTTGTTCTAATTAACACTCCATATTGATTATTCATCAAAATGGACAAAAAAAAGTTGTAAGCAACAAGCTCCTGTTTGCAACAATCAAACACCAAACAAAAGAAAACCAAATGAATAAACAAAATATAGTGATGTCAATCCAATGAAAAACAAGATGGATTCATGAAGTGATCAAAATTTAATTGATGATGATTATCCTGGATAGTTATATAAAATCCAAATTAATGTACTAAATTTCATGTAAGTTATTAATTCACTTTTGTTTTTTCCTGTCCATCTTAATAATTTAGGTCATCCTTAGTATATATAAGCTCAAACTTCACATTCAGTGAGCACATAGCTGTGCTCCTCTTGAAGGAGGAGCTAATACCTTCAATAATTTGAAGACCTTTCTCCTGTTGCAAGTAGCAATGCCAAATTAATGACGTAGACTTTCCTGGTGAATAATTCGGATGAAATCTTCATGGTTAACCAACCGTGTGAGACTTTTAAAAACACATGTTTCTGTGGCAATTTTCTTCTGCCAACATCATGCTATATGTCCTTATTTTGACATCCTTACTGAATAAGGGCAGGAAAGAGACATTGAAAGTTAATGGCTTACCTGAAGTGTACATGACAATTTTTTGGAGGCACCATCTCCTTCATCAGAATACTTGGAAAAACATTCTGAGTGATGGCCAGGCACTAAATTTATCAGTCAAAGAACACCTAATACCTATAATGGGGTCTGGCAGCATGATATTTCAGGTAAGCCACTATCTTTCTTTCTCTCTTTCCTGTCCTTATAAATTATATATATCATCATCATGAGCAATAACAATTGAAGAAATTGAACAAGTACTTAAGAAAGACAAAAACAGGAAAAGCCCTGGAATATATGAAATAAATATAGAACTTCTCAAATATAGAAGAAAGGAACTCAAAACAACATTGGCAGAACTCCTAAACAAAATTTGGATAGAAAACTTCACCCCAACAGAATGGCAAACAGGTCTGGTAATAAATATACACAAGAATGGAACAAAAACAGACTGCAATAACTACAGAGGGATTACACTACTACCAACCACCTCAAAATTATTTGCCAATATATTAAGGAATAGAATGACTAAGTATAGTGAAAACTTCATAGGCAAAGAACAATGTGGTTTCAGTAAGGGCAGGAGTACAAAAGATGCTATTTTTACGGTACAGACCATATTAGACAAGAGAAATGAAAGAAACTTGTCAACCTTCATGATATTCATAGACTTTGAAAAGGCTTATGATATGGTAAACAGAGTGAAAATATTAGAAGAAGAAGGGATACCAGATGAAATCATTAAAAAATTAAAATACTATACACAAACTCAAAAATCGCCATAAAAATGATTAATGGATCAATCAAGGAACCACTTCACACAAGTAGAGGACTGAGACAAGGATGCAGCCTATCACCCACTCTTTACAACAAATATGCTAATAGCGTCATCAAAGAATGGAAGAAATCAATAAAACAAGGCATTCAACTTAACAAGAAACAAATGATTTAAACTATTATTTGCAGATGACCAAATCATTTTATCAGAATCAGAAAATGAACTCCAAATGGCAACATATGAGCTAAACAGAATAGCAACAGAATAGCATTTGATGCCTATTAATTTAAGGTAAGTCAATGGCCTTTTCTGTCTCTGTTTCATACCCAATTTATTATTATCTTAAAATACTTACTTATCCTTTTTCCAACAGTAATAGGATCTTCAGGTGAGAAAGGCAGACTCATACCTACATCATTTCTTGCTGTAACCCTTATATGATAGGATACATTAGACTTCAATCCAGATATTTCAATATGAGTTGTATCCTTCCCTGTACTTCCCACCTAAAATAAAATAAATTTAAATACATTAAAAATAATTATTGTGGTTATTTTAATACACATGAAAATGATAATTTGATTAGCATTAAGTCTAATTTATCTGACCAAATATATGAGAAATACATTCCATTTCAAAATATAATTACTAAATTTTTCTCTTGAGTTCAGCAAATGCACACATAATTTTCAAGAGACCAAGTCCTGTCCATAAGAACAGTACATCACCAGTCACTAAGTGTTGAAATGAAACTAATGCATACCAGCTGTTGGATGGCAACAATTGCCACTAAAAAGAGTCTCAATTTCTATTTCTTGCTCATATACACAAATATACATACATAATGAATTTTTGGCTGACCATCACTGGAAATCTTTTCCTAACCTTCTGATGAAGGGGGCAGTGCCTCTGAAAATTCAAGAATCTCAAACCCTACATTGGGCCTGCCATCTGTGAACTTCAGGTAAGTCAACAACTTTCTGTCTCTCTTTCCTGTCCTTATTAATTGTTTTAATTAACTTGAAAATGTCATTTTCTGACACATTTATATATAAATAAATGTACAAAACACACCCACAAAAATCACATGGAAAGTAAATAGTAAAGGAAGTATAACGGGGGAAAGGTAGTTGATAGAGGATGATGTTATGGCATCTACCTGGACTACAGTATTTGTTGGAAAGGGAGTTCTCAAATATGGAGTTCAGCATTTGATGAATTTGTGAAGTTTTATTCAAACTTTTTGGTGTTGTTTCTTTGGGCTCTTCCAAAGCTGAACTCCATCTATGGGAACTCTCCTTTCAACATGTCAGGCAGTCAAGGCAAGCTCTGTACTCAACAACCTCTAAAACTACGTTCGATTCTGGACATCACTATTTTGGCCTATGATAAAAGTTCTGAAATTCCTACAGTGTACTTGTGACATTCAGTTATCATTAAACATGTAAACACAACCATAGTTTTGATTGGAATAATCTAACTATATATTAGATTCCAAAACCAAATAATACAAAGAATCTCAGCAATATTTATTATTGTATTTTCAGATAACTTCATTGGCCTCCTCTAAGGTATATCTTTGTTGTATTGTTGTTTCACTTTATTTGTAGCACACACCAAATGAGGGGTCCTCAGACAGTGAAGGACTGTAGTGTATTATAAAACTTCTCAATTTTTTTTTTTTTGTAATTAAGAGATTCTTAACAGACTTCTTGGCCATCACATGTTACTAATTATGAACCATATGCCTGTAAATATTTTAATTGTCATAGTACACCAGGTCTAATATGTACTGTGAGAAAATTGGAGAAAATGGTACCATCCATACAAAGTTTATCAATTTTGCTCTTTCATTAACAAAACCTTAAATCTAATAACTCTCCATAATTGTATAGAACAGAAACCTCATTTGAGAAATTATAGTTTCTAAATAATAATATGACACTAAAATGTTCAGAAAATATGACATTTCATAAGAACTGTAGAGAAATGCTCACAAAGTAATAAAAATTAATAACATACCCTCTGCCAAGCTTTTTTACTCAGTTCACGTCTTTCAACTATATATTCAATCAGGGGTGTTCCTCCATCATTTTCAGGAGGTTGCCAACCAACTGTAAATGAAGTCTCAGTCATACCAGAAACGTCCAGTGGACCTCTTGGAGGAGATGGTTTATCTGGAAAACATGATCAGTGACATAGTTCAGAGTATCGTATAAGTATAAAATCATATTCCATAAATACTATAGAGAAGCACAAGCTTCAAGGGTGTGGAACGAGTCAGAGATTGTACATAGGTTGCTTTATTAATATTAAAATATACAGTAACTATTCATTAATTTTTAACTTATAATAAGATTTTCTTAAGTTCTATACAGAAGACATACAATTTGTACCTTATATATATAAAACTGAGAAATATTTTTACATCCTATACTAAAAAATTAGTGTTCTAATAATGTTCTTTCATAATTATAAATATCTACCCTATGATACATTCAGCTCCATAAATTCTTCAACAGAGTAGAAGGAGTGGCTTAGTAAGAACTTAGTTAGTTCGTATTTGAACTTGTTTGGATTTATTTTTAATTGTTTAATGGAGGTGGGAAGTTTATTAAATATGCTAATAGAATTGTAATGTACACCCTTTTGTATTACGGTTAGAGACTTCCCTTCTCAATGAATATGTTGAAAACTTAAAATATAAAAATATCTACATTTAAAGAGTATGATTTACAAAAAGAACTAGCCAAAATACAGTAAATAAATTAGTGACAAAATAAATAACACAGTAACGTTTCTGCTGGCCATGTAGCTTTTGTCATGTGATGTATAATGTTAGAGCCACAAGAATGTCACACAGCACAAATCAAGTGATGAACTCATAATAACCACTGTAATACAGAAGAATAAGAAAAAAATTGGAATAGGGTTATTTGGAGTAAGTATTGGATTTTGTTCAATTTAATGTTTATATTCATTAATCAAATTTAAGGGATATTAGTTATCTAAAATATATAATGTGGTATTAATTTTATCCCTTTTGCCTGTATATTTGCTATATATAAAGAGGAATTTACTTATGATTAATAAAAGTATGAATATAAGAAATCATTATTAAAATTGTTCATATGGAGTGCGACGTTAAAGGGATAGATTAATAGGCCATGTTTTAAGACATGATGGTCATGTAAAATTAGTATTAGAGGGAAGTGTGTGGGGTAGAACAAGGATGGAATATGCTATGCAGATTAAGGGGGATGTGGGATGTACTAGTTATGTGGAAATGAAAGGCTTGCACAAGATAGGTTAGCATGGAGGGTTGCTTCAGACCAGTCTTAGGATTGAATTCCACAACAATATTAGAGGGCGAGATAATGTTTTTAGCTCTGTACAGTCTGACAAATTAATATATTTTGAAATGGTTTCTAATAATAATTTACTTAATTCACTAAATATAAAAGAATTATAGAAAAAATATATCAGAAAGTATATATTTAAGGAAAAGGATTACAAAATAATAAAAATCAGGGACAAAAAATAAATTTGACAAGGCATTACAAAGGGTCAGATACATATTCAAATTAGGATATGATGTTATTTTCTCATCACAGAATGTATTATGTTGGCAAGCATAAAATATGTTTGGTTGGCAATACTGAGAGTGAAAAACAGTGGAGTCATTGAAAAGTTTTAAAAATATGGTGAGCTGATTATTTCACTCCTAAAATGTATCTGTGAATATCTAAAAATATAAAAAGCTTTTAAGTACTAAAACTAAATTATTTCAACTGGTTATTGGTTTAGAAGAAAACAGAACTTGTCACATGTAAAAGTGTATGGAGCTGAAGTTGGTACAAACATAACTGGCTACTAGAAGAACATGAATTTCAGAGGATAAACTATAGGAATACTTGTGGGTTCTACACAAAATGGCTATTACATCTGGAATCCTAAAGTAAGAACTATCTTTTCCTCCCATGATGTTGATTTTTTGGTCTTCCTAAGGATAGAAACCATTCTCCTCACATTATCTTTGAAGACCTTGAGTTTCATGAAGTAAGAGAAAATGAAGATGGAGATTCAGATGAAGAAACAGAAGACTCGGGTGATAATCAAGATACCATTAATAGTGAAGCTGATGAACAACCTCTAGAAAATCCTCAAAAGCCTCAAGCAATCAATGTAAACCAAAGGCCCCAAAGAAATAGACAAAAGCCAAAGTACCTAGAAGATTTCGTCAATGGTGATAATTTGCTTGTTGAAGAAACACCTTTCACCTAAGAAGACTGTATGAAGAGCCCTGACAAGAAGCAATGGTTGAAAGGTATTGAAGAAGAAAAAAAACTGGCTTGGCAAAAATAAGACCTGGAAGTTGATGGACAAAAATTTAGCTCAAGGTAAAGGAGTCATCTCAAGCCATTGGGTATTCAGAAAAAAAGAAGATGGACCTTTTAAAGCAAGACTTGTTCCATGCGGTTGTCAACAAAGAAATGGCAATCTTAACTATGTCAACATCTATACATCTGTGGTGTATATCTATTACACTCAGATTGTTGTTGGCTACTGCAGCACCAGAAAATATTAAAATTGCAACATTTGATATCAAATCTGTCTTCCTTTATGGTGATCTTGAACAAGAAATTTTTATGAAACTGCCTGAAACCTTTAACTGTGAAGTTAAAATTTGCCTTTTATAAAAATCACTCTATGGGTTTAAGCAAGCCCCTCAGCAGTGATTCAGACGATTGACTGATTTTCTCAAGACTGAAGAAATGATACCATTGAGAACTGACTAATGTGTGCTCAAATCAGCCAAGAAGAAACTTTTCATTAAGTCCATGTTGATGACGTGCTGCCAAGAAGCAAAATTCATCAAAACTGTCAAAGAAAATTCCAGTGAATGTGCATATTGACAATCGAAGCTGTATCAAGATGATCAAATCTGGGCAAATGACCAGAAAGTGCATTTTTATTGATGTCACATCTGAGATGTGTTCAAGAATACATGGTTCAAGATCAAATACTGCCCAACCGATCAGCAGCTGGCTGATATATTAACAAAACCAATCTCTCCTTACAAGTTCCAAAATTGAAGAAAAAATTTATGTCCTAAATGTGTTATTGATTTTGCCATTGCATTGCTACTTAAAATGTTTATATTTTCTCTATATTTCCTGCAAAACTTGTATTTTTGTGTTAAACTCTGCACAGTATTATGTATTATCCATGATTATTAACCATATATTGCATTATTATTCCTTTTTGTATAGTTCTTTTGTACTTGAAAATGTTCTGTCATAAATACATATTTTACCCTTGAGGGAGTGTGTTAATTAAAAATGTGTTACGTTGGCAAGCAGACAACGTTTGGTCAGCAATGCTGGGAATGAAAAACAGTAGATAGTCATTGAAAAGTTTTAAAAATATGGTGTGCTGATTATTTCACTCTTCATATGTATCAGTGAACATCTTAAAAAATAAAAAGCTTTAAGTACTAAAGTAAATAATTTCAACTCATAGTTTGTAATTGTTTACTTTTTAAATGAATTAAATGTATAGTAAATACACTCAAAATTGATATGTATCTTTGTAATATCATGCAAAGAATTTATAAAATCTTTATATTTATGTCAATAGTTGTAATTTTTAACATTTTATCAACATATACAGAACATCAAAGTCACAGTAAATAAAAATACCACCTAGTGAATTAAAATGTTATAAATAAAGTTTTGGGATATCATCTTTATGAAATTGACTAATGATGGTATTTATGTTCAGTTTTATGCAATGAAAACAAATAGTTTGGATGCTTAGTGAAAATCTGTTAAATAAATAAAGAATGTACACAAATCTTGATTTTCTTCAGGAATAGAGAGTTTTATTACAGTGAAATATGATAAGTCACATAACCATGAACAATGATTAATAGTTATATTTATCTGATTCAATTGAATAATAAATTAATAAACTTGTCAGAATAGGGACTGTCTGTGGTTTTTTGTAACCATGAAAGCAATTTGGGATATTTGTATACAGGCAAAGGACAACAGAAAGGACGTTCAATTAGAGTCCCAACTGATAGAAATTATGGTGTTCATAGGAGCAGTGATCTAATTTTGGAGCTGAACAGTGTGTACCGGAAGTTGGTGATGTTAAAACTTCACTGTGAATCCACATACCAGAACCTGTTTCCAATTCATATAAAAACTTCCAATGTGTCTTGGGAACTCCTGTACTATTTATTTATTAAATATGTGCATACAGTCTCTAATGTTTAATGAGCTGATGAACTGACCCCCCCACCACTAAGTACTATCAGCATAGCTGCCAGGTTTGGAGTAAAAAACTTTCATCTGTCCATACAATTGGCTGAAGAATCTACATTAAGTTCACTTAGATATCCACAGAGATTATTGATCGACTTGATACACAAAGTATGACTTACCAAATTTACTCCTAATAGTAACTGTATCACTTTCAAGAGCCTCTGATGCCCCCACAGGATTTTCTGCAATTACTCTGAACATGTATTCGGAATCTTCCTTTAATCGCTGTACACAGTATGAAGAAACATCTTTCTCAACATCTGCTACCTGAATGGGCATTTGAATACAAATTAGTATATAATTTAGAAAATGCAAATATAAACTTTCACATTCAAATATAATTATAATAATGGTTTATTGTCATTATAACAAAAATACATTCATATGTCAGTGTTCAAGCTCCAACAAAATATTATATAATATACAATGTTGTAATTTATAATAATAATAATAATAATAATGGTTTATTTACAATAGCATACAGTTTTTTAGCATGATACATTTATTCACATTACATACTACACATAACACATACTATGAAACAAATTTAGTCAATCATCATAGAGATTTACAGAGATTGACATGGTTAGTTTGTATTTACTGAACAGTGCACTATTGATGAGATAAACTTTTAACTTGTAACAAAATTCCTTAACCTGATAGATTCTATTTCCTTTAGCATATTTTTGTAAAATTGTAACCCTATAATATGAGGATACTAATTACTATATTTCTTATTGTGCTTATGCTGGAAAAAGTTGGTTCTTCTTTGGGTATTGTATTTGTGTACCTCTTCATTGGTTGTGTATTTGTGTTTATTGTATTGTACTAGCATAATTGCATTATATATGTGTAGTGCATAAATTGTTAAGATTTTCCTTCCCTTAAAGCGTTTCTTCAGCTGTCTTAGTTTCAAGATTATTCTTGTATATCTTTTCTGGAACAGTAACAGCCTGTTAATGTGTGTTTCTGCAAATGATCCCTAGAGTTTAATTCCATAGAGAGCATGGGAGTATTTCATTCTGAAGTATAGTGCTTTTAATGTTTCTTTATGTAAATAGCTTGAGAGACTTTTGACAGTAACAGCCTGTTAATGTGAGTTTCTGCAAATGATCCCTAGAGTTTAATTCCATAGAGAGCATGAGAGTATTTCATTCTGAAGTATACTGCTTTTAATGTTTCTTTATGTAAATAGCTTGAGAGACTTTTGATGAAGTATACACCTCTGGTGACAATTTTACTCTCTCCTACAGTTATTAATTTGTTATTATTATTATTATTATTATGAACAGCAGCAGCCTAAGGACCAAGCCTTGGGTGCACCTCATTTTACTATCCCCTTGCTGAATCTTATCTTCTTTACACAGCCGATGCTTTTATGTATTATTTCTATGCATTCTCAATTAGAATATCATGTTGTATAGAGTCAAAGATACACTACTTATTATTTTTACTAAGGAATAAGTTGCATCTATTAAGGTAGACCTTAGAGCTAAGTTGGCTATAAAAAATGTTAACAATATTGGCCTTTAGTTTATACTTCCTTTTTGTTCCCCTCTTTAGAAGGGCCTAAGTATATCTACTTTTAGGACCTCTGGAAATATTTAATTTTGTATAGATGCATTTATGAGATGAGCTAGCAGAATTACTATACACTTTCTATAGGACTTCAATAGTATTGTCATGATCCCATTTCAGCCATTAGAATTTTGTTTTTAAGGCGTTAATTATAAAGCGTGAAGGTTTTCCCAGTGAATTTATTTCAAATACAATTCTTAGGGTTCAACATGGGTCATTTCAGCAGCAAGCTCTTTCATCTTCATCACGAAATAATACCTGATGACAATGGCGGAGCATTTTGAAATGTTGTGTAAACAAACGTTGACCCTGGTTGAAATCTGAGAATTCTGTTAATTATGATCTGTAATTCTTTTAGTGTTGTTTCATGAATTGGAGTTGACTCTATTCTAAGAGAAATTCTGGTAATGTCTTTACATTTAAGAAGTTATTAAATATGTTAATAACATCATTGTGTCGGTTTTCTATAATCCCTTCTATTTCAAAATTTGAGGTCTGTACAGCAATTCAACCATACTATGGAGGGAGTCTCGAGATAGCCTTGATCATAACCAGATGTTGTATGTTACTTTAACCCCTGCAGCACTATACATGAAGTCAAAAGTGTTTAAACCTAATCAAGTGTTCAAGGAAAGGTCAAGTAAGTCTTAAATGAGTGTCCCCGTGTTCAAGCAAAGTAAATGTATTGAGTAGTTTTTATTGTCTCTTTCTCAAATTGTACTTGCCAATGGCAGAAGTGAGTAATATTGTGGCAGCACTACCAGTGAAACCACCAACCCCACCCTGTCACACAATACTTTTAGTATATTTCCTAATTATTTATAATTATTGTCATTTTTTTGAGGAATAATATTAATAGCACCCACTAATACTACTTTATTAAATACATTAACAATTGTGATTAACATTAAATATAAAAATTTTATAAAATCTAATACATCTGAATTTGGAGATCTTCCTTCCTTCCAGTGTGGCACTACAGCCCTGTGTGGGCCTTGGCCTCTTTCACAATACACCTCCATACCTCTCTATCCCTGATCTTTTCTTTACATTCTCTCCCTTTCATAATCTTCAGATCCTCTATCATATCCTCCATCCATCTTGTTCTTGGTCTTCCTTTCTGAATATAGTCTAAGTTGAATACTTTTGACAGTGTTCTTTTTGTGCCCATACGATTTAGATGACCCATTCATTGTAGCCTTAAAGATTTTATATATCGTATTAAATATTTTCCCTATATGATTTGGTTAATTTCTTCATTATATCAAATTCTCTGTGTTCTATAATGGGTCCGCATATTCTTCTTATCTTGATCTTTTTTGTCAATGTCCAGGACTCTGCCTCATATGTTACCACTGGTGTTTTATATATCTGTATTTTATCTTTCCTGAGCAATATTTTGCTTTTAAAGGGTTTTGAGTTTTCAAAGTATGCTTTATTTTCTGCTTGGATTTGGTCTTTTATTGTGATATTGTCTATAATGTTTCCCAGATATCAAAATTTTGCCACTCCCTCAAATTTTCCCTCTCCAATTTGCAGATCCTGTTTTGCTTTTGAAGCCAATATAACCATATATTTTGTTTTCCCTATATTAACTTTAAGCCCCATTCTTTCTGCATTTTCTTCTAATTATTCATAAACTTCTATTATTTTTTGTTTAGATCTAGTTAAAATGGAAATGTCATCAACATATGCGCATATCTGGCTCATCTTCTTGAAAATTGTGCCTCTGGTCCAAGTCCTTTATTGCATGGTGTAGAGCCAATATAAATAGTGTGGTAGACAGCCCATCTCCCTGTTTCACCCCTTTATTAAAATGAAAGCTATCACAAAGTCTGTTATCAATTTTAATTTTTGCCTTAGTGTTTGTCATAGTCATTATTATCAAACGGACTAACTTCTGTGGGATTCCCATAAGATACATGGCTTTATATGGTTGCCTCAAATTAGTACTGTCAAATGCTTGTTAAAAATTTATAAACAGTATATGTATATCTAGTTCAAATTCATAATAATTTTCCAGTATTTGTCTTATAGTGAATAGCTGATTATTAGTTCCCTTATTTGGCCAAAATCCACACTGATATTCACCCATTATTGTTTCTTTATTAGCCTTTCATTAATTACTGTTGAGGCTACGTTCAATAGGGTTATGCCTCTATAGTTACTATATACTTAATTATATTATTAGCTTCACTTCTCAATTATTTATATTTCTTTGTGTTTGTTCTGGTTTCCCTTTGTATCATATTTTCTCTAGCTTTATTTTTCTCCTGTAGAATGTTGACACACTCCTCATCAAACCAGTCTGCATTTCTCACCCTTTTCCTCTCTCCAATCACTTCCTTTGCTACTTCAAACACTGTTCCTCATAGGACCACCCATTATTCTTCCACCTTGTCGCACTTTGTATTGTTTCTCTCTTATAATCTATCTTTTACTTCATCAGGGTTGTTCCTTAGTTCATCCACACCCCATTTCTGAACTTTATGTTGCCAATTAAAATTAATTTCTTGACACTTTCTATAATAATTTTCATCCTTCTGAAGTTTACATGAATTAGGTAATTTTGGCATCAGATCAGAAGGTCAAGAATGCACCGATGTCCACAACTGCCGAAGCAACAACTTGGCTGGGAAAAATCAATTCCTCAAAGGTGTTACATGATAATCTTATTAGGCTAAATTATTGGTAGTTTTCATAAAAATATTCTTTATGGTTTTAACCATAACCTCTGCCAAAGCATTACTCTGCGGAAAATGGGGACTTGATGTTATATGGGAATAACCCCACTGTTGAGTGAATTGGCCAAACTTTGAAACAGCAGACAGAGGACAATGATTTCTATTGTCACTTGTTTGTTTCTCAGGAATTCCATGGTTGGCAAAAATTGATTTCAGGTGTGAATTATATATCAGCCTTAAGATTATTAAGTAGAGCATCTTCTGAATATCTAAAGTAATAATTGAACATAATACCTATTTTTTTTCAAAACTAAACAAATCTTCAACTAATTGATTAACTTTTTATCATTAGTTTTATTTATAAATAAAATACATAAATCTGGCCACCACACTGTTGGACTCATCAAACACACTTTCTGATAACTAAATACTCCTTATGTAGATGATCATCGGCAACATTGTAAAACTATACCATTCCGATTGTGAAGAGGGCAGTTTTCAAGTGCAATTTTGGCTGTATGTGGCCAATATGACCTCAAACTTGAATGTATTATTTGTTTTTCAGACCATCCATTTTTACAATATTCCATTAACCTTTTACCATTCTCATCAGCATCCATCAGTAGCCAAAAGTCATTAACTATTCCATGGTCATAAGCTACAATTTCATTCTCAAATTCTCCTTCAGCTTGACATAAAGAAAGATTGAGACAAAACAGCAGCAATTCCCAATTCCTTGGCAGATATGACAAATGGCATGTGTACAGTGCTAAACGAATCTGCATTCTCAGTAATTTTGGAGAAAGATAATTTAAACTTTAAGTTGTAAAAATAGAAATGATGACTGATGATCTCTTTCCAATTCAACAATTAATCCAATAATGAAGTTTTTAAAATGTTCACATGCATATCATTCCTCCAACCACATTGATATTTTCTTAACAGTTTTTGTTGCAAATGAAACTATCCATCATCCTTATGCATCTGCAGTAATTGCAGTTGGTCATGTTGGATTGTAGCAAGCCAAGTTTGGTGCTGAAGTCAAAGATTCATAAATATTGCGGAATGCCTGTTTTTGGTTTTCTCACCATAATATTTTCTTTTGTTGGGCTTAACAACACATTCATTCAATTCGTGGCAATTTTGGGATTGATTTTGATAAATAATTAATGGATCCCACAAAACTATGCAATTCAGATCAATTTTCTAGTTTTTCAAACTTCAGAATCACCTCAATTCTCTCCTTGTCAATGTGGAAACCCTTTTCATGAATATTAATATGTCCCAAGAACATAATTTTTGTAACTCTAAATTGACATACCTATTTAATATAACACTTTCATCTTGCAGATGTTTCAATACAGCTTTATACTGTGTTTCGCAGTTGGCCAGTTGTCACCTAAAATTGGTGAAGACACAGAAAAGGGAATGCTACAATCCCACAAAAAACTTCTCTCTCATCATTCAGAAGGGCATAAGACAAGTACCCAATATTCTGACCAACCTGATGCAGGTTTTCTAGAGTTTTCCCTGGATCTCTTTCAGGTGAATCACTGGGTAGGATCTTTAAACTTTGGCCCAGGATCTTATGCTGTTCCACATAGGCGCTGCGGGAGTTTCCTCACAGGCGCTCACCCTGGGGAGACTGCGGGGCTCACCTGATTATGTCGGGAATGCCTCACACTCTCTCTGTTTATTTTTAACCAAGTTCTCACAAGCCGAGACATCTTCACCTATTTTAGGAGGTATATGTACTGGGGTCGAAGACCTTGGGCATATGGCAAGAGTTGTCCGCTGATCCCATTGGATCAGTCGGCCAATTGCCTCCTGAAACTCGTGGAGACATGGAGAAGGGAATGCTGTGACCCCCATAGCAAACTCGTGTCCCGTCATTTGGAAGGGCATGAGAATAGTACCCAAAGTCCGACCTACCTGATGCAGGCTTTCTAGGGTTTTCCCAGCATCTCTTTAGGTGAAACACCGGGTAGGATCCTTAAACCACAGCCCGGGGGCCCTAGTTAACCCTTGGCTACCTTCCACATCCCCCCCTTTTCAATTCCCTTCCTAAGCTATTGGGAGTTGCCCGTTTCAGGATCACCCTCGTGTAGCCTGTTAAGCCAAAAATAAATATGCTGTTAAATGGGAGTTGTCAGTTTCTAGATGACACTCATGTTACTCCCCCCCCCCTCCCTCTTTCCCAAAGTCATTGTAGCATATATGAGAATATTGTCCACATTAACTCTGACACCCTCTAATCTATCAAAAAATTGACTTATTCTCAGAAAAAGGCAAGGTGCAGCATTAATATCAAATGACAGTCTTGTACATATATAAACCAACCAAATGGTCTAAGAAATATTAAATCTTGTGACTCCTCATCCAAAATGCATTACCAAAATCCATGATTTGCATGCATCTCTGCCATTTATTTATGTATTTATATCCAAATGTAGTTACACAACAATAGCATCACAAACAGTGCCCACTTAACACTAAGAAATAATGCCATGAAAGTAAATTGAGCCATAGAATTATTTTATACTTAGCCATAGAAAAAGATCATCAAATGACAGAATTTAATAAGCTATTAGAACACATGGAGCAAAATAAAGCATTTTGGTATGAATTCAGAGAAGCAATTAAGTGATAGGTGTGAAGATAAATTAATAATGAATGCTATGACCAGTTCCTTGAAGCAAACAATTAGCAAAAAGTATACATCGATGAAAGAATTGAGATGAATGGTAACAATATTGACTCTTTGTATGAAAAATTTGCCAAATACATTGTCATGAATACTGATGACAGTGAAGATTGAAGACAAAAGAGCCAAATATTGAGAATATGTCCAAACTAGAGAAAAGTATTTATAAGTGTTAGTGTCATTGGTAACCAACTATAACTTAAGAGATTCAGCAATTAAGATGTAAAATGAAGGAATTGCTAACCAGAACCTAAAATATAATGTGCTGTACAGAAAATGTGAACTGTTCTTGTAACAATCTTAGTATTTTTATGATAATATATGACTAAATCTGCTTCCTTATATAATAAGTATTGTAAATAATTATATTCTATAATATCAATCATGCTGTATGCACAAGAACTATTTGCAGTGAATCATTAATATTATTAAAGTATTATCTCAAGTATTTCTGGCCTATGTAATATTATAATTCTTCACAATACAATAAGTAATACTGTTTTTAACCACAGTGTTTGCAAGAAGGCATCTCCATAACAAGTTCAGGAATGCACAGCACAGAATTTTTCCACCCTGCTAGCCACTCTAGACTTTATCAGATGTATATTGGATGTCAGCAAGTGCATAATGTATTTATTATGGTACAGTACAATATATATGCAACATTTAAAAAGTACTAGCCAGAAATGAGAAGTCAGGAGCATCACAACTATAAATAAATTACTTTTGACTGGACTAGACAGGAGTGTGTATAGAACTACTGACTATCAAAAATTTATGGATTTACACTATTTAAATAATATGCTGTAATTAAATGTTGATTTGTTCCTTTTAAAATATAAATATCTGATAACTTTATAGAAACTGAAGATATTAAAAATTTAGAGCAGAATCAGAATTATATAAAGATTCCTGAGAAAAATTTAAAGATATGATTGGGTTATAACTTGAGTAGAATGAATTAAAATGTAATCACCTGACAATAGTGCCTGTGAATAAAAAATTTACCGAGTGATGACACTTATTACCGAACAATAGTCACATCACTTTCAAAAGCTGGCTGTCACTCAAAATGCTTTCCTAACCTTCGGATGATAGGGGTTGTGCCTCCAAGAATTCAAGAATCCGAAACCCTACACGGTGCCTGCCATCTGTGAAGTAAGCCACCAGTTTCCTGTCTCTCTTTCCTGTTCTTATTCATTGTTTTGATTAACCTGACAATGTCATTTTCTGACTTGTATACATATATGAATCAGAAAATGACATCATAATGTTAGGAAAACATTTCCAGTGAGAGCCATATATCATATTCTGGTGAAGGGGGCGGTGCCTCCAAAAATTCAAGAATCTCAAATTAATGTTTAAAATGTGACATGGTCACACACATGGGATATTGGTATAGATATATTGCAGATGGTGCAAAATAAAATGCTATCCTTGAGATTTGATAAAAGTAAGAGCATTTTTTATAAATTTGATTAATTGTGTGTATTCCTTTACTTTCAACTCATTCAATGATTAAATTTATCATTTTGCCAAATACTTATGTACAAGTATGAACTTATCAGCCCAGTCTACATTTCTCAAGAGGAAATGCATTTAAATTAATGAGTATTGTTTTTACCTTCATCCAAATCATTTTCTCCACATCACACTTCTCGACAGAATACTTGGAAAGTTCAAGGCCTCCATCATCAATTGGTGGTTTCCATTCCAGAACAACTGATTCCTTTCGAACATCAACAATCATGGGGCCCTCAGGTTTACTTGGTTTATCTGGATCAGAAAATTTTAATCAAAATTATTATTAGTATTAGTATTAAAATTATTGTTTATCAAAATATATTTAATAACAATATTATATATAGTAAAATAATTTAAATAATAATCATAATTTAATAATGGTAGGATTGAAATATGTTTGATGTAATAAGCAGGTGAGCACTTTCTACCAAATGACTAATACATTATACCTAAAACAACTTTATGCCAATGTTAAACAGCCCTATTAATTTAATTAATTAAGATAAAGTGTATCCATAAAGTCTCCAGTTGAAAATTTATTTATTGGTAAATAAATCTGATAAATAAATAAATTTAAAATAAATTAAAATGGCCAAAAAAGTCAGCATTAAATATATAACTATTTATCAGCAAAAGTGATGTTTCATCTCCATTTTGAGACTTCTTCAGGCTTAAAATTTAGCATAGATCCTATTTACTCCTTGACTCCCTCAATTGTAAAGATTATTGAATTTATGTGAAGAGTTTGGAGCCGTATTGGACCTTCTGCAGGCAATGTGTACTATCATATTGAGGTAAGTCAACTGCTGTTCTCTGTTTATCTTCCTATCCAAATTATTATATATATATATATGAGTCAGGAAATGACATTGTCATGATAATTAAAACAATTAATGGGGAAAGGACAGAGATATAGAAAGAAGATGACTTCCCTGAGGTTCATAGATAGTAGACACCTTGTGTGGTTTAGAGAACTTGAATTTTCGGAGGCACCGCCCCCTTCATCAGAAAGTTAGGAAGACATTTCCAGTGATCGGCTAGCCAACGACTCAAGTACTCTAAGCCTCACAAGGTGTCTACCATCTATGAACCTCAGGTAAGTCACCTTCTTTCTATCTCTCTGTCCTTTCCCCATTAATTATATATATAGTATATATACTACACACTTATCTTTGACAGACAATACAGACATAATTGGAAATTTGGTGTCACCATACTGTGTTGTAAATAAATGGCAGATTTGCAAAGGTCTAAACCTTCTTTCTTGGGAGAAAATGCACTGCACTTTGCTGTCACAAAGTACAATCCTGTTCTTTCCAGATGAAGAAACTTGTCAAGTTTCCTACAATGCAGTAGGGTGACACTAACTTTTTATTTACAGTAAATACTGATAATGAATATAGAAAATGTCGTTTCTAGTCTACAAAAACTCAACTACATTCTCTGTGAGGCCTACATTCAACTGCAATCCAACAAAGACATAAAAAAATCCTTTCTACAGTGTTAAACATATAATACAGATGATATCACATCAATTCATAATTGTTTATCTATTTTATATGTGACTATTAAACTTAACTCATGGGAGATAATCATAAATATTTAACTGCTTGTATTTGTTTAGTCTTATTTTAGCTTATTATAAACAAATATACATACATATAAATGTAAAACATCAAAAACATGATGTAATAAGAAGTTATAGTTGAAGTTAATTCAAGTCTATTGAACTATCGCCCAAATTAAAGATTTGTACACCATTATTCTTAGACTGTAGCAATGTCACACTATTGAATTATAGCCCAAATTAGAGATTTGTACACCATTATTCTTAGACTGTAGCAATGCCACAAATATGGAACAATTTTCATCTATTAACGTCTGAATTACAAACCGTATTAGAGCATGAGAATTTTTTATTCTAAGTGGTAATGAATGTACAGATGGCCAACCACATAAGATGCAGTGCTGTTCTATCCACATTGAAATTGACAAGGCTTCTTTCATTTTATGCTAAGGCAGACAATACTAATTGCCATTTGTTATAAATTCTCCATTATAATATTGTTTAATGATAATTACTCTTTGGAATATCTTTGTAATTACTATTCTGTTAATTGTCAATTGTTATCGTATGAATTCTAAGAGTAGTAAAGTTGTTAATTCTGATTCTCCAATCTTTATTGTTCTGAAGTATATAATATATGGCAATGAGAATGGGATTAGCCTGGCCAAGATAGAAGCTGATGCAGATAAAAGGGACAGATTCATCATGCGACTTTCACGTTAAGTATACGATACGTTGTTGATTCTCCTTCAAGTAAATCATTGGAAGATTTAATTAAAATTTTGTCGAAATACTTTCAACCAACCCTGTCCATTCTGGCAGAGCACTTCAACTTCATGCGGCAAATTCAAATGGGAGGCAAGATTGTTCAGGATTTTCGAAGGCGTTAAATCAAATGGCCAATCATTGCGAATTTGGATGTTCATTAGATAAGAGACTTCGAGATCAATTTGTAACTGGAGTATCAGTACTAGATATAAGATATAAGGAAGACCTCATCATTAAAGAATTACGAGCAGCTTACTTTCAAAGGTGTTTTTGAGGTTGCTCAAATGATTGAGAAATAAAGTTTAGAGTGGGATTAAAAGTTTGAACAGATTTTAGACCTATTAAACCAGCTTCTTTAGAGACAGGGATCAAATTTTCATAATTCTAATGTTGCAGTTTCTAAAAATTCACAATTCAAATCCAAATGTGAAAACCACTTCAATTTCTAGTGATAATGTTAAATTCAATTGTAATTCACCTTCTAAGAAACAGATAGGAACTTGTTTTTAGTGTGGTGGTAATTATTTGCGATCTGATTGTAAATTTTGTAAGGCAATATTCTGATAGTGAAATAAAGAAGGTCATATTGATTGTGTGTGTAGAAGTTTGTGTGCTAGTAAAAAGACCAACTTTCTTTCTGTTGCTAATACAAACACAAATAATTCAGATGATAATTATGTTTGCTTACCAACACTAGGACCAGTTCAGGTGGTTAATAATACTTATTTTCATACTTCACCACCTTCTCCTTATTTCCTAGATGCAAATATTAATGGAATACCCATTCAGTTTGAAGTAGATACTTGTTCTCCCCTATCTATAATTCCTGAATCTCTTTGTATAGAGAAATTCTCAAATTAAAAATCTCTAAAATTACCATTTAATTTAGTAGTTTATGACTCATCCCCACTTTCAGTTGTTGGCTATATTACTGTAAACAGTAAGATGGCTAATAAAGAGTTTAAGAATTTACAGTTATATATAAATTAAAAATGGTACCACAACCCTTCTCGGAAGAGATTGGATACACTTTTTTCCTGAGGTCCTGCAATGTTCATTTCAAATTCCTAACACTGTAAATTCATTAAGCACTAACAATATGACTCTTGAAGCTGTGTTAGCAAAACATAAAATAGTTTTTTGCTCCGATATTGGATGTTTAAAGGATCAAAAATTTCACTCGACTCTGAATCCAAATTATACATCAATGCGTATGAAACCCGTATCAGTTCCATTCACATTATGAGACAAATTCAAGGCTGAGTTGGATAGGTTAGAGATAAATGGTGTTTTAAGAAAGGCCTACATGAATCTCCTCCAACATTTGTTACAGCTGTACTCCCGGTGCTAAAATCAAAAGGTTCTGTAAGAATTGCTGGATTGTTTAATAAAAAAATTAATAAATTCTTAATTATAGGTCATCATCCAATTCCTAGGTTTGAAGAAGTTTCTTCCCATTTAAGAGGTGGGACAGAATTTTCAACTCTTGATATTTCTAATGCCTATAATCAATTAGAGTTGGATGATGAAAGTTCACAACATATGTCCATAATTACTCCTTGGGGCTTCTATTTTGTTAAACAATTAATGTATGGAATTAGTTCTGCTCCTGCAATTTTTCAGAGGATGATGGATTCATTGTTTTCAAAAATTCAATCTACTTCAACATCTTCAAAGAGTTGATCAAGTTTTAACAATTCTGGAGGAGAATAACCTAGGATTAAATAAAGAAAAATGCAAATTCTTGATGCCATCAATTCCATATCTAGGATTTAATATTTTTAAAGAAGGTATTGCTCCTCAAGTAAGATAGATGCTATTCTGAAAGTGAAGGAGCCAATCAATAGGACTGCCCTAAAAAGTTTTCTTGGTATGATAAATTACTATGCTAAATTTTTGCCTAATTTTCAAGCTAAGCTATATTTCTTGTATAACCTACTGTGAGCTAATAATCCCTTTGTGTGGAAAGACATTCACAGTAAAATAATTTTTGAGGCTAAACAACTTCTAATGTCTACAGAAATCCTTACATTTTTTTTATCCAGATATACCAGTAATTTTGTCAACTGATGCTTCTGAATATGGTGTTGGAGTCATTATTTTATAAAAGATAATTATATATTAATTATATATATATAAATATTTCTATATTTCTTTCTATCCAATTATCAAATGCGTGACTTCGTCACTTATCCCATATATATTTAATTTATCCTTAACGGATGCTCCTAATTCTTCCATCCCTCTTCTCTATCCATCCTAACTTGAAAACCTAATATATAGACTGAAAATGTTCGGTTGCCGTACTCGATGTGGTGGCGGAGTGGATAGACGCACGCCCTGGTTCTAGTGGCGATGCACTGTTGTTTCGTGCACCCAGGTTCGAGTCCTGGCCACATCGAATTTTTTCAGTCTTTCTTCCTTCTTCCATTCCCTTCTACGCTTGACATATGTATTTCCTTGTGCATGATTCCATGCCGTACATATGATTCAAAGAGCGAATTTCCTGCCTTTCTCCCAAATATTTCTATCTTTCTATCCAATTGTCAAATGCGTGACTTCGTCACTTATCCCATATATATATATATATTGGAAACTGCATATTTATATATAAACAAATTGATAGGTTCAACAGAAACAGTGACTTCTATGCTCACAATTCTCATTTCTATGCGAATGTGCACTTTGAATTTCCAAGGCATAAAAATGTCAAAATGGGGTAAATTATATTTGAGGAGTGTTATACAAGTAATTACCAACTAAAATAAAGGAGCAGCCAGTAATATTTTCATTCAATGTAAAGAAATTACTATAAAACCATTGTGTCTATTCTAATAAATGAGTATCTGAATGCCAACATCCATTAACTTTAGCTTGTGTTTTGTATGTTTCTACTTGAATGCATATTCAATAATGGCGTGCTGTAATTTAACTTAAAATTATCATTACTTAAAAAAATTCATGTAGTTTATATTATTTGTAATATCATTTACTATTAATTTAAAAATAATACTTGACTTGCCCTATTCTTGTATTTCAAGATCTGTGGATTTAATAAATACAGTACAAAACTAACTAAAATAGTTTGGAAACATAAAAACAAAACCATTGAAGTTATGTGTTTACTTCAAATTACTCGAGATTGATACAAGAGAACTTAACACAGTAATATAGCTTATTGTTGATCTAACAGAATGTTTGGATTCAAAGATCCATTTTTATAAAACCAAAATTAGAATGTACTCCAAATAATTATTTAATATACAACTGCTTCAAATTGTACTATGACATGAAATACTACAGAAAAAATGTGATATAATATTTGTATCCTGATTATTCATTATTTATCCACTGAATCCCATCACTACTTTCTTATTTTTCAATCAAAATTTTATATTTTAAAAGGTACATGAGCTCTGTTGAAATTATCTGAATTACACCATGAGAAGCAATATTATAGACAAAAGTAAGTTTTGAAATATAAACCACACAACATTTCTACAATCCTTGTTACTTTCATCAGGTGAGTAAAAAACAAAAACGCCACAAACTATGTGGTGAACTTCTGAGTTTCAGTCACTTGATGAAAGCTCCACGTATTTACTTTATCACTTATTTTTGTCTTTAATATGGCTTATATGTGCAATTTAACACAGAAGTTTTATATTTTACATTTTAAAAACATACAGATTTGTTGGTATCTAAATTTATGTTGTTGAGTAAGAGGGTATGTTACTGTAAATTGAGTTAGTTTTAAAGATAATATGGAACAGTTAAGATTGATATACATATAATAGTGAATATGATATATTGTGTAATAAGTTATATAAAATGATAATGGATTACTAATTGTGGAACTCTTTTCATCAAACAGTGTTGGTAACCAAACAAACTATGATTAAAACATTTAGACTAAGTGTTATGTGTTATGTATCTCCACAGTGAGGTTATGAGCATGTGCTATATTAAAACACAAAACAGATAGAAGTGATCACTTTTAGTCAATTTTCAGATAATTCATGTCACAATGATTTACAGTTTGCAAACCATAATAATTAATTGCAAATAATTTTTTATAAAGTAAACCAAAATTATTTTTCAATTTTACACAAAAGTGTTTTGTTGAATTTATTTTTACATGGCTTATTTTAAATAAGAAAATATTTTCTTTGATGTGTCATGTTTATAAACATGAATGTACAGAAAAAAAGCTTAAAATATTTAATAATTTACAATATTTCATAAACAATAGATTTAGAGCAATGAGAGAGTAAATATTCTTTATATAAATTATATAAATTGATTTTGATACAGAGATAACAAAACTGATAAATTTGACAGTAGTTATTTATAGGACGACAGAAATTTTTCTCAAAGTGTGTAGTTCCTATTTTTGAGAATTAAAAATGCCATGTAATAGCAAATAAGAAACATGCAAAAGGAGAAAATTGTTAATAGTAGGTGACAAGTTCACAAAATGATAATTTAATTATAGATGTACTGAAAAGAATTGTCCCAGCTTAGATGAACGAGATAATTTTAGTTTTGTCAACTGTTTTGTTTTTAATTGGGTACACAATGTAATGAACTTTGTGTTATAAAATAAAGAAATATAAAATTTTATATTTATAATGTTTGTATAAAGTTGTGTAAAATTTCGGTACCTTTCCTTTATTATTTTTTTTTTTAAAAAGTTTTAAATGCAATACAGAATTTAGTTACAAGAAATGCGAACAGAAATTTCTTTTCACAGCTTGTCAAGAGAAAAATGTCAATAATACTGATTAATAAATAATAGTATAAAATTGTACATATCTTTAATACTTTATACAGCTTGAAAATTAGTATGCTTTCCGTGTATCTTCTAATGTTCAGTAATCAATAAATAAGAATTATCCCTAAAAAACAATTAAGTATTCTGTGGTCTATAAATTTCTACACCAAAATTTACTAAGTAGATAAAACTACTAATTTATTAAAATTTTGATATTGTATTAACATTGCACTGACCTATTAAAACTCAATTTAACACCTTGCTTTAAATAAATCAACATTGAAATGGAAATAGGACAATTCTTTAATAATGTTAAAGTAGATACAAGTTGAATTTTGGATCAGAAAAATGTGTGCAATTATACAATAGAGGTAACAAGTAAAAAAAAAACACACATATATATATATATATATATATATATATATATATATATATATATATATATATATATATATATATATACACCAAGTATTTACCAATAACTTCCTCCACAGCAGTTTCTGAACTGTGTCTGCATTCTGTGTCATCTAAAGAAACAGTTGGGGCAACATAGACTATTAAAGTTAATGATTTTTGAACTTTATTTGAAGAATAATTTAAACTAAAAGTTACTTGTCTCATTATAATTTTAAGAGATAATAAAAAATAACTGCATGCACTACAAAACTTGATTTTTGTGGCATATGTTTTATTTGTGTATTAAAATGTTGAGCACATGCAATAAAGGCAAACTGAGGAGTATCCAAAATAATTCTTTATAATTAATTTGAATTATAATGTGTATAGAGTGCTATCATTAAGTACAAATAGGTTACTATATGCTTATTAAATAGCTAATATTGAAACAATTTATTTTATGAATAATTAGATTAGGAAAGCAAATTATTTACATAATTATTTACTACAATACAACTTTTTTTTTGAGTGTAGCAAATATCATCTATTGGTTATATATTTAGGATTTATATTACAAGTCAAGCAATAAAATAATTTCTTTTCTGGATATGAAATTATAATTAAATTTACTTCCAATTATTAATATGGAATTAATAGAATGTTTATGAGAAAATGTTTCAACAACTTACCTATAACTTTGAGATTGAAGTCAACGCTTACTAAACCTGCTTCATTTTTGGCTGTAAATGTATATATGCCAGTATCCACTTTTGACAAAGAATAAATTGCTATTGTTGAAGCGTCCTCATCATAATAAATAGAACAATGTTTTGTTGATGCCAGACTCTTTCCATTTTTAGTCCAAACAACCTCAGGTTTAGGAAATCCTGTGAATTTAACTTCAATTTTCCATTGATTTGTGATTCGTAATTTTTGTGAGCATAAGATTTCATCATATTCAAGCTTTGGAGAATCTAAGACAAATGAAAAATAATACATGAATGGCTTTATTTGAAGGTTTGATCACATAATATGATTAATTTACAATTTATCATTTCTTTTAAAGACTTATATTAGTAATTTAAATGAACAGTATAAACAATATTCTTTACTAGTCCATATATAAATTGTACATTTGGATATATTTGTTAGCAATTGCTATGCATGTAATGTAATCACAATAACATATTAAATTCAAAAATAGTGTTGAAGAAAAAAAAGGTCCAATCAGTCAAATAATCAAGCCATATAGTAAAATATACAAGTCAATAAAACAAAAGCTCAAAAAATATATTCCGTAAGTTAGCAGTGAAACATTTACTCTTAGTGTAACACATTACATAAAACAGGTTTCAAACCTTTATTTTGTTTCATTATCAATACACTGTAGTCATTAAATAAATAATATACAACATTTTAATAGAACATTGTATTTACTCCCGAATGACATATTTATTGATTCATCCATAACAGACTTGAGTAGACTGCAATAAACTCAACAAAGACTGGTGATATTTTACATATTGTAATAGAGCAAAGCAATAAAATTTTAAAAATATTCAGAGAGCATAATCTTATGAGGTAGGTAATAATAATCACTTTCATAATGAATATTACCCAGAAGAATTAATATTCAAGATAGTTACTGACCTTGTACTGTTATGTGACATGATGTTTCTGCAAATCCAGATACATTTGTAGCCTGGCAAGTGTAAATACCAGATGTTGTTTGTGTTGTTTCACTTATAGCATACTTGGCTATGCAATTTTCATATGTAATGCATTTATTCTTAAAGTGTTTGCCATTATGTAACCTGTAATTAAAATACATAAAATGATCATTATTATCATGAGAAATATATAGTTTATCTACTTGTTCACATAAATTTATGAAAGGTAATTGATGAAGTAAAACATGTAGGGCGATTTGTAGTATTGATTAAAGGTAAGTCAACTGCTGCGCTCTATAGAGTCTAAGCCCCCTTCTTCAGAAAGGGTAAGTCTGAATGGCATGGCAGCCAGCCACTGAGTAGGCAGTTACTATGACATTCAGACCTACAATATCAGAAGAAGGGAGCTCAGGTTCTCAAAACTTAACGTTGTTGTGCTTCCCTGCTCGTTAATCAATTTAAGGTTAAGTTGGTGAATTTTTTCTAGCTCTCACTCCTATTAAGATATAAATATGGGAGAAAGGTAGGAATGCACTTTAAAGCATATACTCTAGCATAGAATTAAGCACACAGCAAACCTGTAAAGACACAAGACGCAGAGATTTAGCTGCACACAAACCAGTCTTATCAACATTTCAGGAAGTGTTTCAGAAACTAAGGCGAGAAGAGGTATAAAGAGAACTAATAATTGATAGAAAATCACAACTTCAAAGTCCTTGAAATACATTAATTGGAGACAAAATGTATATAGTTGGAAAATGCATTGTGGCCATGAATATGAAGAGCAATAATAAAAATAAGTGGAAGGGATCATAAAATAAAATATACAGTATGTACTTATGACAGCTAATTGATTCATAGAACCATTAATATTTCAATATAACAGAAAATTGGGTAGAAATTCTATGATATTAAAATAAAAATAAATAAGCATGTTTTTATGTATTAATGTGTACTTTGAGTAATGACATTAGCAATAGTTAAACAAAATTAAATCTGCTTAAGAAAAAATGAAGACTGTTACAGACAGGATAATAAAACTTAGATTGTTTGGTGACGGACTGGATTTCTTAAAGTCATTGAGACTCCAGGACACCTGGCTGTGAAGAGACCAGGCGTTTCTCTCAAAACATCAGTGATTAGTAGGTTGGATAGTTCCTTACAAATTCTAAAAGTACATGCTTTAGATTGGAGAGAACAGTGTCTATGCCACCGAAGGAATCAAAAGATTGAGGTGGAAAAAGTTATGAAAAATGGGCTCAAATTGATTTAAGAAGTTGGAAATTAAGAGATTGGAGATTGGTAAATGGGCAATGAGCATATGGATAATGATGGATGGTGAGAGACTTAGAACATGGTTGATAGAGAGTGATAACCAAGTGCAGAATGGAGAGACTGTTTCAATCTGTGAAGTGGTCCTGAATTGGCTGATCCACGGCAGAATGCTTGCTTTTGATCATGGCAGTATATAAAAGCATTAAATGAGCAAGGTTTTCATTGTGCAATAAGGAAGTTTAAAAGAGTTGGTTGGGACCAGTACATCATCTAAGGATAAACAGTTTGAGGCAAAATTGAATATAGTAATTACTCTGTTTGTAACCTTTCTGCTGATTTCCTCATGCTGCCAATTCTACATAGGGTTTGTGTCCTTAAATCCAATTATATGAGAAGGCCCTTAAATACAACTCAAGTATAGATCTCATGTGCCTAAATGTTAGTTTGTAAGAAATTTAATATTTGTAAATTTTGTATAAAGTATATACATTGTTAATCATAAAAAAGGCCAGCTTTGTAAAGTGAATTTGATTAAATTATTGTATATTGTCTATTAATAAATGTAAAGATAATTCATTTTCAAATATATACATAAAATATTTTTTATTTGGTTTGTTGTGGTAATCAGTCCTACGACTGGTCTGATTCAACCTCCATGCTAACCAATCCTGTGCAAGCCTTTTTGTTATTACATAGCTACAACTTTGTTCCTAATATGCTTTGTGTATTACATCCTTTCCCTCCCTCTTCTGTTCTTATCTCACACATTTCTCTCTAATGCTAATTTTACAAGACCCTCATGTCTCAAAACGTGGCTATTAATCTATCCCTTCTCTTCGTCAAAGCTCTCCTTATTGTTCTCTCTGCCCCTATTCTGCTTAGAACTTCCTAGCCAGTTACTCTATTGAACCATCTGATTTTCAGCATTCTTCTATAGCACCAAATTTTGAAAGCTTCTATTCTTTTCCTTTCTGCTACTCCTACTGCCCACATTTTGCACCCATATAATGCCATACTCCATTACGAAATTTTTAGTAATGTTTTACTACTTATATTAGCCATATGTAAATTCCTCTTGTTTGTGAAAGCCTTTCTTGCCTGTGCTATCCTACTTTTTATGTCTACCATACTTCTACCATCCCTAGTTTTTATGCTGCCCAAGTAACAGAATTCCTTAACGTCCTTCAAAATATCCCTTCCCAATCTAGCAGCCTTTGTTAATTCACTATTTCCCATACTAAACTCCATCATATTTTATTTAAAAATAATATAACCAACTCATACATTAGACACTGCACAGAAAATAAACCATAAATTCGACAGTTGTTCACAAAATAAGAACAAACCCTAGAATTTGTCATGAAACATAGTACTTAATAAAATTTATATTTAATAAGCTATAAATATTCTTTATTTCAAGGTACTGCCACCATACATATTCAACATTTTCTTCCAGTACCCTTAGACCTTGGGGAAAAAATGACAGGTTGCTTGACAAATGAATTTGTGAGAAGTAGGGACACAGTTTAAAGACAACAGTGGAACAAATTCGAAGTCTTCTGAAATGAGAGTGGGAGCACAAAACTTGAACATTACTTGCCTGGTGAAATAAGAGAGATTTGGAATAATATATCAGTTGGGTTAGGTCATTAAATATATACAACATGGAAATCTATAAGACATTGTGTACTAACTGGATGAAATCAGCCAAATCTAGTGAGATATATAAAATGAAAATGTAAGTTGTAGTTGTAAACCCTGAAATATAATTTTTTATTAATAATAAGTATTGTCGGTAATTTACTGCGTAACTAAATTAATTATATTAGCTGTAAGTAAATTCCTCTTTTTTGTTTAAGGTTTTAGAATATTCAATGGTGATTGGTGCATAATAAAATAATTAAAAACATATACAAATATTTGGTAGGTTGATAATTATGTACTATCATATATTTGCTGTAGTGATTTTTATGTAAGGTATCATACAATTATAGAAATCAAAATGCTGTATTACTGTAATTATTATTAATTACAACAGACAGGTCTAACATAAATCTTTGTTGAATTCATAATCAAATGTAAACTTTTATAAACCCAGTTTCCTAAATACAAATTTAAAAAATATATATCACATAATTGTCTATTAGGGGATTAAATTTCAAATTATTAGTGTATATCTTATATACCATTTAATGTCTGGTTGAGGAATTCCACGAATAACACATGACAGTGCTATACAATGTCCAAGTCCACACACAATGTCTTTCAGAGGATCCTGGATAGATGGGGCCTCATTATGACCTGGAGCAGATATTTTTATGTATTGTGTGTTATGTGAGGGCAGGCTCTGGCCTACATCATTTTCAGCTATCACACGGAACATGTACTCATTTTTGTATGTAAGTCCTGTTGTTTTATGAGTTGTTTCTGATATATTCATAATTTTCTGCCACCTGTAAAACAGAAAAGGAATACACAAGTGCCAGTAAATTCTTAGAAATTATACTGTGTAATCAGACCAAGTAAATCTCTATGGCAATAGACCAAATCTGTTCCATTGAATTAAAAAAAAAAATAATTGTATTATGTAGCTTCGACAATGCTAGGAATTTGTATACAAAAGTACTATTGACAATAAACAATTATTATTAATGTAATTCTAAACAATATTGACAATATTAAATTGTGAATATTTTGTTGAAGCTTTAAAGTTGATTTATGAAAAGAAACTAGATGATTTATGAATGTAATTTTGTAATGAAGATATATATAATTACTTACGTGAAATCTGATTTATCATGATATTCCAAAATATAGTTTTTAATTGGAGTATTTCCATCAGACTCTGGACTTTTCCAATGTAGAGTTATTGAATTGTCAGTAACTTCAACTGCTTCAGGAATGCCAGGTTGTGATGGTTTGTCTGTTATATATTGAAATAATCAATATTTGAATTAATAATTTGACATACAAGTTTAATTTATTAATAAAATTTCTTTTAGAAACCATTCAACTGAAATAAGATAACATTTAGATCAATTTAATGAAGAAAGACGTTATTGCACATTTTAACAGGAGTACAAAAACACACTAAGTTTTACCTCATATATCTTGGCAGTACTACAAAATGTAAATTAATTATTTTGAGAAAGTTGGTGACATGGTGGGGTCAATTGTTTATGACCTAAGCTAGCAGCGCAGCAAATTTTGGCTTCTCAGTCGTCAGCTAGCTGATCACTGGAAATGTCTTCCTAACTTTCTGATTCACAAGGTGTCTACCATCTATGAACCTCAGGTAAGATGGTAGATACCTATATAATTGAGTGACAACTTTTGTCCAGAAAGAGGGAGAAAGTGTCCAGGTTTGGTAGAGATGTGGACAGGACTGGAAAGAAGTAAGATTGGTAAGTGCATGCTAGCCGATGAAATTTTAATACAAGAAAAAGTAAAGTTGTCTCGGAAGTTCCTTGGAGACCTTAATATAATGAAAGGAGACTGTAGTCAACACAGAGAAAGAAGAAACTTACAGTTCGATGAGATATAAAAAAGTAAAATTTTAGACAATTCAAAAAGCAGAGCAGTGTTTTATTTTTTCAGGAAAGTGAAGTAGAAAGAAAACATTCATGAGGAGGAGGATTCTATTATGGATATTCAAAGATAAGCATAAGTTATCTTTATAAACTCTAGTACAAAATTTTATTCATTCAGAGTGATGGTATAAATTTTTGTCAAGTGGCTATCCTCCAACTCTTTGAGAAAGTGTCCTTGCATTTGGTATTTTGTAATTTTTTTGTATATTTATTTTATACTTAAATAGTAATATATTATATATTGTAACATGAAAAGTTACAATGAACAATGGAGGCCAGCTTGCGAGTTGCAATTGTTGAGGAACTGATGCAACCCGGGCCAACAATGTGGTCTGGTGAGACGTTGGGTGGTCCGCAAAGGGAGGGGGGAGTCGTCATGGGGTGATGGGAGAAGCAGATTGTGTCGGCAGGATGACGAGAAAATGACAACGCCCTGCTGATATAATTTTTTTCATGCTCTGATTGAAATTAAAACTATTAAAATCAATTTTTGGTGTTTTTTATGAAAAATACCTGGTGCCCTTAAGGAATTGAGAAATCCTCGAATACAGAGGAACAATGGGTCTGCTACAATATATATATATATATATTATTTCAGATGGTTCCAGGATGTTTTAATATTTAATGTCAGAACATTGTTGACAATCACAGAACAAAAATGTTATAGAAAGAGGAAGCAAACCATTAGGTAACAAAATTGTAAATGGCTGGAAATTTTTGGCATAAGTATTTAAATTCTAGTGTTTAATATGTCTGTAGATAATTAATTTGTCATAGTAAAAGGATATTATTTTAAAGCAGAATATTAAAAGTTAAAATTTGCTTTCCAACTCATTCAAAACAATATCATATTAATAATAATATATTGTACTATAAAATATACCAACCTAATAGAACCAATGAAAGCAATGCAGAAGCCTCTCCACAGTTGTTGGTTAATTTGACAGTATATTCACCAACATCACTTTCTTCCACACATTTAATTGTTAGGCTAGCTGATTCTTCAGTTAATTTTGGAATAATCTAAAACAAACATTGGGCAAAAATGTTGTGCTAATAAAACTTACTCATTACCTTTAACTTATGAAACATTATATATCAAAAAACATTATAACTGTATTATTAAAAGTTCAAAATATTGACAAATGTACACAGGAATGTTTACATTTTATGTGAATATAGCTGTATACAAAATGATGATAACAACCATTATATTATATATACAAGTTAGGAAATAACATTGTCATGCAAATTAAAACAATTAATATGCACAGGAAAGAGATACGAAATTGGTGGCTCAGCTGAAGTGTACAGATGGCAGGCACCAAGTTGAGCGTGGAGTTGAATTTTTGGAGGCACCACCCCCTTCATCAAAAGATTAGGAAAACATTGTGAGTGATGGCTTGATGCCGACTGAACAGTCAAAATTTCTCTGCAGCTAGCTTTTGCAGTTAAACAACAGGCCCCACTAAGTCACAAAAAGAGGCAAAGAATTGAGAGAAAATTTGTGACCTGGTGGCATCTATTGTTTACCAGCATAAGCTAGACAAGGAGAAATTTTGTCTGCACAGTCGACAACTGGCTGTCACTGGGAATGTCTTCCTAACTTTCAGATGAAGGGGGCGGTGCCTCCGAAAATTCAAGAACTCCAAACCTCACAAGGTGTCTATCATCTATGAACCTCAGGTCACCTACTTTCTTACCTTATTAAGTGTTTATATATATATATATATATATATATATATATATATATATATATAGCCATAAGGTTAGGAATAGCATTCCAAGCGATGGCCACCTTTTGAAAAGCTGTTCCTAACCTTTTGAAAAATGGGGCAGTTGCCTCTGAAAATTCAAGAAAATAACACACTCATCATGGTGATTGCCAGCTTTACACTTCCAACTTTCTATCATCTTTCTTGTCCTTATTAATTTTTTAATTATTTTGACAATGTCATATTCTGACTAAACTTGTCATTAAAAATACTCACCCTTTTTGACTTCTTTAACAATCTTCCACCAACAAACCAGTTATCCTCAGCTGCAGGTGTTGCAACATACTTAACATCCATTAAAATATCATCTCCTTTCTTCACTTTATAAATGGCTTCAAGATTTTCCATATTTATTTTTGGTGCAGTCTCTATAACTGTGACATTATGTTACAATAAAAATACAGAATAAAACATTAATAATGATTGTTTTATCTTTTAATTCATATATTAGGTTGGGTTTGCCCATTGTTGTTGAATGTTATAGTATATAACCACAAAACAGGGACTGCCTGCTACCCTACACAAACAATTGTCTAAATAAGAGAGCTTAGGTTCTCAAAAATGTATATGGACAAGTGACGAAGTCACACATTGGATAGAAAGAAAGATGGAAATATTTGGGAGAAAGGCAGGAAATTAGCTCTTTGAATCATATGTACGGCATGGAATCATGCTCAAAGAAATACATATGCTAAGCACAGAAAGGAATGGAAGAAGGAAGAAAGACTGAAAATATTCGATATGGCCAGGACTCAAACTGGGGTACGTGAAATCAGCAGTGTAACTGCAACTACAGCCATGGCGTGTGCCATGATTCAAAGAGCGAATTTTTTGCCTTTCTCCCAAATATTTCTATCTGCTCACTACTCTGCTGCTCGCCTCTTTTATCGTGCCCGAGGCCTAATGGTCAAGGCGCTCCGCTGCTACAGTGGAGGTTCTGAGACAATCTGGGTTCGAGTCCTGGCTGTGCCGCATATTTTCAGTCTTTCTTTCTTCTTCCATTCTTCTCTACTCTTGACATATGTCTTTCTCTGAGCATAATTCTGTGTCAAACATATGATTCAAAGTGTATTTCCTATCTTTCTCCCTCATTTACTATCCAAAAATCCCACGCGTGTGACTTTGTCACATTACAAATATATATAAATGTAATGAAATATATATTGGATAACATGGTAATGAGTAAATATAACATTTTATACATTGCATTGAGTCATAACTGCAACATATAAAGCCAGTATTATTCGCTTTCGTTGGATAAGGTCTGAAAAAGCGAGTGGCACGTTACACAAAATACATTTTTTACTTTCCTGCCATTCAATGCCTACTATCGATTTAAGGTATTTTCTGTCTTTCTTTTCTACCCAATTTATTATTATTTTGAATTTGATTCTTATATTTCCTTATGTTAATTTATATATCATTGGATCAATTAATATAATATATTTGTATGTGTAATTGTTTAATGACTATAAGCACAAATTGTCTAATATAAATCATGAAAATAAAATTCTCTTACCCTCAACTTTCAGCTTGGATGTTGTTTTTACATTTACAGCAACACATGTGTAATCTGCCTGATCTTCAGGAGTGATTTTCTTGACTGTAAGTTTCTTAACACTGCCATCAGAAGTAAATATATACTTTTCTGAAGGTTTTATTTCTTTTCCCTTCCTAAAAGTAAAAATTATATATGTATAATATATGCCTATTTACATACGTTAATAAATGTTATGTTAGTAAGATGAAGACAGATAATGGTTTGCAGGTATATGAAAATTTATGGTGTTGCACCACTTCACTGTGAGACATATATTGATAATTATATTTCTTATTTTCTAACCTATACAAGTTCATTTACTATTATGATGTTTGGATTTCCTTACTTTTTCAGGAAAATATGCTAAGTTGATAGATGTACTAGAGAAATATGAAATTAGACGTGTCCCAAAATGTTTAATATTCTCTTATGAGTTACAGGGTACAAAATATAGAAATAAAGCACAAAAAGGAAACAGCATTTATAAAATAAGATTGTAATGCAATAACCATTTTTGAAAAGTTGAATAATATTTATTATTAATATGCACTGAAATGTCATTTACTTTTTTTAGAATGGTAAAAAATTGTATTAATTACTTCATCAATAAGCACTATTCAACTATTTTTTAAATATCTATATATCGCCATAAGGTTATTTACTCATTTGACTTACAGAAACTGGACAGATTCCACTGAAAACCAGTGTTCTTCTGAACACAGTTTGAAGAACACTAGCACAATATGACATACAATTCAAGATTTTACTTTTATTTTTATTGTCAAAAAGTTTAATGTTCCATTCAATCTCTTCACGTGAATTAAGGCTTTGACAGAAGATGGTAAATGGTTCAAAGATTTGATCTCCAAAGTTGAGACATATTGAAGGATATAACATACATAAGCTTTTATCTGATGGTTTGTTGAGTCCATAAATAAAATTGCAGGCTCAGAATATCCTTAAATATTATATTTAAGAGTTTTTGATAAAGAGAGGAACATAATAGTGATTGGAAAATAAAATTTAGAAGAAAGATAACATATTCTTATTAAGTGACCAATTTTAATCAACTATCAAATTAGTATTACATCAGTGAAAAAATGTAGAGTAAAATGTTGTGGAATAATCTGCGAGACTTTGCCCGCACAATATATTTGACATTATAAGTAGATTGGGGCATTGTCTTAGATTAACTGTTCAATTGTTATCAAACCAGTTTCACTGCAGTGTTCTAGGAGACAATACTGACTTTAAATGCTTAAGACTTTTATCTACATATGCAATTAGTCAGTTAGTGATAATGTGTTATAATTTAGCTTCTCTTAAGCTTAGCAAAACGTGTCTTGAAGTAAAAATCACAACTTTTAACATTAGCAAAACACGATTTTATTTCATTACAATACAAAACTACACAACAGGATTGCACACACAATTACCAAAATATCATGCCAACTTTTGGAAATGATTTGTTTGCACAAATCCACCTCCCCTCAAACAAATATTTCTTCCATTATATTTCATCTTGCTTCTCAAATATTAGATAGAAAAACTTACATTCAATTATTACAATAACTATGGCAAAAAATATTGGTAGTAAAACATCCTATTCAAATACACCAATGCACCAGCAAGAAATTTTGTCAACAAGTCAGCTTGGTTCAAGTTTGACTGTACATGAACCAACTCAATTATACCTTGCTTCACCAATTGTCTGACGTAAAGGAACTTGGCATTAATATTTTTTGTTCTCTCAGAGTCATCTTCTTTAATGGCTATCTTGCAGGCAGCCATAATATCAGCATAAATTTTGATAGGTTTCTTCACAAATCATCTTGACCTAATTCTGTCAATAGTTGGATAAACCATTCAACTTCAATGGTGACCAGAAATAGTATTTTGAGCATGAGTAGTTGAAATTGCCACAAGTGGTGGCTCCTCACACTTCTCTCCAGAAGTTTTTGGTAAAGTCTGCTTTTTACTTCTCCAGCTGCCAGCTTCATTGGATAACTTTATGACATATCCACTTACTGACACGGCATCTGAAAAAATCTCCAGCCCAGTCAGCATCCACATATACTTATATTGAATTTCTACTTCTTATATAATGAATTCCATAGATGTACTACATTTTATCAATCTCCCTTTGTTGGACATTCGCAATACTGACTCTGTTTCGACACAGTAAATGCTATATAAGGTCTTGTACCTCCAGCTGCATATATGATACAGCCAATTGCCTGTCTGTATTTTGTTCCATTAAATTTGTTACTTTCCTAAGTTTCTTTCTCTCTTAGAAAATTTATTTCCTCGTGCATAGAATTTTTCCATTCCTTTGCTTGTGAGCTTTTCAAAGCTTCCTCCACTGTCGTTGATATACATACTTCGTCTGTAGCTACTTTAACCAGCTTACATCATCCTAGTGTACATATAACCCTTTCTGTAAGAGTGGACAGCACCATCCGACGGGAAAAGTTACTATCTAGAGAGTTGTTCGGGTGAACTTGGTCTGTGTGGTTGTGTGTAGCCATGTGATTTAAATTAAGTTACCTTCGAATCCCTAATAATTGGTAGCAGAGACTGGTTCGACTATACGGATAATTACAAACAAGAGAAGTGAAATTTTACATAAACGTGAGTGATAACAAAATGGAACTGACGGCACAAAGAGTTGAGATTTTGTGCGGGGACAATTACCTAACGTAGTCATTAAAAATGGGTGCCATTTTGAGAAAAAAGAAACTTTACAAAACAATTATCGAGAAACCTGAGCCAGTATGGGGAACGAAGACCAAGCAGAAAAAGAAGAATGGGAATACAAAAATGATGAAGCGTTTTCGGAAATTGTGACATTATTGCCGGAAATTTTCGAAGGTAACGCGCATGACAAATTAATAGACGCTATGATGGAACTGAGACAAATTAAGATGGGAGAGAAAGAGACAGCTGAAAATTACATTACAAGAGCTAGAACAATGGAAGCGAAATGTGCTACTTATGGACACCAATTAGCGAACGAGAACTTGTATTCCACGTAGTGCGAGGTCTAAATGAAAAATTTGAAACAATAGCTGCGACGCTCCGAATACAGAGAATACAATGGACGACATCAAACAAGCCTTGAAAGAAGAGGAGGCAAGAACGGGGAACAAAACTACGCAAAACAAGAGCGATGTGGTTTACCAGGCAAGAAACCATATAAAAAAGAAACTAGAACTTGTTACAATTGCAACAAAGTCGGCTATCTTGGAAGAGTTTGCTGGCATAGGAAGAAAGGAGAAAATACAAGACAAAGTGAAAATAATTCAACCGCTAGAGGACAATCGTGGAGAGGTCGAGGAAGAGGTCAAGGCCATGGAGGTGGAGCAAGCAACTATCGAGAGAGGAATCAACACCCAGCGAGCGTAGTAACAGAGAGGGGTGACAATCAAAACTTCCACGTAACAATTAAATTAACGGACGTGGCTAATGCAGTATCAGAGGACCCAGATAGCGAATACATTTGGGGAATCGATTCCGGATGTAGCATTCACATGTCACCGCATTATCAAAATATGACGAATACAAGGCCTTACAATGGAACAGTGGTATTGGCAGAAGAGGCGAGAGAAATAGACGCAACAGCCATAGGTGATGTAGAAGTGCACAATATTACAATTAGAGATGTACTATACGTACCGAAATTAAGAATGAACTTGCTATCAGTGCGAAGCCTAGTGAAAAATGGGAACTCGGTCATATTCGACCAAAACGGTGCATCAATAGTGAACAAGAAAGACGTAGTAGTAGCGACATCAGAAGACGTGAAGAAGATGTACGTCATTAGAACTGAGCCGAACAAATACATTGACAGGGATGTTTTACATAACGATGATTCCAACATGACGGCGGTAGAGAAGCAGATGTGGCACTGACGGATGGTCACATGGGAGAGAAATACTTAAACAAGATGAAGAAAGACAAAATGGTCAACGAAATCGAGTACAAGGATGTAAAATTAGATAAATGCACGGATTGCATTATCAGCAAGGCACACAAGCGCCACATAAGACAGTGACAAACGAGAGTGCAAAGTACGTGTTAGACCACGCCGGTAGCATCAATGGGAGGTGCGAAATATTTTCACAATAGTCGACGGATACAGTCGAAGAGTTTTCGTATATTTCTTAAAAACGAAGGATGAAACTTACAAAAATTTTAAGGACTTCGTGGAACGCAAAGAAAATGAAACAGGGAACAGAGTCAATCGAGTACGCAGCGACAATGGAACTGAATTTACAAATGGACTGATGAAAGAGCTAATGCGACACGAAGGCATAAAACACGAATTGACGGTACCCGGAAACCCAGCGAGTAATGGCATAGGCGACACTACTAGAGAAGACAAGAGCACTATTACAAGATTCGAAGTTAACACACAAGTTTTGGGGTGAAGCGGTATCAACAGCCGCATACCTGCTGAACTGTTCGCCAAATAAACACAACGGAGACCAGACGCCAATTGAGAAATGGACTGGAAGAAAACCAAATCTAGGGCATCTGAGAGTTTTTGGTTGCGTGGGTATTACACAACGACGAACTACATGCAGAGGGAAATTCGATCCAAGAGCGGAGAGAGGAATTTTTGTGGGATATTCCAAGTCAAGACTTGCATACAGAATGTACAAACCAGAGAAGCAAAAGTTATTTGAGTCGAGATCTGTCATTTTTGAAGAAAACAAGAAGGGAGGAGACTTACTACAAAGTCAAGTGGTAGAGACTGAAAATTATTTGGTCGAGATGATAGAAGAATTACAAGCGAAAGAAGGAGAAACCCGAATATTGGAAAACACAACAAATGTAAACAATGAAGAAGATGAAAGTAACCATGAGCAACTAGAGGAGGAACCAGAGGAGAACGAGCCCCCGATACCTGAAATGATAACTAACAAAAGAGGGCGAAAACTGAGTGAAACGAACATACAGATTCGAGAAAGACATCGTATGGAGCGAGAAAGATTTCAGAGAATGAAAACAGACCAAGAAGAAAATACAAAACCGAATTGTAATCATCGCCGTATACGTCGATGACATAATGATGCTGGTAGAAGAAATGAAGGACATGAAACAAACGTATCGGGAGTTGCAAAGATATTTCAACTTAACGGAGACAGACATACACTTTTTGGGAATCGACATAACAGAAAATGAAGACGGCATACAATTGGGCCAAGAGGGATTTGTCGAAAAAATCCGTCAAAGATTTGGGATGGAAAAATGCAATTTAAAGAAAACACCGAGCGCAACGCAACAGAAGTTGGATGAAGACGAAGACTCACCAAGGATAGATGCCACAAAATATCAAGAGATGCTGGGGTGCTTAATGTACTTATCCACAGGCACCAGGCCGGACATAACGCAAACCGTGAGCTCTTTAGCACAATATTCAAAGAAACCTAAAGTAATTCATGAAACTACATTGAAAAGAATGTACAAATATCTAAATGGAACGAAGGGCTACAAATTGATGTACGACAGATGCGGAGGAAAATTACGAGGAATAAGCGACGCGAGTTGGTGTACTACGAGGGACGCAAAATCGTACTCGGGCTACGTTATCAAGATTGGATCTGTTACAGTAGGATGGAAGGCGAGAAAACAAAGTTTAGTAGCGTTATCCATTTGCGAGGCTGAGATCATGGGAATTCACGAGTGTCTAAAGGAAGTCAAGCGGACGCGAAATTTATTGGAAGAGCTGGAGTTAGAAGAATTCATTAGCGAGACGACAACTGTCGAGAGTGACAGCCAAGCAGCCATACAATGGATCCAAAATTACGGACGAAACATATTAACCGTTTATACTATTTTTGCAGAGACACGTATACCAACGGCGAAATAAGACTAAAGCATATATCGTCAGAAGAATTGGAGGCGGACCTCTTAAGTAAAACAAATCACTAAAAGAAAACTACGAGCAGCTATTGAGATGTCGAAGCTCGGATGGGCTGTCCAGAGGGGGGAATTGTAAGAGTGGACAGCACCATCCGGCGGGGAAAAGTTACAAACTAGAGAGTCGTTCGGGTGAACTTGGACTGTGCGGCTGGGTGTAGCCATGTGATTTAAATTAAGTTACCTTCCAATCCCTAACACTTTCCTTCCTCACTATTGTTTAACGTCTTGGTTCTTCTAATCTTCTATTTTTCTTGATCCTCCACTGATTCTGAATTGTTATCAATTGGTGAGAAAACCTCAAATCAACTAGTATCTGATTCATAACTATATTATGCTCAAAAATTAACTTGAGTTTCATTTTCAGAATTTGAGCTATCTTCATAATCATTCCATATATTCTTCTTCTTAGATTTTACAGTTTTCTTCTTCTTGAATGGGAATTTATTCTCATTGAAACATACATCTTGGCTCACTATGACTTTATTCCTCTGCAGACTCCACAGCTTGTATCCCTTCTTTCCTTTAGGATATCCCAGCATCACAAATTCTTCTGCTCTATTTTCTAGTTTCCCTCTTTTAAATACTGCAGTTCATGCTTGACATCCAAAAACCCATAGATGTTTCACATTGTTCCAAGTCAATGGCCTGTTTTTCCAAATTTCAAAAGGGATTCTATTTTCAATGCTGGATGATAGGAAAAAGTTTCTCAGATAACTTTCTGTATCCAATACGTCTGCCCAAAAGCTGGATGGACACCATGACATAATTTACATACACCTGACTGAGTTCAAAAGTGTCAAATTTAATCTTCAGTCTTTCCATTCTCAGGAGTTCCAGGAACAGTTTTTATTTGTAAAATTCAACTGTTTTCAAGATATTCATAAAAATCTTTGTTGACATATTCAGAACCATTATCTGACTGAAATTCAATAATTTTTATGTTGAGTTGTAGTTCAACTCCGATATTTTTGAATACATCAAATACTTCATTTTTCTTTTTCATGACATAAACAGAAATAAAATTTGAAGAATCAACAATAAATGTCACAAAGTATTTTCTTCTTCCAATAGACATTGGTTTAATTGGGCCTCCTACATCTGAATGTATTCGTTCCAGTACAGCAGGTATCTTGCTTTTTCTTTCCTTTGGAAATTTACTTCTCTTCAATTTTCCACTGATGCATGTCTCACAATTTTCTTCCATCTTGGTGTTTCCCTTTTCAGCAATAGGTGGAATTTCCAGTAGGGCTTCTTGCATGTGTCCTAAGTGGTTGTGCCACACATCAGTTGAAACAAATGATGCTTTACTTTTTTCTGCATCATACCTTTCCTTTAATTGATTCACGGTCTTCAGTAGGAACATAAATCAATGCACCGATGAGATGACCCTTCAAAAATAAATCACCATCATTAAATATTTGAGTAGTATCACCAAACCTTCATTCCCTTTCACTGAAATACACCCAAAAAAAAAAAACTACCACACTCAGATGAAATATGAAGTTACACTTTCCCTTTTCTTTCTATCTTCAAACAATTTCCATCACCAATTACTACTTCTCCATACATTGGAATGACGTCTTGGAGTAATGAAATCTGAAGCTCCATTATCAAGTAACCAAACACCCTGGTCCTTCTTTCCACTTTTGTTTGATGTCTTGGCACACAAAACTTTGTATGACATGGGGATTACTTAAGCGTCTCCTTTCTTCTCAGTCCTCTTTCCTCCATTCTGACTTGACTATTCATCTTTAACACTTTAGGGCAGTCTCTGACAAAATGACCTTCACTACCACAAGCGTAGCAGAATGATTTGATTCTTTTAGTTTCTTATTATAAGAATTTATTTAGGTTAGGTTATGTATTCTTGCATAGTCTGTTTTCTGTCTTCTTCACACTAACTAAACCATCCAAAAATTCTGCTATGTGAAGAGCTGCATAATTAATACACTTGGTAGTTAGTTTCTCGTATGCTTCCTTTGCACTTTTACATTCTTCGATATCATGGTATGCGTTGGTTACTGAAGTAATGAGTAATCCTAAACACTCGTTCTCCTTTTCCTTTCTTTGGTATCTTCTTCGTCAGAACTATCGATCACCTCCCATGAGTTCTTTAAACATAAAGCCTTAAACATGAAATGCCATTCATAGAAATTTGTGCCGTCTAGTTTTGTGCAACTTATTATTTCATCATGATTTTTGGCCATTTTCACATGCTTTTTTAAATACTTCGGTCTTTTGTCTTGGATCAAATACTTCCTGGTACCCTGAGCACCATAACCTGTTAGAATTTAGCTTCTCTTAAGCTTAATGAAATGTGTTTGGAAGTAAAGATCACAAATTTAAACATTAACAAAACATGTCTTTATTTTGTTACAATACAAACTACACAACATGGTTGCCCACACAATTACCAACTTCGACATAAAAAAATATCTTGCTAACGTTTGGAAATGATTTGTTTGCACAAATCCAATATAATGAATGCAATGTGTCAGACATTTATGTCAAGGACAATATATATTTTGCCATAAGAATTCTGTAAAATCAGTAAAAATACAATATCACACACGTTTCATTCCTATATATCAGTGGATCCCAACATGGCTGCATTACCTACCAGTTGGTTCTGAAGAGATCTTGCAGGGTATTTTTGGTCAAAGGCAAATTCAGGGGGTATTTAGGACTAGCCCCCACCCCTTCCTCCTCCTCCAAGCCAATGGCATGAGTCAAATCATAGGTCATGACAAGATTTACACAACAGAGTATTGAATCTATGCATGTTCTCACAGGTTCATTAAACATTTTACTATAAATAGGTGAGGCAGTGGAATTGAAAAACCTAAAATTTCTGTGCAGTGACATGATTATTAATAATATATTATTGGTACAATAACTGTTACCATAGAGGTAAGACATGCGGTGGAACCTTGCATAATGAGCATAATTGATTCATTCCAGAGTCTTACTCATAACGTGAAAAAATTGTTAAAAGAAACAAATGTTACTACATAAATTAATGTAAAATATAATAATGCATTCCACACAGAAACTATACTTTAAAAAATTTAATTAAAAAAAATACTCAAAATGATTATTCAAAGAAAACTACATATAAGTTGTTAACTAATATGATTCATCTTCATCTTTTTTTCTATCACGGATAGAACTAATGTAGAATGAGAATTTGATTTGCATAAAACAAATAATTGAAACAATTTCACAGTAATTAGGAACATACCTAATTCATTTTTACTATAAAGCTGTCTAGAGAAATAGGTTTTTGCCAAAACTCCAATATTTGGTAAAAATGTAACATAAAATTATCATTCAATAAATTTGTAGGGCACATAGCCACTGTCTTAGTAGGATGATGCTTATCAATGTATGATGCAAGAGTTTCCCATGCTTTCATCATTTCTCTTATTTCTCCAGAACATTATTACTTTACTGTTACCTCCTCCTGCACAGAAAAACTCCTTTTCACACTTTCTTGCTGTAAAACACAATGCAACCCCATAAACCCTTCAGTGTTTAGGTCTTGGCTGTATGCTTCCACAACCTCAACAATATCATTGTTATCCACCTCCAGTCCCAAGATCTTGGCCAAAGAGACAATCTCATTGACTACAGGTTCCTCAGAAACTGTCACAAACCCCTCAATGTAACATTTGAGAGTTGCTTCCATGCCTTATTGATTATCCTGAGGCAGGCAGCAACGTTGAAGTGATATTTCTGAAACTCAGTGAGAGTGAAATTGGTCCCTACAGTCCTTTCAAAGATTGCTTTTGTGTAGTGTTTTCTAAAATTAGAAATATTTTGCTGGTCCATAGGCTGGAGTAATGGAGTGGGTGGTGTTGGGAGTCAGAAACTGGGTCTTGAAATTGTATTCTTCAAGGAGGTCATTTTGTAGCCCGGGACAATGGGCTGATGCATTGTGTCCATCCATCACACAATTTGAGTATTCCCCTATCCACATCACTTGTTATTCAAAATGTCACTCATTAACCAAATAATTTTTTACAATTTATTTGGCTCATTATACAAAGTACTCAGTTTGTGACATGTTCTTTAAGTGCGGTTCCACTGCATTTACCTCTTCTTACACTCCAGATATTTTTTGTATAATGTTCCCTTTAACTGCAGTGAGTTCTGAGCTGACCTTAACTTACTATTATTATTTTTACAGATAACCCCATGTCAGCTCCAAATAAAATATGTAGACCATATAATGTAGAATATTTGAAATATTCCTTTATTCAGTCACCCATAAATAATACATTACCAGAAAAGTTTCTCAAAAGAAGCCTTAAAACCTTCACTATTAAAAGAATGTTTGACCAGACTACTCCTGACAGAAAAGATAAAAGATCTTATTTTAAAATGCTCAAAGATCAACTTTATTTGGAGTGTTCTTAGTGGTATTGAAACAAGACATTAATGGATTACGTACCTCTTACATTTCCTTGCTTATTGCTAAATTGGAAAAACTGCACACTATTGGAGAAGAGTTTATACTGCCAACTGTGAGTGTTATTATTAATAAAATCCCATTAAGAAATCATTCAGTACAGAAATGGATTGAGAAAATGGCTGAGGATGTTGAAAGTTCTCTAAATGATTTTTTGAAGCCCACTTAGCTCATTTATTTCTTAAAATATGGAAAACTTTGCTAAGCACTATTATTTGAAAAAAAACAGCAAGTGATACTATAGGAAAATGCATATTTGACATATTGGAACATAATTTTAAAGAAAAATATATTCCTCTTCATAATATTGTGTCAGTTGCTACTGATAGTGCTCCAGAAATGGTTGGATGATATTGCTGGTTGATTTCAAAATTGAAAATTGTGGTACCAAATTTAATCACCATGCATTGTGTGATTTGCAGCAAACATTTGTTTGTAAAAATAAACAACTTAGTGACAGTTAACAAGATCAGGAGCAATGTTATCAATGATAGAACGGTTTGAAAGCTTTATGAAGAACATGATGAAGGCTTCAATCATTTGTTATTGCACACTGAGGTTTGTTGCTATCAAAGAGTACCTTCCTAATTAGATTTTATGAACTCTTTGACTGTTTTGTAAACAAAGATGATTTGTTAAGAGAGAATTTATCATTCTTTGAATAAGTTGACTATGACCCAATAAAGTTGGGAACCTATAGATTGCAGTTACATTACTAATTTCATAAATGGGAGTTGGTACATTTCTTTTTTCTGAAAAACAGGACGGTAGTCCAAAAAAGATTGGGAGCGTCTGCTATATATCAGTAGCAACAAAACAATAAAACAAATTAATTATTTCAAGTTGAAGTATTACAACAGGAATAATACTTACTTAAGCCACACTACATCAACATTCTCTCTTGAAAGTTCAACTAAAAATATGGCATCTCTGGTGTGCGGAATGAGAGTTACATCTGGCAGTCTTCTGATAAATTCAACTGCAGGTTCTAGAAGAATACATATAATTTTAGGTGCTGTATACTGATAGAATTAATTCAGTAAACTTATTTTACTTAGAGCTACCTTCGACAACAAGTTTTGCAGATGAAGTTTGTTCACCAACATGGCAAGAATATTCTCCACTATCCTCTATTTCAGAATTATAAACTTTTAATTTTTGCCTTTTGCCATCAATTGAAAGCTGTATGTGTTCTGAGAATTGCAATTCTTTGCCATCTTTAAACCAACGTACTAATGCATCACCTTTAGTCAGCTCAATTTCAAATATTGCTTTCTCTCCTTTTGCAACTGTGACATTCTGCATTTTTGTAATAATCTCAGGTGGAAGCTCTGCAAGTTAATTAGTTATCATTGCAAAATAGAGCATACACATAAATTTAAAACACTGTATCTACTTCTGTATCTATAAAACTACATCTACTACTAAACTACTTACCTACAACCGTTACTTCTGCAGAACATTCTTGTTCATCTAGAGCACAAGTATATTCACCTTCATCATGTACAGATGCACTGCGTATTAACAGTTTGTGAACATTACCCTGTTTTTCAAATACAAATTTATCTCCAGTGTCCTGAAGCTGTTCACCATCCTAATTACAAGAGATTCATCACAGTTTATAAGTGTAAAATATAAATGTTTAGATGAACTTATAAACAGTATTAGAGGGTGAAGGCTTTCACAGTGAGCTTTTTCTAAATACAATTCTTGGCTAATGTTTCCAATAATGTTTTGATGCAAGCTCAGCCATCGTTATTGGGGTTGCATGCACTGCTGAGAATAGTCTGATGCCAAGCTGCAGCATCTGTATTTATATGACCCACACATGCACCTCCAACCAACTGTGCTTGACTACAATTGTTCAGCTGCTTCAACTTTTGGGGTCTACATTGTCAGGTAAAAATGACCAGAGTTTTATGGGTATGAGGAGTGCATGACAAGCTTTGCTAAGTTGGAACTCACTGTCCTGGTTCAGTAAACTTTTTGAAGTCTTAATTTCAATTGCTTTAGTAATTATACTGTTCCACTAACCATTTTACAGTGTAAAATAATAAAATATTATTCAGTAAAAGCTAATTTTCTGTGCTGTTTAAAAAAAATTCACATCTCATGATCAAACCACAGTTGTTTCTATAGTGCAGATGCTTTGCCCTATGTATTTAAGCCAGCAATGTCAGTGTTTTCAAACAAATCCATCCTTTACTGACATTAGCATAATCTGACATTGCTGGCCCACCTACAGAATATTAAATCAAGGAGGTAAATTAAAAGAAACTGAAAAGATGTGTAACCACAAAAAAAAAAAGACTGAGACTGATTTTATCACTATATTGTTCTTGCCAAACAACATTGAGAATTGCTCAGTGCATGATATGAAGCTTATTTTGAAGCCATAACAGAAGATTTGAATAATTTTTAGCTACAATTGTCATCTGTAGTGGGAAGTTATCTTCAAAAAGTTTACTGAACCAGGACAGTAAGTTCCAACTTAGCAAAGCTTGCCATGCACTTCTCATACCCAAAAACTCTGAAGTATTGAAGTCAACAAAGGATTAAAATGGGATGTAACTCTTTGGAATTGAGGCATATATGTAAAACAATGACTGTTTGAAGTTATCAATTTTTTCAGTTCTCAGTTACACTATTGTATTAAAAGTTTTTCACATTTATATTATTTTTCTTTGGTTCCTGCATATGTATTCCATGTTTAAAACTATTGAAATGAAACACCCTTGACTTTACCAAATGACATGTGCAATCTATAATCTGTTAATTATGAAATGCAGGTTGAAAATGAAGAAACTCAAGAAAGGAATTAAAGTCAAAAGATGGGAATTTTAAATGGAAACAAAAGGAGGTGCTTCAGAATTTGAAAGAAATTATATAGAAGATAAATAGGTGCTCTTGAAGAAAGAAATGACTAGAGCAACAGATGAAAAAATAGGAAGAATAGCTCAGGCCCATAGAAGAATAGATATCACAAGAAATAATAAAAATGAGTTATGAAATGCATACATTTAAAAATGCAAGAGATGAAAATGGTAAAGAGCAGTACAGACACTTGAAGAATGAGATAGAAAGGAAGTGCAAAGCAGCCAATGAGGTTTGGCTCCAAGAGAAATGCAAAGTGGTTGAAGATTTCATGGTGAAAGGGAAAATAGATATACATCTGTTTAGATATTTAATAGAATAATAGATATACTTTCCATTAATATATTTATTTGCAGTCTGTTTATGGTTTGTCCTTCTTGTGTTTATTAAAATATCCATGCTCTACTATTAAAGTGCTTTAGCTATACTTACTATAAAGTTGCCTTTGTGGCCTATATCAGATTATTGTAAATTAAACTGGTGGTAACCCATTTTTATCCTGTGTGAAATTCAGGAAGAGATTTAAAGGTTGCCGTTTATTATAGAAAACATTGCCAAAACACTTCATTTAACTCAGAAGGGCATGGTCATTGGAATATGTTTATAACTCATATTTATAGATATAGAAGAGCAAGTCATCTTAAATGGAAAAAGAAAAAAATACCTTGTGCCATGTAACATTTGCAGTTTCAGAAGTAATTTCTACTTCTAAAATTGCACTATCTCTTTCTTTTACTTCAAAATCTTCTAACCGTTTAATAAATTCTGGTTTCCTCTCTGAAATTGAAAAAATTATTTTTTAACTTACAAGTTTCAGCTAAATTGTAAAAATTGTGCCAAATTGAAAAATAATGAATCAGAAAATATATATGCAAAAATATTTCACCTCGAACATCAACTTCACATTCTGTTAGTTGATCCTTCACTCTACATTGGTATATTCCAGCATCCAAAGGTGTGCTCTCCTTCACTAGGAGGCGGTGAGTTCGACCTTCCTGAATAAGGACACGATGATCCATCCCACTCAACTCCCGTCCATTATGGAACCATCGTGTTGATACAGTGTGAGATGTTTCACATTCTAGACTTAAAGTTTCCCGTTCATCAACACGTACCTTCTGTAGCATCTTGGTAAAAGAACTGAAAAAAAAGGTAAAGTAAATTTAATCTAATGTTGAGGTGCAGAATTGATAGAGCTTTGTAATCTCATTTTTTAAAGAGTTAAGGACAGCTTTTCTTGGATGAGTCACATATCTACCATTTTCATAATGATATGTAAATCTAAAACTATTTTCTTAAATATTGATGAATATTTTGGTTTCAAAATCAATTCTAATTCAAGTGTGAAATGAAAATATTACATGAATCTTCATATAATATTTATGGGAAAGTACAATTTTACAATGAACAGAAACTGGTGGGAGGATAAGTATAAGAAAGTAATTGAAAGTTAAGAAGAACTTAAGAATCTAATTCGAATGCCATTTGAAAAAGAACATCTAATCATCACTGTGGTTGAGCGGAGAGTAAGAAGATTACAAAGGCCCTCCAATTGAATTAGCGCATACCTAATTATTTACAACAACTGTTGGTACTCTTGAAGATATACCATCAAGTAGTCCGTCAAGAATTCATAGGCTGAGGCCAATACATGAGAACTCAACTTCCAACATCCTCTTACAGTAACCATCAACCCTATCAACCACTGACTACTAATAGTTGCACCAGTACATGTGAATTCATTTAAGTATGTGTGTTTGTGGTATGAAAAGGTGAATTTTTCGAGATTAGAAGCTTCCTTCTTCAGACAGAATTGAGAAGCTCAGAGGCAATTCATATTACAGTCTGCTAGCTATTAGACAGAAACGATTGACATCAAACAAAGACACTATCTCTCTCTCAAGAATATCTCACATCAATGGAAAAGTAATGTAGGAGAAACATACAACAAATTCAATCAAAACATGTACTAAAGTACAAGAGGATGAAGGTAAACAGAAAGAACAAACAAGAAGGAAACAAGAGGATGCTGACTTTGCCTGGACTAAAGGATGTTAATGTAAATATATTTACTTTGTTTAGATTAACTTATCACCATGTGTAGTTAATATTAATTGTATCACTGCCTTAGAAATAGTTTGCCTGTTAAATGTGTCTCTTTAAGAAGTAATATGCAAGTTAACCATAAACAGTATTAAAAGTTTCATTTAAACCATGAACTTGGAATTATTTCATCATAAATATTTTGTCTAGTACCTAATATGATGTCACAAAGCATGTGTTGGAAAGAAAGGTTCTAAATATATAGTTCAAAATCTGATGAATTGTGGTAAGACATCCAGGAGGGTAAGCATGAAGCGTTGATCAAAATAATTGGTGTTATGGTTTTCTCACCATGAGCAGCTATAGGGAATTGGGTTTTAGATACTTTATCAATGCTGCAGTGATTATCAATGTATGTTGGGAAAGGTCATCTTCTTTGGCCAAAATAGAAAGCCATACAGATATGTTGAGGATAGGCAGGTGATGGTTTCTTTAATTTTGTAATTCACAATAAGGAGAGGATTGAGGTATGTGGAAAGATGGGTTAGACAAGGCACTTGTGCCTACCATAGCGATAACAACCTGACTTAGGTAGTGAAGTGTGGGGTTGTGTCGTAGAGGGATGGATGAAGATGTTGCGGAGGTTAGAAGGACAACTGAAGGCGACCTTTGGGCAGGTGAGGAATATTGTGCAGGGATGTTTTTAATATTGGGGTTGTATTGCAGTCCAGTGTAGGCCAGTTGTAGAAGGGAGTTGAATTTTTGCAGTTCAGGACAGTAGAATGTGGATAAGGATGGACTGTTTTGTAAGTTGGTCAAGGGTTAGTTTGGGTATATGGAAAATGGAAGAGGCCTAGGCGCATTTTCTACCAATGAAAACATTGAAGATGGTGAATAATTATAGACTGTTCCAAGTATATCAAATGTGAGTTAGAGTCGTCAGCTAGCCGATCACTGGAAATGTCTGCCTAACTTTCTGATGAAGGGGGTGGTGCCTCCAAAAAATTAATAAACTCCAAACTTCACAAGGTGCCTACCATCTATGAACCTCAGGTAAGCCACCTATATATATATATATATATATATATATATATATATATATATATACCTGAGGTTCATATATATTGTAACGAACCGTTACAACGAGTTATATTAAAAAAACTTTTGGTGCGCTAAATTCCATTATATAATATTGTATGCGAACATCTGCGGGTGATGTAGTCATTACGTAACTGGCTGACTATTGCTTGCGATGTGAATGCAATTCTTTAATAAATTGGACAATTAAATAGAAAGGTAACTAGAAATTTTGAATCGTACTTATCGCGGGAAATAAATAGATAAATTGACTGGAACTTGATTATTTGATTCATCTTCTAAGAATAAATACTATTGGGCCACAATAAGCATTCCATGGATTCTGCGGCATGGAAGGTATATGAAAAAAAGAAGAACGCGAACATAAAAAAAAGAGATTTTATCTCGAGACGTCAGAGCGGGCGGACGCGTCTCGATTAGCGATTGAGAAGAATAGCTCGTGGAAAAAAAACTGAGCAAGTACAGGTTGCCGGCGACCGCGAGAGTCGATATCGGGCGTGGACGCCGATCCTGGTAAGAAGATTGGACCTTTTCGGTGCCTGGTTGCTGCTGCCTGAAACCTGTCAAAAAAACTGGATGTGTTTATGAACGATAATGTTGCTCCTAATAAATTAAATTTTTCTTTTGTCTGTCTCGATGCTGTATGATATAGACCGACACTCCTCGGGTCCAAACGAACTGAGTACCTTCCCTCTAGCGAAGAAGGAGAAGAAGAGGGGTTGGGAACTCACAAATGGCGCCCGAACAGGGACCCGAAAATAAGGTCCGGGTTTGAGTCCCGCCGAATATTTTCAGTCTTTCTTCCTTCTTCCTTTCTTCTCTATGCGTGACATATGTCTTTCCCTGAGCATAATTCTGTGCATAATTCAAAGTGTATTTCCTATCTTTCTCCCTCATTTTCTATCCTTAGTTACTATCCTAATAACCAATGCGTGTGACCGGCGACTTCTTTTCGCGAATGCTGTGCAATCAGTGATCTTGTATGGAGCCTCGGTATAGTGTACTGCAATGACAGTAAAATCAAACAGAAGAAAGGTTAGTTCCATCCACAGGCTCTATGCACTACATGTTACCTGTGCCTACAGGACAGTATCGGACGATGCAGTCTGTGGGGTAGCAGCAATGCCTCTGGTAGACATTCTGGTGAGAGAGCTGAGAGGCTCAAAACATATTAAGAATGGCAATGCTTTGGGATGAGTCCAATTAGGGTCTATGGACCCATAGGTTAATAAGATCAATTAAAGAATGTATTGATCGGAAACACAGAAGTGAATTATCATCTCACTCAACTCTTGACTGGCCACGGCTGCATCAGGGCATACTTCTGCAGCTTTCACCTGAATGCCCTGAATGTGGACTTAATGGGACACCAGAACACGTGTTTTTCAGTTTCTAGAGATTTTCATATGAGACGAGCATTAGAAAGCAATATTGAAACTTAAATAACACCAGATAATTTGGTACCCAATATGTTGCTTTCACCTAATACCTGGAATAAAGTAAGCGCATATGCCTCAACAGTAATTCAAAGATTAAGAAATTTTGAAAAAGAGAGAAATAATGATGTTTGACGCTACGGCTGCTTCCTATGAAGTAATGTCTTAACGATGGTCCCACAGCAAGAAACACACAGTCATTGTTGGAAAGAGAGGTGTTTTTCGTGAGTAGAATACCAGTGCGGATTTTCACCTACCCTTGCAGGAATAAATATATATATATATAATTATATATGGGATACATGACGAAGTCACGCATTTGATAATTGGATAGAAAGAAAGATAGAAATATTTGGGAGAAAGGCAGGAAATTCGCTCTTTGAATCATATGTACGGCATGGAATCATGCACAAGGAAATACATATGTCAAGCGTAGAAGGGAATGGAAGAAGGAAGAAAGACTGAAAAAATTCGATGTGGCCAGGACTCGAACCTGGGTGCACAAAACAACAGTGCATCGCCACTAGAGCCGGGGCGTGCGTCTATCCACTCCGCCACCAATTTTCAGTCTATATATTAGGTTTTCAAGTTAGGATGGATAGAGAAGAGGGATGGAAGAATTAGGAGCATCCGTTAAGGATAAATCAATATATATGGGATAAGTGACGAAGTCACGCGTTTGATAATTGGATAAAAGAAAGATAGAAATATTTGGGAGAAAGATATATATATATATATATATATATATATATATATATATATATATATCTTTCTCCCAAATATATATATATATATCTTTCTCCCAAATATTTCTATCCTTCTTTCTATCCAATTATCAAATGCGTGACTTCGTCACTTATCCTATATATATTTAATTTATCCTTAACGGATGCTCCTAATTCTTCCATCCCTCTTCTCTATCCATCCTAACTTGAAAACCTAATGTATAGACTGAAAATGTTCGGTTGCCGTACTCGATGTGGTGGCGGAGTGGATAGACGCACGCAATTAATACAGACAGGAAAGATGAATAGAATGTAGGTGACACCTGAGATTCACAGATGGCTGGCACCATGTAAAGTTTGATGTTCTTTTAAATTTTCGGATGCACCACCCCCTTCATCAAAAAGTTAGGAAGACATTTCCAAAGTTGGCTTGCCAAAAATTTAAAAGAACATCAAACCTTACATGGTACCTGCCATCTGCGAATCTCAGGTAAGTCACCTACTTTCTGTCACTCTTTCCTGCCCTTATTAATTGTTTTAATTAACCTGACAATGTCATTTCCCAATGCATATATATAATGAAAAATAAGGAAGTCAAATGTAAAATTCTGTATCATAGCAAGTTTAAACCTTACAATAAGCTTTTTTTTTTTTTTTTTATAGTAACACTTTGCTATCTAAGATTTTTGAACAAGAGGGAATGTGTAAAAAGAAAGACTGGCTGTTTATCAACTGTGCAAAAGTAGTTATTAATTTTGTTACCAGAGAACACAAACTATGCATACACAGTTCAATTGAAAGAGAGTCTAGCAGATGTGATACTATTCTGCTGATAAATAATAATTCTATATTATTAAATTAAAAAGTTTGTAGAAAGTATTAATTATAGTTTAATATATATTTGTTGTGTGTATATGTGTCAATTTCACATATTTTGTACATGATATACAGGATCAATAAATCACTGCTACTATTTTATTACCACAGCAGTCACTTTTGTCAATAGTTTGTATCATTGTTAAAACTAAAAATCTGGGAGTGATAATACAAATACAATAATAAAGTAGAATATTATACTATTTTTAGTATATTTAATATTCAACAACTGTTACTGCAAGGAATCCACAACACAAAATTATCCATACGTGTAATAGTTTTATCAATTTAAAAAATTACCTGATGAAGTCCACAAATATGGACAAAATGTCATTATTATATTGAATTAATATTTATTAAATTTTTTGCTGTAAATTGGATGTACTTTTATTTATTATATTTAATATGAACTACTTACTTTTATTTATTATATTTAATATGAACTACTTACACTTTATCAACATCAACAGTAACTCTGGCTCCATGAGAAACATTTCCCAGAGGATTACTTGCAATGCATTTGTAATCTCCAGCATCTACCTCAGAATCTATATTACATATTTCCAGTACAGCCTTTCCTTCTGAGAAAGTTTGCCTTATAGTAGGTGAAGAACGAAGTGGTTTGTTATTCCTAGAACAAATTAAGGGACGCACAATAACAACAAAATCTACTGAACTGCTATATGTTATGACTTTAAGATTAGCCATATCATCACAGTTTCCAAAATACCATAAACTCAAGTGCCATGAATATTTGTCGTGGAACTAATATTGACCAATATTACTTGTTTTTCAAGATGGCAACCCTTATTGTGGAATAAATAGTACTTAAAAATGAAGGCAAAAGAACTATTGTCACTGATTGAGGTATGGTATTCAAGATCAATTCCAGAGATAAAACAATTGTGTGAAATAAACCATCCAATGATTTCTACTCACCATGAAACTAACTGGTTCACTGAGAAGAGGTTAAATATAATATTGGTCAACATGTTAGGTATTAAATTTGAGCAGAAGATCTATTTGTCTTCAATACCATCAAACAAGAAATCACATTGTTCAAGCTATTTTACAATTGTGTGGTAAAAGTGACACTGAATGTGCTCTTCTCTTTCAAATAGGGGAACAGTTAGTTTCCTCATTTTAAGACAATTACATTTTTATAAAGAAGTGAATAATGCCATATTCTGTGCTACCAAGTGCATTTGCTAAATTGTGGACATGAGTTTCAGTTGAAGCAACTATCAAAAATTTGATTTACGACATTTATAAGTTTGTTTAATAGATTTTCTTTTACCAGAATATTTGGTTGTATAAATACCATAGCATCCTAAAGAAGAGATAGAACAGTTATTTGAGTGTTTTGTCTGATATTAATGCCATCTAACCAAACCTTCTGTTATTTTGTTCACTGGAACCTGCTATGAGGCAATATGTTTTCTTATTAGGAAAATTTTATATCACACCTCCCTATCACTCACATTATTAGTCCTGTAACTGTTATTGATTCTATCAAATTGCTTCATGTCATTATATATGATGCTATAAATGTTCTGTAAGTAATAAAAAATGATATTCATGCGTTTGTTTTACTTTCTGTACTATATTCCAATTTATGATTGAATTTAATTAACAGAAATGTAAAATATCCAACAAAATATTTGTTTCCTTGGATATGACACAAGTCATTGTAATTAGAAGAAAGTGTATAGAAAATGAACCAAAATTGTAAGCAATTTTATTTGTTTTCCAAACATAACTTACAAAAATTACTCACCTTAACCATGTAATTTCAGGCATTGGGTTGCCTGTGACTTTAGAAGTTAAGCATAATGTCCCTTTCTCAGGGACTTTCACTTCTTGGAACCGTTCTATAAACAAAGGTGGATCAAACTTTTCTCCAGGAACAGCTGTAAATTAAGAGAATAATATTTACTTTTTGCAACTAGAATAATGAACTACATTGTACTAAAATGAAATAATCAACTAAATGCCACGGACATGAAAGAGAAACAGAGATCAATCTGGGATAAAATTTCTGATGAATAAATAACCATTAACCAGATTAATTGCAACCCTATCTACCATAATATACTGAACTTCTGAAAACTCGCTCTCTAACATATCCTGTAAACAAGATCCTGAACTCATCTTCTAACTACTGCCTTTGCCTTCACACTCACTTTCTTTCCTTTTTAGCTTCCACCCAGTGTATGTATGTGTTCGTATCATGCTTGTTTGAATGTTTGCATTATTCTTCTATTTGTTTTCATTATTGGCACCTATCCTTGATAAAGAGTTTCTGGTTTTGTTAGGTGAAGATTGTTGCCATGTATTGGCTGGCACACTGTAATTTGAATTCATCACTCAGCAGCTGGCTGCTTTACTGTTCACACACTCAACGTCTTGAGGAAAGGAGCTTTGAATCTTGAATATTTGACATTTTCTTGCCAGTTGACACCTATCAATTTAAGGCAAGTCAACTGAAGACTTCTGTTTATATATATATATATATATATATATATATATATATATATATATATACACACAATATATATAAGGGAGAAAATAAAGATGACAAAGTCAAAATAGTAATACATTGTAAAGGCAAGAAAGAAAAACAAAGTTATTGTCTCAATCTTTTCCAATTTTGATTTCAATGCATCCTTCAGTCCAGGCAAAGTCCAGGACTCAAAAACCTCTAAATTTTTTTTATTTTTACCTCCCTCCTCTTGGACATGTGTGTATGTGTTGTTTTCTATTTCTTTTCCATTTTAGTGACCTGTTGCACATCTTGGGCTGCTGGCACCAGACTTGCCCTCCAATGGATCCTCGCTAAAGGATTTAAAGTGTTCTCATTCCGATTACGAGGCCTCGGAAGAGTCCCGTATCGTTATTTTTCGTCACTACCTCCCCGTGCCGGGAGTGGGTAATTTGCGCGCCTGCTGCCTTCCTTGGATGTGGTAGCCGTTTCTCAGGCTCCCTCTCCGGAATCGAACCCTGATTCCCCGTTACCCGTTACAACCATGGTAGGCGCAGAACCTACCATCGACAGTTGATAAGGCAGACATTTGAAAGATGCGTCGCCGGTACGAAAGACCGTGCGATCAGCCGTAAGTTATTCAGAGTCACCAAGGCAAACGGACCGGACGAGCCGGCCCATTGGTTTTGATCTAATAAAAGCATCCCTTCCATCTCTGGTCGGGACTCTGTTTGCATGTATTAGCTCTAGAATTACCACAGTTATCCAAGTAACGTGGGTACGATCTAAGGAACCATAACTGATTTAATGAGCCATTCGCGGTTTCACCTTAATGTGGCTTGCACTGAGACATGCATGGCTTAATCTTTGAGACAAGCATATGACTACTGGCAGGATCAACCAGGGAACTGTTCTGTAAAAATTTACAGACTGTAGAGCCGTAACCTGCCGCCCGTTTTGACTGGATAGCCTCAACGTGCGCGGACAAGCTAGACCACTTTTTAACTCCTCCTCCTTTACAAACTTGCGTTTGGAGACTTTCAATCTCCGTTGGCAAAGTCTGAGCATCTCCAGTTCGGTCGACTACCCTCTACAAAAGTCGAGGGAGTACGCTTCCGATACAAGTGATCGTTCAAGTTGCATTTTCTCGGTACGAGCGAGTGCTGAACTTTGAAACATAATACCTTTGCCCACACCAAGAGCTTTGCGACTGCGTTCGCTCGCGGGTTCGCAGTGTACGGGAGTGTGACGGTAGTAGGAAAGTGCAGCAAAGCAGTCGTACTACAAGCAGTAATGTAGTAGTTGCCAACTAATGCCATAATTTGAATTATCACTGAGCAGCTAGACATACTACTGTCCAGACATACTCTCTGATGGAGGGAGCTCAGATACTCAAAAATTCATATTTTCATACTTCCTTGTCAGTCAACACCTACTATCATTTTAACTCAATGACTGCTACCGCTCTCTTTTCCAACCAATTTCTTATATATATAGTGGCATGCATTTTTGCTTAAAATTATTTCATTTAAAATTGTATTGTGAAGCCAAGAGAGCATGCTTTGGGGTGGACGCTATTTTTTTTGTTACTGGCAAAGAGGCACAATAGACCCATGGTCAAGGGCTATCAGACAGCTGTGAGGGTGTGGGGGTGGGGAAGGCCTCCACAACAACAGACGGAAGCCCTACAAAAAAAGATGTGAGCACTGAAAGCTTGTGGCAGTCCTTAGAGGGAGATGGTGGCAAAATGTTAGCTAGACAATGTCACGAAAGATGACGGATTGAAAAATAGTGTGAGACTTTTCCTCATGACAGTCTGAGTGAAAAGATATAGCCTTGATTCTATGTCACACTTTCATCAGGATACCCTCCATCATTACCTCCGACACAAGCAACTGCCGCGACACCTAGACACCCCTCACATTGCTGACTGTGCACTTGATAGACACAAAATTTGGACACCTATTTTAGCAAAATTTTCATATGTATTATTGGATGCAATGTTTAAGTAAGTTATCTGCTACTTTGCCATATCCCCTGAGTAAAAGGAGTCTATTTCACATCTTGAAGTAAAATATAAATGTACAAAATTAAAATTTTCCTAAAAGGAGGATGAGATGAAAGTTATTCAGTAATTTGTAGGTCTATACAATGTATACATGTATGCATGGGTCCAGGAGTTGAGAAAAATAGCTCAATGTTAAGAGTGACAACTTATGAGGCAGTGACCCTATTTTTCTATATTAATTTATTGTTTTTTTACATGGCCTCTGGCATAGAGCTTGGTTGAAAATATTTCCTCTGTTCATAAATGATTTCCATTAATATAAGAAACTTTAAGTCTAATTTCTATTTTCATGACATCACTTCACTATAAGAAAGCTATTTCGAAAAGTGAAAGTGTAATTTCTTGAATTATTTAATTACAGTAGAATATGAAAATAACTTACATTCAACTATTAATGAGGCAGAAGATTCTGCTGATCCAACTTTATTCTTTGCCTTAACACAGTATTGTCCAGAATCCACAGGACTTGTATTCAACAAAGTCAATGTATATAAATTTCCATTTACTCTGCTCTGACCTTTAGTAATGGGACTGTTATCTTTCAACCATGTTATTTTTGGGGTTGGATTTCCCACTATAAGTGATGAGAAAACAGTAGTGTCTCCCTCAAGTATAACTCTACTTTTCAGTTTCTCAAGTATTTCAGGAGGTTCATTTGCACTGGTTTGCACCTGTAAATATAATTTCATTTTAACATCAATGTAATAATTCATTATTTCATTTTTCCTTTTCAGTCAGGAAACAAACATTATGATTGTAAGTCATAGCTACCTCACTTGGGGTGGGGGTTGATGGAGCAGAAATTTTTATATGCAATAAAGGCTCATATTTGCAAGAAAAAATATTTTTTCAAGTTCAATTATTTTGAGGTTTTCCCTAATATTGGGTATCATTTCAACTCTATTCGACAAGGAAGGGGAGTCACATAAAAATAACTGGAAAAGTCCAGATTGGAGTTGAAATAGTGTTACAGGAGTTATTTAGTATTTTTTTGACATTGAACATGGTGATTTAAGTTGCAGTCAGCCTCTAAGAGGAGGGTCAAAGGAGTAAAACAAAGTTCCACATACAATAATAATCGGGGGGGAATTATCTGAATCAAACTTTGTAAGCATGATGTGAAAACAAATACTAAGCAACAGTTCCATTCAGGATGCCTAGGAACAGTGGCCAATATTTGAGTCAAATGAATATTTTTCATTGTTCATTACTTTCATAGTGTTTCCTCCAAACTGGTGTATTCCAATCCGATTTGGCAAGGGAAGGTGGCACTCATAACACTGAATGGGAGGGGGTGGTTGCTTAAAAATACCACAAAACAGCTGAGATTTGGAACTATCATACTCAAACTACTGTGTAAGTTATAATTATTTCCTAAGAGTGGGAGAGTAAGAGATGAAACAATGTTCTGCATACAAAGTACAATGAATCAAGAAATTTTGATGCAATTATGTACACATGTTCCGTCATACCTAAAAACAAATATTGTGTTGGTTAGACTATCACACCTAGGTATTGAAGGGCTGCAAAAATGGAATAAAATATGTAAACAGTTTAATATAAACAAAAATCTGTCTTAATAAAGACAAGCGCCATATCATCATGTCCCACAGTCTTGTGTATATCCAAATTGTTGCTTCTTTTAAATTTGTAATTTACAGATATTTTTATATTGTTTATAATAAGAGGAGAATGGTTGTATTTATAGTGTTTTGCTGTTAATTTGTCAAAAACAGCTGATAGAAGATAGTTTTTTGTTTTGCATAAAAATCTTTGCAGGTTGCTATGACAAAGTAACTAACAGGTTATGGTGGCCCAGATAGATATTTGACTGGTTATGTTTGAATATTTTTGGGAATATTTAAACAAAGTTTAAAGTGAGCATTGGTGCTAGCAGCTATTGTGTGTGAAAAAATTAATAGTGTGGATCATTGTGTTAAATACTGGAAGTATTTTTTTCTACTAAATGGATCCAGTGAAGTTCCAGATTCGTAATCTTGAAGGCTGGGAAAATTGGACAAATTGGAGATGTAGGATTTTACTCATAATGAAGGGAATTCCAAAGGCAGTGGATCTTTTACAAGGAAAGTACACAAGGCCAACTCCAATTAATGTAGAATCTAGCCCTGACCAAGTGAAAGAATATGAACAAAGGGTAGCTGAATTTCATAAGCTGGATAACAATGTAATTCTCATTATAGCAAATAATATGACTGAAGCCACATTTGAGAAAGTGAGAGCAGACACAGATTCAAGAGGTATGTGGTTAGAGTTACATAGATTATTTGAAAGTGCAAATGAAGATAGAGCCTATGATTTATGCATGAAACTTTTTAATCATAAGCCCACTAATGAGGACATGATGACACATGTGACTAACTTGAAGAATACTTGGAATGAGTTAAAGGAGGAATAAGATAAGAGATTATACTAATGTGTCTCATAATAGGAACTCTTCCCGAAGAGGTTTTCAATTTTTCTTCTAGCTGGAGGTTATTAAACAAGGCGGATAGAACTTTGGAAAACCTCACCACACAGTTGTGTACTTATGAAAGAGCTCTGAAAGTTAAGACTGATCCAAGTACAAACATGGAGGCACTCCTAGTAAAGACCTCACCTTTGATAGGTAAAGATGAAAAACGGCCTAGTATATACAAGATAATAAAGTGTGTTATTATTGCAAGCAAAAGGATCAAACAGTGTGAGAAATGAATAAGTGATGGAAGACCATCAAAGAAGGAAAACACCAAAATGGTAAAGGGTAAACATGTAGCTTTAACAGATGAAGTGAATGTATCAGAAAAAGTAAACATTAATGATTGGTTCTTTGATAATGGTGCTACAAGGCAAACCACGCATTCCAAAGAGTTCTTTCACAGCTTTGAGAAGTTCAGCAGTCCTCGGGAAGTAAAGGTTGCAAATGGAGACCAAATGCAAGCTGAAGGAAAGGGAAATCTCAAGTTTGCAACTCAAGTCAATGGACAGGAATTGATTGTGAGTTTAAGTGATGTGTGGTATGTACCAAACATTAAAAGAAACTTATTTTCTGTGTAAGCAGCCCATGATAAAAACTGGGACAGCTACTTCATATCTAACAGCAACAGTGCTAAATTCTTTGCAAAAGGCAAATTAACTTTAGTAGGTGCTAGAGAGAAGTATGGAGGACTACAAAATTAAGGTGAGGCCAATTCCTCCAATTGTAGAAATTAATACAGTTGAAAAGGAGTCAATGCTGCAGCTTTATCATGAAAGACTGAGACATCATAATAAATGATATGTTAGGAAGTTTATTGAAAGGGAACTCAACATCAATACAGAATTGGATGGTGAACTCTGTGTGGGGTGCATATATGGCAAACAACATCAAGCTAAGTTTGGAACCAGGAAACAAGCATCTAAACCAGGTGAAATGATTCATGTAGATGTGTGGACCTTTTCAATGCCTGTCAATATCTAAGTGCAGATATTATGTCGTGTTTAAGATGATTTCAATAAATTCAGAGCGATTTACTTCATCAAAGAGAAGAGTGAAGTAGTGACAAAGCTAAAGTTCTTTCTAGCTGCTGCAAGGAATGTTGGACACCCAATAAGAGAAATTCTCAGTGACAATGGAGGCGAGTTTGATAACAAAGTAGTCAAACAAATTTTAGATGAAAATGGAATCAAACAACGACTCACTATGCCAAGAACACCGCAACAGAATGGATGCAGTGAGAGAGAGAATAGGACTTTAGTAGAAGTTGCAAGGACTCTACGACTGACTCACGAAGAGTTACCACAGATTTTATGGGCTTAATTAATTAACACTGCAGCATACATATTAAACAGAACTGGTACAATAAATGTTGAAGGAAAGAAACCATATGAACTGTGGTATGGGAAGAAACCTCAACTAACCCATTTAAGAGTAGCCTATGTCCATATTCCGAAGGCAGAAAGGGAGAAAATGGACAAGAAATCAGTAAAAGGAGTACTGATTGGTTATGAAGATGATGGTTATAGAATTTGGATCAGGAATGGCAACAAAGTGATTCGATCCAGGGATGTTATTTTTAATGAAAAAATAGTGAAGGGTGTGATAAATATTCCGTTTCCAGAGACAGGTCCTGTGGAGCAATCACCACAGCAGCAGCTGCCAGACAATGATGCAGTGAAGCCAAGAATTGACTATGAGGGCAATGAGGCAGGTGATGCAGTGCAACTGGATGGAGATAGTGAGACTGAAGATGAGATATCCACAATCCCAACTTCAAGGCAGTTGAGAGTAAGGTTTACTCTAAGAAACATATCTAAGTATGATGACTATGTGTTGATAACTGAATTCCAAAGAGAGGAACCTGGGACATATCAAGAGGCAATGTGAAGGTCAGTCGGACAGAAGCAATCAAGAATGAGATGAAGGCACTCCAAGAGTTACCATCAGGGAGAAAGCCATTAAAATAAAAATGGATCTATAAGGTAAAAACTAATCCAGATGGTTTAATAGAATGCTATAAAGCAAGGCTGGTCATCAAAGGGTGTGCACAGAAGAAAAGCCTCAATTATGAGCAAACCTTTAGTCTAGTAGTGAGAGGAGTAACTATACGTACTCTCTTGAGAACTGCAGCCAGGGAAGGTATGCAATTAATGCAATTTGATGTCTCAAAAGCATTTCTGTATGGACAACTAGATGACGAAATCTACACGGATCAACCTGAGGGCTTCAGTGATGGAACAGGGTGAGTGTGCAAGCTGAATAAGAGTTTGTATGGACTTAAGCAGACACCTAGATGCTGGAACAGAAGATTTGGAAGTATTCTGAAGAAACATGAGTTTATCCAAACAAACACAGACCCCTGTCTCTTTGTAAGGAAGTTCACAAGTGGAAAATTAATTCTGGCATTATATGTAGATGATGGACAGGTAGCAGCCACAAGCAAATCTGAATTAGACCAATTTGGAAGCAAACTTAGAGCACAGTTCAAAATAACTGCAAAACCTGTAGATTATTTTCTTGGTATGGAAATAACAAGGAAATCAAATGGGAACATTAAAGTGACTCAAAGTGCATATGCTAAAAGAGTATTGGAGAAGTTTGGTATGAATTACTGCAGACCAGCAAAGGCTCCAATAATCAAACCAGGGAAGGCAGGTGAACTGAGTTAAAAAAAGTGCTAATGTGAAATTTTCATATAGATCAGCGGTTGGAGCACTGATGTATCTTATGACAGGAACCAGGCCAGACTTGGCCTATGCAATTGGTGTTGCATCAAGAAATCTTGATAATCCAAGTAGAACAGACATTATTGCAGCTAAGAGAATATGTTAGAGGCATGGTGGACTATGGGATTACATTCAAGTATTCTGGAGTGAAGGAAGAACTGGTAGCCATAAGTGATGCAGACCATGGAGGATGTAGTGAGACAAGTCGGTCCACTGCATGTACTCAGGGGGAGCAGTAAGCTGGATGAGTCAATATATACATATATTAACATTGCAACTAGGATAAATTTTATAGTTACAGTCAATACTTATCAGTTTATAATTGAATTTTCATTCTAGTTTTTAAACTGATATAATTAAAATACTGATTATGTGCTTATGGAGCTGCTATTAATGATAGATTATTTTATATTTGAAACAATTGTATACATAACAGCTTATATTAGCAATTATACTTATATTAATGTAAGATAAATCCAACCTTTAGAGTTATTTGTACTGATGCTTCTCCTTCTCTATTTTTTGCAATAACTTCATAGATTCCTTCTTGAGTTTTCTTTATTTTTTTAATTTTTACTATAGTTGAATACATGTGAACATCAGATTCTGTATTTATTTTTACATTTTCTGATGACTTAAGCTCATTACTAGAAAAGTGCCAAACTATATCTGGTTCTGGAATTGCTACCAGTCGACACTCTATTTCCACATCAGTTCCTTCATCCACACATATGGCCTGAGGATTTCGGGAAAATGTTGGGGGAATTCCTTCAAGTATGTCAGCTAGTGAAGATTCTCTATAAACAAATGAACAATTTAAGCTTATGTATTAAAATTAGTTAATAAATTACATTGTATAAAGTAAAAGCAAATTCTTCATGTCTCATTTTTTTCTAAAATTATGAAATGGTTTAATTTACTTCTCACATGTCAGATTCATTTCTTATAAAGAATAATGTACATTATATTGAAATTGGCTGTATCAATGAACAATGAATAATAATAATAATAATAATAATAATAATGAATCATATAATGTTCAATAAAAAAAACACTCGAATCTTATTGTGGTGATAAATTAAACTATTAAAAGTATACCTTGAAAGACTTTTTCTAGAAATATATGTAGCATCAGATCCATGATCAGATAGTGGTGCTTCAACAATTAATTCAGTAGAGCTAGATGCAAAACCAGCAGCATTCTTAGCTACACATGTGTAGTTTCCAGCATCTTCTGGGAAAACCTCTTTGATAATGAGAGTAGCAACATTGTCTTCATCATAAAACATCTAAAACATTTAGGGCAAAACCTGTTTTAATAAAATCTGAATATATTTTTTATTATGAAGAATTAGTTATACTTACTTTGAAGTCAATGGACGGTAGAAGAACAGCAGTTTGTCGGAACCACGTAATCAATGGCCGTGGATTACCAACTACTTGACATTCAAATTGAATTGTACTCCCATCAGTTGCATGTTTTGGCTGCAATTTTTCTATAAAGCGTGGTGCAGAAACCTTCTCACCAGAGCTAGGCTCTATAACACATTTGAACTCATAAATATATAAATAATAACAACATTGCACTCACATTAAATTCACTAAAAAATATTTGAGGTTTGTTAAAAAGTAGCAACTTTTGTACTTTCGCAGGCTATATATATTAGAATCTTAATTTTTGTTGTTTGTTATATTGGTACACATGTTTCCAACATATGCTGACATGATCAGCCATTTTGCATTTGTAGTTATCTTTGACAGAAATAAAGTTTAGATGTGATTTTGTGTGCTTCGTGATCAATCGAAAAACTGGATTAAAGGATCTGTATTAAATTTTGTGTGAAAAATTAAGTGCTACAATGCATTTCCAATGTTGACTGTCACATTTGGCGAGACTACTTTCAGCAAGAAAAAGCTTATAAGTGCTACAAACTCTTCACAGAAGGTCAAGATGATGTTAATGACAAATAAATACTAGAGGCCCCAGTATGTCAACAATCACTATTAGAGAAGTTGCTGAGGATTGGCATATTCATCGGCTCATGCTATGCACTTTTTTGTGTATAATTTGGTCATAAAATTGGTGGCAGCAATGTTTATTCTGAAATTGATAAATTTTGACCAAAATATCTGTAACGAGATTTGCTAGGGAGCTGTTGAATGATGTCAGAGATGATCCAGATTAGCTCAAAATGGTCATAATTGGTGACAAAATATGGGTATATAGTTATGAGTTGAAACCAAAGCTCAATCATCCCAGTGGTAGAAGCCAGAAGAACAAAGACAGTAAAAAGGTTTTGCTCACTGTTTTCTTCAATTATAATGGTGTGGTGCTTCATGATTTCCTTCCAAAAGGACATACAGTCAAGAAAATGTCAGAATTGTGGAAAAACAATTTGTTGCTTTTGCATCACAATAATGCACATATATATTGTTGCTTATTCATGTTTTTTTTGGCCAAAAACACCACCATAAATATGCCTCAGCCACCATATTCATTTGACTTGGCCCCCTGTGAATTTTTCCTGTTCCCAAAACTCAAAAGACCCATGAAAGAATGGAGTTTTGGCATGATTGAGTAGATAAAGACTACGTTGCTGGAAGATCTTAAAGCTATCCAAAAAAGTACATATCAGAAGTACTTTAAGGGACATTTGTGTTTACATTTGAGGGGATTACTTTAAAGAGGACAAAATAGATACTGATTAATAAATAAATATGGAAAGATAATCAAAATGCAAGGGGAAGAAATAAAAACCCTAAATATCAAATTGTAAAAATGCTGACAAAGAAACTGATTAAATCATTTATTATAAAAACCCTAAAGTTTGCAGATGATATTGTAGTATTAGGGGTTTGCAGATTATATTGTAGTATTAGGGGAGTCAGAAGATGACTTGGAAACCATAATAAATGGCATAAATGTGGTACTGGAGAAAGAATTCAATATGAGGATTAATAGAGGGAAAACCAAGCTAATGGAGTGTAGTACGGGAAACAGAAGAAAAACAACGGGTGTTAGATTGGGAAGGGATATTTTGAAGGAAGTTAACGAATTCTGCTACTTGGGAAGAGTAATAACTAGGGATGGTAGAAGTATAGTAGGCATAAAAAGTAGGATATTACAGGCAAGGATTGCTTTTATGAAAAAGAGGGATTTACTTACAGGCAATATAAGTGTGCATATTAGGAAATCATTGCTAAAAATGTTCATATGGAGCATGGTGTTATATGGGTGCGAAACGTGGATGATAGGAGTTAGGGAAAGGAAAAGAATAGAAGCCTTTGAAATGTGGTGCTATACGAGAATGCTGAAAATCAGATGGGTGGATAGAATCACAAATGAAGGTATAAACAGAATAGGGGAAAATTGAACAATATGGAGGACGTTGACCGAGAGAAGGGATAGATTAATAGGCCATGTGTTTTAAGACATGAAGGTCTTGTAAAATTAGCATTAGAGGGTTACATCAGGACCAGTCTTAGGACTGAATACCACAACAACAACAATGAAGTATCTGGACTAATTGGAATGGGAATAGGAGGCAGAATGTATTATCACAGAAATAATTTTGAATTGCAATTGAAATCAAACACAGTATTATAGAAAAAAGTATAGAATTAATACATTTATGTATCACTTATATTGGTTCTTCTTAATAAATTGAAAAATAAATAAATAAACAAGTATAGTTTGAGGGCTTTCGTGGTTTTTTAATTACTTATTGAGAAAATTCTGTTGTATTACATGGTTATCATTTTATTTTATTTTTTATAACAATACACAGATAAACTTACTTTCAAATACTGGCAGTTTATCAATCTTCTCATGTAATGTTGTTTGGACAAATGTTGTGTATGAAATTTCATCCATCAATAAATGAACAGGTACCCAACCTTCCTCTCCAGTTAAGTGCTTTTTTACAAAACACCATTCTGATTTACTTGTATCTGAAAGAAAATACATATATTTTATATATGACTTCATAAATTTGTTATTCCATTGTATGTTTTATAAGTGTAGAAATTAATAATACCTACAGAACTTAAACTTTTATATCAAATTTAGAATCAATAATTAAAATTTTTTTAACCAAAACTTAATCATTGCTTAAGTACACAAAAGAAAAATATAAAAAGTAAAGTACATTTAATCTCATATATCAAATTAAATCAAAGTTTTCTCAAATAATCATGTTCTGGGAGCTGCACAATGCAGAGCTAAATTTATTAGGTTGTGTGTGTGTGTGTGCAGGCAATGGTTGGCTGTCACTCCTTTTTTTCTGTCTCCTAAAATTGATGATAACTCCACACTCATCATGTTGTTTGCCAGCTTTACATTTCAGGTAAGTCTCATACTTTATATCACTCTTTCTGTCATTATTAATTGTTTCTATAGTTTTGACTATGTCATTTTTTGATACACACACAGGTTGAATTTTAATTTAAGTATGGTATTTTAATGGTTTAACTTTGTAAATATTTGGATTGTTATGTTCGGTTTGAAAGAAGAAAATTGTAACTAGTGTTTAAGAGAGACATTTAATTTATAAATAAAATATTCCAGAGTTAAAATAGCCCATATTTGGACTACTAGGGAGGATGTGTTCAAAAAGACATTCTATGAATCAGAGTGTGGAATGTCAAAAGTTACAACTGTGCTGGTAGATTAGTGACTTTATATGGCAGAAAGAGCAATATTTTTGGTGGAATGGATATAGTGTGATTAACAAAAGCACTGGGGCAACAAATAAGTTATTTTGAGCAAAATAGTAAATAAAGTTAGATACAAAACCTAATCCAATGACAAAATTCAAGTTTACAAGCCCACAAGTGCCGCTGAAGGAGAAGAGATTGAGAAAGTCTATGGAGAAAGAATGAAGTATGTTGAAGGAAATGAGAATTGGATAATGTTGGGTGATTGAGGGAAGAAAAAGACTATGGCCTTGGTAAAAGGAATCAAAGGGGAGACAGGGTAGCAGAATTTTGCATGAAGCACAAATTAGTAGTGACAAATACCGAGTTCAAGAATCATGAAAGAAGACTATACATGCAGAAGAAGTTGGCAATTGGACTACATAATGGTGAGACAGAGATATATGAAACAGGTACTGGACTGCCAAAGCTACCCAATAGGAAAGCATGGATAAAACAAGAAATAATAAAAATGATTAATGAAAGGCATAAATATAAAAGTGCAAGAGATGAAAAATCTGGTAGATAGGAAGTGCAAAGCAGCCAAAGAGACTTGGTTCCAACAGAAATGCAAAGTGGTTGAAGATTTCATGGTGAAAGGGAAAATAGATGCAGCTTATAGGAAAAACAAAGAAACATTCAGAGATTCTAGATAATGAAGAAAAGGCAGAAAGATGGAAGGAATATCTCATAGAGTGGTATTGTGTTGGAAATAGAAGAAGAAGAGGATGATGGAGAGTTAGGGGACAAAATTTTAACATCAGAGTTGGACAGGAAGCAGACAGATCTGATAAACTGTAAAGCATCAGAAATTGATAACATTCCAGCGATTTTAATGAGTTCATTGCGATAAGAAGCAGTATCATAGCTGTTCAGGATGGTTTTTGAAATCTACGAACAGGAAGAATACAAAACAATTTTAGGAGCAACATAATTTTCTCTATACTGAATAAGACTGGTTCTGATTGATACGAACAGTACAGGACAATTATTTTAGTATTTTATGCATGAAATATATATATCGTATATATACACAAGGAATAGTGTCCTCGAACTCGAATAGGGGTCATCACAGAACATTGCTACCTATGAGTTCTGAGGGATGAACCTGCAGACTAGCAGCTTGCTCCACCACCATGGACATAAGAGTAAAAAAAGGGAACTGTATGTATTTATGTACCTGGACCTTTTCTCTGTAACATGGCCCACAATTAAACCCTGTAGATTGTCTCATGCTCTATTAAATATGAATACTAACCTTTTAAAATAAAATAAAATTTAAATAATTTGAACTTGCTTAATAAATTCAAGAAACCCGAAATATAATTTTATGATACAGAACAGGTGATGCAGGAAGTTAAAAATGAATATGGAAGGGCAATCAAATTGCAAGGGAGAAGAAATAAAAACCCTAAGGTTTGCAGATTACATTGCGGTTTTAGGAGAGTCAGAAGAAGACTTTAAAACATAACATATGGCATGAACATGATCCTGGAGGGAGTAATAGTAAAACATGAGGATTAATAGAGGGAAAACCAAGGCAATGGAGTGTAGTATGGGAAACAGTGTAATAACAAAGGGTGTAAGATTGAGAAGTTACGGAATTCTGCATAATAACTAGGGATTGTAGAAGTATAGTAGACATAAAGAGGAATTTACTTATGATTAATAGAGACATGAATGTTAGGAAATCATTACTAAAAATGTTCATACAGGGAGTTTGGTGTTATATGGGTGTAAAAATGGACAGAATGGAAAAGAATGTCAATGTGGTAGTATAGAAAAATGCGGAAAATTAGATGGGTGGATAGAGGAACTAACCAGGAAATTCTAAGCAGAATAAGAGAAGACTGAAAAATAGAAAGGACAGACCAATAAGGCATGTTTTGAGACCTGAGGGTCTTGTAAAATTAGCATTAGAGGGAAGTGTGTCGGTAAGAACAGAAGAGGGAAGAAAAGGATGGAATACACTAAGTAGATTAAGGATGATATGTAATGTAGTAGTTATGTAGAAATGAAAAGGCTTGTGCAGAATATATTAGCATGAAGGGTTGCATCTGACCAGTCTAAGAATTGAGTACAACAACACACATAATTCATAAGAAAGCATGAATTAAGTGTTTGTGTATAATAATTACATTGATAATTAGTTCTGATGTTGTATTAATCCCAATTCATGAATGTTTGAAGTATAATTTCTTAGCTTTGTTTACTATTATTTTACACCTCAGTTACATACTTTTAATTAGTTATTATACAGATAATTATATGTACCTCCATGTGTCTTCTTGTATGAAATTACTTGTTTACAAAAGTTATTAAATAATAAATTATTTCATGTTAAGAAATGTTCAGGTGTGCACAATTATCATACAAGGCAATGTAATGATTTTTTAATAAATTCCTTAAATACTTCCAGATTTAGGAAAAGTTGTTTTCATCTTGGAGCTGTACAATATAATAAGTTACCTAGAGATATCAAAGTCAGATGAACAAGTTAAATATAAAACTGTTCTGCAAACTTATGACTCAGTTGATGAATTCATACAAAATAAAATAGTTCAATTTTATTTATGTAAATATGTCTTATTTCTTATACGTATAATGTTTTCTTTGTAAAAGAGCTTGAGAAACAGTGTGTGTTAATTAAATTATTATATAAATTTTTTACCTGTCCAAAGATACTTTTAATGATCAAGAAAACAATACAGTAGAATACAAATACTGATAAATGCTGAAAACTTACCTAGAACATAAACTTTTTCTCCTTCAACCAAATTCATGCCATCTTTAAGTTCTGTTTCATATGCATCAACTGAAAATGCTACTTCTCCAGATGAGTCAATTATGTATTTTTCTTCAATATCTGAATTATAAAAAACATTCATAAGAAATAAGTGCTTATAAGGGCATTTAAACATAGATTACAAAGAAAATAATATAAAATGAATCATTGTAGCATAAACAGAACATTATGAGGAGCAATTACATTTTCAGTTATGATAAAAGATGTCTGCAGTGAAAACTGTTTGGCAACATTTCATGCTAGTTATGTTGAAAGTTCTTCAGTACATAGGAGCCACTAATAAAATTATACAAAAAACTTTAAAATTTAACTATTCTATGATACATCTTTAGACTGGAATATACTTTAATTTATTATAATTTATATATATGAAAAATGTTTAAAACAGTGAACGCTACCTTTGCCAAAATGTTCAACTTTCCTGGTGATACTTAATGTTGCATCTTCTGAAATAAGGGAAATGTTGATTCAGTAAATAATATTTATTTTCCTTTAAATCAAAAAACAATATTAAAGTTATTTTTGTTAAATAAATCAGAGGGTTTAAAAGTAGACTAAGTTTATTTTCAAATATTTTAATTACTTTAAGCATTACAGGCATAGCAAGATTGACAAGCAGTTATCATCTAACTAAACATATTAAGAAGGCAAGTGTAAACTTACAGAAAATAAAGACTATTTAACAAAAAAAAAATTTGAAATCTTTTTTCACCAACTTTTGTAATACACCTCAATTTAATATTTATTGAAAAGTGGAGTAAGTATAATAGTTATTATGATGATTTCCATATATTATTATACTATTTACCAATTGGAATCATTTACACATTTTACTGAATTTTATTCTAAAATTTAACTATACACAACCTTCAATTTGAATAAGTAACATGTATCATGATAAGGCAAAATAAATGAAGAAAAAGTCTGATTTGTCACAATGCACACATAAATCATCAATTTAATATTCTGTCTACCAGACTTTGTGTGAAATTCTTTTTTAACGCCAGAACAGTGTTCTGATTAATTGTGAATCTTGTGAAGACTTGAAAACATATAAGTGCCTGGTATATTTGATGCTCATTTATTCAATACATATTTCAACTTAAAGTGTTTCTATAAGAATCAATAAGCATGATCACTGGTGTAACAGAACTTAATGTGTGTAAATTTTCATTTTATACTGATACTGATAAAATAGTATGTAATTATAAATTGATAACCTTGATTCAGATGCCAAAAGTAATTTTCATAGCTTATAAAAATGGAAATTAATATTAAATAATGGGTTGCTTGGTTATACCTAAAATCACAGTGATACAGAATGTGTAACCACCATAAACTATCAATACAGGGTGTTTCATATTGAAAGGTATGAAATGAAAGCATGCATGTGAACACTGTAATTACTTTATTTTGATAAATCAAATTTATAGTGAAGCTATAGCTGTTCAAGTTTCTATAGATGTTCTAATCATACCCCTTGGGTGACACCAAAAGTATTTAAGTTGTTTTGCAGTTCCTGCCACATTTGTGAAAGAATATCCTTTGTTAATGTTTCAAGCACATCAATTATCTACTTCTTCTGTTGTTGTTAGTACTGGGGAAATGGAGGCATGAACACTTTGCCTCTAACAAAGCCCTATAGGAAAAAGAACACGAGGGGTTACATCTGGGGAACTTGGTGGCCAAAAAAGCAATGGATTATTGTTTAACCAAGCATGGCCAATCCAGCAAAGGGATTAGTGTATGGTTCACAACTGTGAACGTTTTTATGCCAAATGTGGCAGTGCACAATCTTAATGTAGAATGATACTGGGAAACATTTTCTCCAATTGGGGTAACAATCACTCTGATAGCATATCTTGGTAAATGCACTTGTTAATTGATTTTTCCACCATTCAATGTTGTTCTTTACCAAATTTCATGTGAAAAGTCTTTGAACAATGATAAATGATTATGCTTTGGCATATTTTATAATACACTTTCCCTTGCATGGATGGTGCCATTTTGATTATATATATATATATATATATATATATATATATATATATATATATATAATATGAGTCAGGAAATGACATTGTCATGTTTATTAAAACAATTAATGGGGAAAGGACAGAGAGATAGAAAGAAGATGACTTACCTGAGGTTCATAGATGGTAGACACCTTGTGAGGTTTAGAGAACTTGAATTTTCGGAGGCACCGCCCCCTTCATCAGAAAGTTAGGAAGACATTTCCAGTGATCGGCTAGCTGACGACTGGAAATGTCTTCCTAACTTTCTGATGAAGGGGGCGGTGCCTCCAAAAATTCAAGTTCTCTAAACTTCACAAGGTGTCTACCATCTATGAACCTCAGGTAAGTCATCTTCTTTCTATCTCTCTGTCCTTTCCCCATTAATTATATATATAGAAAGAAAGATAGAAATATTTGGGAGAAAGGCAGGAAATTCGCTCTTTAAATCATATGTACGGCATGGAATCATGCACAAGGAAATACATATGTCAAGCGTAGAAGGGAATAGAATGGAAGAAGGAAGAAAGACTGAAAAAATTCGATGTGGCCAGGACTCGAACCTGGGTGCACGAAACAACAGTGCATCGCCACTAGAGCTGGGACGTGCGTCTATCCACTCCGCCACCACATCGAGTACGACCAACCGAACATTTTCAGTCTATATATATTAGGTATATTAGGTAACTTGAAAACCTAATATTAGGTATATTAGGTAACTTGAAAACCTAATATATATAGAACATTTTCAGTCTATATATATTAGGTATATTAGGTAACCAGAGTCTTCGTCAAAGATGTAAATAAGTTCGGCACGGTCATAAGAAAGACGGACCAGCTGAGGTCGTATGTTATCCGTACAGAAACTAATGACAAACGTCGCAACAGATATACGATATGTCCGGAATTATCGTCTCTAGCTAGTCCTCCGAATCGGACGACGATTGATGTGTCTATTATGCCCGAGGACAGCGACGTCCTTACGCACGAGACCATCGAGAAGCCGACGGACGAGATCCGGCCGATATCAAGAACACCACAGCGACTAGATCTTTAGCTTTGAGAGAGTGTGTGGTTAGCTACTGGAGTCCTCTGGTGGCGTTCATAGTAACCAGAGTAGCGAGACTGTACCAGATGGACGTAATAGACCATGTGTGCTGTGTCAATACTATGGGTATGTCTATCGTATACGAGTTAAACATAAGTGTATTCAGAAACACAACAGTAATATACTAGCACCAAATTTATTTTAGCAAGAATAATTATCAATTAACATTGGAGACATTTTTATGTATCAGTTGAAAATCGAAAACTGCAGTAAAGTGCATTGAAACCTATTAGAATTAATGGATTCAAATATTGCTCCAATGCTAGTGTGCCACAATATTTCAGAAGTTGTTCACATGGTGACCTGCTGTCAGCATCATGTCATCAATGGGGTCTAAACATTACTACACCACTTGCTATCCTGTCTTTTAGATCTAGATCCAAATTCAAAAATATAACAAAATAGTTTAAATTACTTCAACACATTTACAGTTTGTGAAGAAAAAACCCAGACTAAAAGTTTCAATCACACACATCTTATAGCAATTCAGTTCTTAAAATTAAAATGGATCCAAGGTCATCAGCCTGACATTAATGAAATATCCTTTTCTCACATATGAAAACAGCTTTCTTTCTATGTCACATGAAATGCTTAATAAATCAACTAAATGCAACTGCAAACATGTTTATATTCGCCAAATTAAAACATTGTAAGGATTAACTGATTTTTAAGTTAATCTCAGATTAACAGATTATCCAACAACTTGCTAATAACATAAATAACTTTTACCTTACAGAAACTAAAATTTTGTTTAGTCAAAAACAAATATTAAAGACAACTTACTAAGGAAGAATATTCAAAACTTTAATTTTATATAGAGTTAATATTTGTACCACATCTTCACAATGTATTATTAACTGGAGTAGTTGATGGGGAAGGGGGGTAATCAGATAGTAGTAGATAGAGCAACAGGCCACATTACTTTCTGACAGTGGTATTTACTTACAAACATGTATCATACTAGAGAAATTATGTGAAATACATTGAAATTACGCCCATTAATAGAAAAAGGATCAAGTACACAATTATTAAAGGGATAAATATTCCAATATTCACAATATAACAGAGTGGTGGTGTCAACATTAATATTGATGAGTTCTTAAAATATATTACTGACTTTCAGGATTAAGAATACATATTACACAATAGCGTAAATGGTAGATTGTAATATTTTTAATAGAAATGGTTACTTGAACTGCATATCCTCTTTTTGACATAAAACCTATAAATAACAAAATATGTAAATATATGTAACATTATAAGTAAATAATAAATCAAAAAATTACAATGCATAGTTAACATTCAAAATTATTTCACAAAATACTTAAAATTTATTATGTTTTGTTAAATAGAAATACAACATTAGTAATTATAATAAAATTATTAAAAAAGCATAGGTTTAGTCAGGTAAGCAATTAAGATCAACAAAATTCAGTGATTTAAAATTGAAATGATATAAGAATACCTACTATTAGATTGAAATAATTGTTTTCCTTAGCTGTATAAGTTTAGCAGCAGGTTTAGAAAATGTTAATAAAGCATGAACTTCACGAGCATATAAGATTATGATTATAACCTTGAATTGCCGATCTTGATGGTTTTCTCTTCACCTGCAGCTTAAGATCAAAACTGTCTTCTTCAAATGAAAGAAACTCAGATGTTTTATCTTTAGAAATTCCAATCTGGAATTCTTCTTCTATATTTTCAACAGAGTATGAAGATTGTTGAGCATTCTTCTTTTTATGAAGTTTAATTTGAAATTCTTGTTGTTCATCTTGTGGTTTCTCAGGAAAAGCTACATTGTACTGTTGTTCATCTGCTTCCTCAACAGTATAGTCAGGTTTCTTCTTAAACTGTGCAGGGGTATATTCTTCTTCATCAGGTTCTTCTTCAACTTCAATTATTTCTGTTGGTCCTTCCTTTTCTATCTCCTGAGTAATCCGAATGGTTTCTTCACCAGTTTCTTCACCATAAGTTAAGGGGCGTGGTTTCTTAAGTTTTACTCTACCTGACATAGATATATCTTCTTCTTCATAAGTTTGAAGTTGAATTTTAAATTCTTGTTCAATTTCTTCTTTAGTTTTTGTAACTCGAGGTCTAATTATAACAGTCTCAACATCTGTAACTTCAGTAATCCCAGGCATTGATGACTTACGAGGCTTTTGTGTTTTAATAGTTATAGCTTCTTCTTCTATTTCTTCATAAGAGGGTTTCCTTCTAGGAGCAACTTTCCTTATAATAACTTCGTCAATATCTTCACTTGATGTTTCTGACACATTAGTCACCGAATGTTCTTCTTGAGTGTCTCTAACAGGCTCTTTTGGCTTCTTCTTTCTTGATATTACTTCTTCACATTTCACTTCTGGAACTTGAGATTCAACAGGTTTCTGAATGATCACTTCTCCAGTAACCTCTTCATCAATGGATTTTTTGATTTTCTTTTTCTTAATTGAAATTTGCTCAGTAACATCTTCAACATCTTTCTCAGGCTCTTCAGTTACTTCAGGTTTCCTAATTGTTAATTCTTCACTTACTTCTTCTGTAACAGGTTCCTTTGGTTTCTTTTTCTTTAATGTTATTTTCTCTGTCACTTCCTGGTCTTCCACTTCTGGCTTTTGAGGTTTAGTGGGTTTCTGGATTGTTACTTCTTCAGTGACCTCCTTTTCAATTGGCTTTTTAATTTTCTTTTTCTTAATTGTTACTTGCTCAGTAACATCTTTCTCAGGCTCTTCAGTTACCTCAGGTTTCCTAATTGTTAATTCTTCACTTACTTCTTCTGTAACAGGTTCCTTTGGTTTCTTTTTCTTTAATGTTATTTTCTCTGTCACTTCCTGGTCTTCCACTTCTGGCTTTTGAGGTTTAGTGGGTTTCTGGATTGTTACTTCTTCAGTGACCTCCTTTTCAATTGGCTTTTTAATTTTCTTTTTCTTAATTGTTACTTGCTCAGTAACATCTTTCTCAGGCTCTTCAGTTACCTCAGGTTTCCTAATTGTTAACTCTTCACTTACTTCTTCTGTAACAGGTTCCTTTGGTTTCTTTTTCTTTAATGTTATTTCCTCCGTCACTTCCTGGTCTTCCACTTCTGGTTTCTGAGGTTCAGTGGGTTTCTTGATTGTTACTTCTTCAGTGACCGCCTTATCAACTGGTGTTTTAATTTTCTTTTTCTTAATTGTTACTTGTTCAGTAACTTCTTTCTTAGGCTCTTCAGTTACCTCAGGTTTCCTAATTGTTAATTCTTCACTTACTTCTTCTGTAACAGGTTCCTTTGGTTTCTTTTTCTTTAATGTTATTTCCTCTGTCACTTCCTGGTCTTCCACTTCTGGTTTCTGAGGTTCAGTGGGTTTCTTGATTGTTACTTCTTCAGTGACCTCCTTATCAACTGGTGTTTTACTTTTCTTTTTCTTAATTGTTACTTGCTCAGAAACTTCTTTCTTAGGCTCTTCAGTTACCTCAGGTTTCCTAATTGTTAACTCTTCACATACTTCTTCTGTAACAGGTTCCTTTGGTTTCTTTTTCTTTAATGTAATTTCCTCTGTCACTTCCTGGTCTTCCACTTCTGGCTTTTGAGGTTCAGTGGGTTTCTGGATTGTCACTTCTTCAGTGACCTCATTATCAACTGATGTTTTAATTTTCTTTTTCTTAATTGTTACTTGCTCAGTAACTTCTTTCTTAGGCTCTTCAGTTACCTCAGGTTTCCTAATTGTTAACTCTTCACTTACTTCTTCTGTAACAGGTTCCTTTGGTTTCTTTTTCTTTAATGTTATTTCCTCTGTCACTTCCTGGTCTTCCACTTCTGGTTTCTGAGGTTCAGTGGGTTTCTGGATTGTTACTTCTTCAGTGACCTCCTTATCAACTGGTGTTTTAATTTTCTTTTTCTTAATTGTTACTTGCTCAGTAACATCTTTCTTAGGCTCTTCTGTTACCTCAGGTTTCCTAATTGTTAACTCTTCACTTACTTCTTCTGTAACAGGTTCCTTTGGTTTCTTTTTCTTTAATGTTATTTCCTCTGTCACTTCCTGGTCTTCCACTTCTGGTTTCTGAGGTTCAGTGGGTTTCTGGATTGTCACTTCTTCAGTGACCTCATTATCAACTGATGTTTTAATTTTCTTCTTCTTAATTGTTACTTGCTCAGTAACTTCTTTCTTAGGCTCTTCAGTTACCTCAGGTTTCCTAATTGTTAACTCTTCACTTACTTCTTCTGTAACAGGTTCCTTTGGTTTCTTTTTCTTTAATGTTATTTCCTCTGTCACTTCCTGGTCTTCCACTTCTGGTTTCTGAGGTTCAGTGGGTTTCTGGATTGTTACTTCTTCAGTGACCTCCTTATCAACTGGTGTTTTAATTTTCTTTTTCTTAATTGTTACTTGCTCAGTAACATCTTTCTTAGGCTCTTCAGTTTCTTCAGGTTTCCTAACAACTAGTTCTTCACTTACCTCTTCTTTAACAGGTTCCTTTGGTTTCTTTTTCTTTAATGTTATTTCCTCTGTCACTTCCTGGTCTTCCACTTCTGGTTTCTGAGGTTCAGTGGGTTTCTGGATTGTTACTTCTTCAGTGACCTCCTTATCAACTGCCTTTTTAATTTTCTTTTTCTTAATTGTTACTTGCTCAGTAATTTCTTTCTTAGGCTCTTCAGTTTCCTCAGGTTCCCTAACAACTAGTTCTTCATTTTCTTCTTCTTTAACAGGCTCTTTTGGTTTTTTCTTTTTTAATGTTATTTCCTCTGTCACTTCCTGGTCTTTCAATTCTGGTTTCTGAGTTTCAGTGGGTTTCTGGATTGTCGCTTCTTCAGTGACCTCCTTATCAACTGGTGTTTTAATTTTCTTTTTCTTAATTGTTACTTGCTCAGTAACTTCTTTCTTAGGCTCGTCAGTTTCCTCAGGTTCCCTAACAACTAGTTCTTCACTTACCTCTTCTTTAACAGGCTCTTTTGGTATTTTCTTTTTTAATGTTACCTCCTCTGTCACTTCCTGGTCTTTCAATTCTGGTTTCTGAGGTTCAGTGGGTTTCTGGATTGTTATTTCTTCAGTGACCTCCTTATCAACTGGTGTTTTAATTTTCTTTTTCTTAATTGTTACTTGCTCAGTAACTTCTTTCTTAGGCTCTTCAGTTTCCTCAGGTTGCCTAACAACTAGTTCTTCACTTACCTCTTCTTTAACAGCCTCTTTTGGTTTTTTCTTTTTTAATGTTATTTCCTCTGTCACTTCCTGGTCTTTCAATTCTGGTTTCTGAGGTTCAGTGGGTTTCTGGATTGTTACGTCTTCAGTGACCTCCTTATCAACTGGCTTTTTAATTTTCTTTTTCTTAATTGTTACTTGCTCAGTAACTTCTTTCTTAGGCTCTTCAGTTTCCTCAGGTTCCCTAACAACTAGTTCTTCACTTTCTTCTTCTTTAACAGGCTCTTTTGGTTTTTTCTTTTTTAATGTTATTTCCTCTGTCACTTCCTGGTCTTTCAATTCTGGTTTCTGAGGTTCAGTGGGTTTCTGGATTGTCGCTTCTTCAGTGACCTCCTTATCAACTGGTGTTTTAATTTTCTTTTTCTTAATTGTTACTTGCTCAGTAACTTCTTTCTTAGGCTCGTCAGTTTCCTCAGGTTCCCTAACAACTAGTTCTTCACTTACCTCTTCTTTAACAGGCTCTTTTGGTATTTTCTTTTTTAATGTTACCTCCTCTGTCACTTCCTGGTCTTTCAATTCTGGTTTTTGAGGTTCAGCGGGTTTCTGGATTGTTACTTCTTCAGTGACCTCCTTATCAACTGGTGTTTTAATTTTCTTTTTCTTGATTGTTACTTGCTGATCTACATCTTTTTTAGGTTCAATAGGGATTTCCTCTGATTGTTCTACAGTTGGTAATTCTACAGTGGTATCTTTATCCGGTTTTGATTTTTTCCTCTTAACCTTGTGTTCCGGAGACTTTTCATGCTCTAATGGCACTCTTTCAATTTTTTCATCATCTACAGGTTTGTCTATGGTAACTGGCTTGCCTATTTGCAAATCTTTATTTTTTGGTTCATCTTTTGGTTTCTTTTTCTCAAATGGTTTCAGCTTTATACTGTCTGGTTCATCAGGTTTTGGCTCTCCCATCTTCTTCTTTAATTTTATTTCATTTTCTTCATCAGGTATTGGCTTTCTTGGCTCACCAATTACTAAAGGAATTTCAATAACTTCAGGTTCTGCTTTTTGGATTTCGGGTTTGGGTTTTTTAGGTTTCAGCTTTTTTGTTGGTTCAATACTGTCTTTTTCAGGTACTTCCTTGTTATATTTATCAAGTTCTAAGTCACCTCTATCAATATCTGTTGGTTCAAAGGGTTTCATTGGGTAATGTTTAATATCTTTCTTCAATTTACCTGTTTCATTTTCATTTTCTTCTTCTTTTTGAATAGGTTTTTTGATATCTTGTACTTCCTCAGGTTTAATTGGTATTTTTCGTAATTTGATATCTTCTGGTTCTTGCAATATTGTATCTGGAACTTTTCCTTTGCCTATAGAAATTGGTTTTGTTAAATCAGCTTCATTTTCAGGTTTCTTTGGTGCTCTCTCCCATTTTTCATTCTCATTAGTTTCTGGTGAAACTGATTTCACTGGACTCTCCAAAATTGTTGTTTGAAATTCTTCCAGTTTTGTATCATCCTTTTCACTTAACTTAATTTTCTTAATTTTTCGTTTCAGTATTTTCATTGCCTCTTGGGCATTTCTTGATAATATTCCACGGTCCAGGACTGCATTTATTTCAGTAAATATTGGAATAATAATTTTTGGAGGAAAGTTAATAAATTTAATATTACTTTTCAACAAGACTTTAGGAACTTTAACTGCTTTAATCTCTTTCTTTTTTACAGTAGTGGCTTTTTTTAGTTTAATCTGGGCAAAAAGTGGAACTTCTTCATTTTCAGTAACCTTAATTATGTTAATTTTTGTTGGTTTTATTTCTTTTCTTTCTAATGTCATTATTTCCAATTTTTCTGGAATTATTTTCTTTTCCTTTGGCTTCTTTTCTTTGGATTTCTCAACTTGTTCTGCCTTTTCTACTTCTCCTTGATATTCAACTTCTTTGGGTGTAGATTCAGGTCTTTTCTTTTTTCTTTGTACCTTTTTACCTACTGTTTCACCTTTTTCTGACAATTGCTTTCCAGGTTTCAATGTTTCTGTTTGAGGTGTGCCCTCAAGAATTGTTTTTTCTGGAGATATTTCCTTATGTGAATCAATCTCTTTAGTACTTATAAGTCTCTCATCCAAAGGTAATGGCTTGGTATCTTCTTTGCTTTGCTTCTGAGATTCTCGTACATCAGATTTCACTACATCAGCAATTTTGTGCTCTGCAGTATCAATAACTTTAGCTTGAATGGGTTTTAATTTTCCTTGAGTAGGCATATCAACTGCCATTTCAGCTTCTTCTGAAACTTCCACTATCAGAATTTGTTTTTCTGCTGGGATGGTAGAGCTTACCTGTTCCAGTCTTGGTAGAGGAGCAACAGAAATGTCACCTGAAAATAGGGCAGGTTCAATATCAGTAATTTGAAAATTATCAAATGTTGCTAATGTGACTGTGGCTTGTTCTTGTGGTGTCAAATGTTTATTGAGGTCTCCCTCCTTTGTGTTAGTGCTAATTTCTGTTACAATAGGTGCAATCTGTCGGTTTTGGGCGACTTTTTGCTCCTTTATCATAGGTTGTGGAATATCTTCAGGTGACATTGTAGTAACAAATTGTTCCATGGTAACTTCTTGTATTTGTAAATATTCATGTGTGGGAATCTGTTTCTGTGCAATATTGGATATCGGTACTGTTTGTTGAATGATATCATCATCTGTACTCTGTGCCAACTGTACTTCTGTAATAGTCAGTGATTCTGTTATAAGAGGTAACATTATGTCTGCTTTTTCATAATGTTTTGTTTCAAAATCTGAAGGTATTTCTGGTGTTACTATTTGACTTATTTTGATAGATTCACTTTCAGGTAAGATTTGTGTAGCTAAAACCATCTCTGGTGTATCTGAAGTTTTGTAAGTGCTTTCATCATTTTGTGAATGAACTTGTGTTACTGAAACAGTTTCTTGTAATAAAACAGATGTCTGGGCAGTTTCGGGAACTGTTTGGAGTTTCTCTAAAGAAGTGTGTGTATCATTTGTTACAGTTTCTTTAACCATTACCGTTTGAAGTTCTGAAACAATGGGTTCAGCATGAACAATTTCAGAAACTTCAGAAATAAAAGTCTCACCTGATTGCTGTGGTACAATCTCTGCTAAGGAAACAGACTGGTGTGTAGAAATATTAGTCTCTGCTTCCTGGAAAGGTAAAGCATTTGATACAAATTCTTGGATTTCTTCATCACGCTGTTGCTCTTCAGTAATAATTTTTGAAATAAAAGGAACCTCATTGTTGATGCCTTCCACCTCTGTGTCTCGAGTCACCAAAGGCGAACCAGATTCCAGATCCATATATATCATATCCTTCATTTTAGGTTTTTTTATTTTCTTTTTCTGAATAAGCATTGCATCTTGTGTGTTACGTGATAATATACCGTTATCAGGATGAACATCAATGATGGTTATCACCAATTTTTTTATAGATGGAGGAAATTCTATTATTTTTAGATTACTTTTAAGCAATACCTTTGGAATACTACAGGTCTTAATCTTTTTCTTCAACACAGGAGCCTTTCTTAATTTAATTTGGGCAAATAATGGCACTTGATCGCTAGAAGTAATTGTCGATATTTTCATTTTTTGTGGTTTAATTTCTTTTCTTTCAAGTTTCATTGCCTGCAACTTACCAAATACTTTAGGAACACTATCAACTTTATCAATTTGATCATTCGTTACATTACCAGGAGTTGATTTAGGTTTGACAATTTTCTTATGAAGTTTCTCTACAAGTTTATCATCAGTTGTGGCACTATCAATTTTCAAGTCATCTGTCACTGTAAGAATTTCGTTGTCTTTAACTATCACATTATGCAACTGTGGTGTAGAATCATTTGTTTGTTCAATTGGTCTTTGAGGAATGACTTTCTTTCTTAAAGCTTTCTTTTTAGGTTTGTCAGAAACTTCTTCTGGAACCTTTTCTTCTGGTTGATCTATCAATTTACCTTCAACATTTATACTTTCCACCTGAGGACTAACTTCTTCAGGTTTATCTACCAGTGATATCTTTGATTTAGGTATTTTCTTTTTCCTCTTTTCAGTAACTTCAGTTAACATAATTTCTTCCTCAGTTTCTTCAGGTGCTTCATCAATTGGGATTTCTGTAACTGTTACATCTTCTACCTCAGGTATAATTAGTTCTGGTTGATCACTAGTTTTTGCACCAGGAATGACTTTCTTTCTTACAGCTTTCTTTTTAGGTTTGTCACTAACTTCCTCTGGAACCTTTTCTTCTGATTGATCCATCAATTTACCTTCAACATTTATGCTATCCACCTGAGGACTAACTTCTTCTGGTTTATCTATAAGTGGTAGTTTTGGTTTAAGTATTTTCTTTTTCCTCTTTTCGGTAACTTCAGTCAAGATAATTTCTTCTTCAGTTTCTGCAGGTGCTTCTTCAACAGGGATTTCTGTAACTGTTACACTTTCTGCCTCAGGTATATTTTGTTCTGGTAGACCAATTGTTTCTTCACCAGGAATAACTTTCTTTCTTAAAGCTTTCTTTTTAGGTTTGTCAGGAACTTCTTCTTGAACCTTTTCTTCTGGCTGATCTATCAATTTATCTTCAACATTTATAATATCCACCTGAGGACTAATTTCTTCAGGTTTATCAACAAGTGGTATTTTTGGTTTTGGTACTTTCTTTTTCCTCCTTTCGGTAACTTCAGTCAACATAATTTCTTCTTCAGTTTCTGCAGGTGCTTCATCAGTTGGGATTTCTGTAACTGTAACACCTTCTACCTGAGGTACAATTTGCTCTGGTTGCTCACGTGTTTCTTCACCAGGAATGACTTTCTTTCTTACAGCTTTCTTTTTAGGTTTGTCAGAAACTTCTACTGGAACTTTTTCTTCTGGCTCATCTATCAATTTATCTTCAACATTTATACTATCCACCTGAGGACTAATTTCTTCAGGTTTATCAACAAGTGGTATTTTTGTTTTAGGTACTTTCTTTTTCCTCCCTTCGGTAACTTCAGTCAACATAATTTCTTCTTCAGTTTCTGCAGGTGCTTCTTCAGTTGGGATTTCTTTAACTGTAACACCTTCTACCTGAGGTATAATTTGTTCCGGTTGATCACTTGTTTCGTCACCAGGAATGACTTTCTTTCTAACAGCTTTCTTTTTAGGTTTGTCAGATACTTCTACTGGAACCTTTTCTTCTGGCTGATCTATCAATTTATCTTCAACATTTATACTATCCACCTGAGGACTAATTTCATCTGGTTTATCATCAAGTGGTATTTTTGTTTTAGGTACTTTCTTTTTCCTCCTTTCGGTAACTTCAGTCAACATAATTTCTTCTTCTGTTTTTGCCGGTGCTTCTTCAGTTGGGATTTCTGTCACTGTAACACCTTCTACCTGAGGTATAATTTGTTCTGGTTGATCACTTGTTTCTTCACCAGGAATAACTTTCTTTCTTAAAGCTTTCTTTTTCGGTTTGTCAGAAACTTCTACTGGAACCTTTTCTTCTGGCTGATCTATCAATTTATCTTCAACATTTATACTTTCAACCTGAGGACTAACTTCTTCAGGTTTATCTACAAGTGATATTTTTGGTTTAGGTATTTTCTTTCTCCTCTTTTCGGTAACTTCAGTCAACATAATTTCTTCTTCAGTTTCTGCAGGTGCTTCTTCAACAGGGATTTCTGTAGCTGTTACACTTCCTACCTCAGGTATAATTTGTTCTGCTTGATCAATTGTTTCTTCACCAGGAATGACTTTTTTTCTTAAAGCTTTCTTTTTAGGTTTGTCAGAAACTTCTTCTGGAACCTTTTCTTCTGGCTGATCTATCAATTTATCTTCAACATTTATACTATCCACCTGAGGACTAATTTCTTCAGGTTTATCAACAAGTGGTATTTTTGTTTTAGGTACTTTCTTTTTCCTCCTTTCGGTAACTTCAGTCAACATAATTTCTTCTTCAGTTTCTGCTGGTGCTTCTTCAGTTCGGATTTCTGTAACTGTAACAACATCTACCTGAGGTATAATTTGTTCTGGTTGATCACTTGTTTCTTCACCAGGAATGACTTTCTTTCTTACAGCTTTCTTTTTAGGTTTGTCAGAAACTTCTACTGGAACCTTTTCTTCTGGCTGATCTATCAATTTATCTTCAACATTTATACTTTCCACCTGAGGTTTAACTTCTTCGGGTTTCTGGACAAGTGGTAATTTAGATTTAGGTATTTTCTTTCTCCTCTTTTCGGTAACTTCAGTCAACATAATTTCTTCTTCAGTTTCTGCAGGTGCTTCTTCAACAGGGATTTCTGTAGCTGTTACACTTCCTACCTCAGGTATAATTTGTTCTGGTTGATCAATTGTTTCTTCACCAGGAATGACATTTGTTCTTAAAGCTTTCTGTTTAGGTTTGTCAGAAACTTCTTCTGGAACCTTTTCTTCTGGCTGATCTATCAATTTATCTTCAACATTTATACTTTCCACCTGAGGTTTAACTTCTTCAGGTTTCTGGACAAGTGGTAATTTAGATTTAGATATTTTCTTTTTCCTCTTTTCAGTAACTTCAGTTAACATAATTTCTTCCTCAGTTTCTTCAGGTGCTTCATCAATTGGGATTACTGTAACTGTTACATCTTCTACCTCAGGTATAATTTGTTCTTGTTGATCACTAGTTTTTGCACCAGGAATGACTTTCCTTCTTACAGATTTCTTTTTAGGTTTGTCAGAAACTTCCTCTTGAACCTTTTCTTCTGGTTGATCTATCAATTTATCTTCAACATTTATACTATCCACCTGAGGACTAACTTCTTCTGGTTGATCTATCAATTTATCTTCAACATGTAAACTATCCACCTGAGGACTAACTTCTTCTGGTTTATCTAAAAGTGGTATTTTTGGTTTAGGTATTTTCTTTTTCCTCTTTTCAGTAACTTCGGTCAACATAATTTCTTGTTTAGTTTCTGCAGGTGCTTCTTCAATAGAGATTTCTGTAACTGTTACACTTTCTACCTCAGGTATAATTTGTTCTGGTTGATCACTTGTTTCTTCACCAGGAATAACTTTCTTTCTTAAAGATTTCTTTTTCGGTTTGTCAGAAACTTCTTCTAGAACCTTTTCTTCTGGCTGATCTATCAATTTATCTTCAACATTTATACTATCCACCTGAGGACTAATTTCTTCAGGTTTATCAACAAGTGGTATTTTTGTTTTAGGTACTTTCTTTTTCCTCCCTTCGGTAACTTCAGTCAACATAATTTCTTCTTCAGTTTCTGCAGGTGCTTCTTCAGTTGGGATTTCTGTAACTGTAACACCTTCTACCTGAGGTATAATTTGTTCCGGTTGATCACTTGTTTCGTCACCAGGAATGACTTTCTTTCTAACAGCTTTCTTTTTAGGTTTGTCAGATACTTCTACTGGAACCTTTTCTTCTGGCTGATCTATCAATTTATCTTCAACATTTATACTATCCACCTGAGGACTAATTTCTTCTGGTTTATCATCAAGTGGTATTTTTGTTTTAGGTACTTTCTTTTTCCTCCTTTCGGTAACTTCAGTCAACATAATTTCTTCTTCAGTTTTTGCCGGTGCTTCTTCAGTTTGGATTTCTGTAACTGTAACACCTTCTACCTGAGGTATAATTTGTTCTGGTTGATCACTTGTTTCTTCACCAGGAATGACTTTCTTTCTAACAGCTTTCTTTTTAGGTTTGTCAGAAACTTCTACTGGAACTTTTTCTTCTGGCCGATCTATCAATTTATCTTCAACATTTATACTATCCACCTGAGGACTAATTTCTTCAGGTTTATCAACAAGTGGTATTTTTGTTTTTGGTACTTTCTTTTTCCTCCCTTCGGTAACTTCAGTCAACATAATTTCTTCTTCAGTTTCTGCAGGTGCTTCTTCAGTTGGGATTTCTGTAACTGTAACACCTTCTACCTGAGGTATAATTTGTTCCGGTTGATCACTTGTTTCGTCACCAGGAATGACTTTCTTTCTAACAGCTTTCTTTTTAGGTTTGTCAGATACTTCTACTGGAACCTTTTCTTCTGGCTGATCTATCAATTTATCTTCAACATTTATACTATCCACCTGAGGACTAATTTCTTCTGGTTTATCATCAAGTGGTATTTTTGTTTTAGGTACTTTCTTTTTCCTCCTTTCGGTAACTTCAGTCAACATAATTTCTTCTTCAGTTTTTGCCGGTGCTTCTTCAGTTTGGATTTCTGTAACTGTAACACCTTCTACCTGAGGTATAATTTGTTCTGGTTGATCACTTGTTTCTTCACCAGGAATGACTTTCTTTCTAACAGCTTTCTTTTTAGGTTTGTCAGAAACTTCTACTGGAACTTTTTCTTCTGGCCGATCTATCAATTTATCTTCAACATTTATACTTTCCACCTGAGGACTTACTTCTTCAGGTTTATCTACAAGTGATATTTTTGCTTTAGGTATTTTCTTTTTCCTCTTTTCGGTTACTCCAATTAATATAATTTCTTCCTCAGATTCTGCAGGTGCGTCTTCAATTGGGATTTCTGTAACTGTTACACCTTCTACCTCTTGTATAATTTGTTCTGGTTGATCACATGTTTTTACACCAGGAATGACTTTCTTTCTTACAGCTTTCTTTTTAGGCTTGTCAGAACTGTCTTCTGGAACCTTTTCTTCTGGCTGATCTATCAATTTATCTTCAACATTTATACTATCCACTTGAGGTTTAACTTCTTCAGGTTTATGTACAAGTGGTATTTTTGGCTTAGCTAATTTCTTTTTCCTCTTTTCACTAACTTCTGTTAATTTAATTTCTTCTTCACTTTCTGTGGGTGCTTCTTCTGGCTGATCTGTAGGAATACTTTTTAGCTCTAGTGTAATATTTTCTGTTTGAACATTTGTTTCTTCTTGGAAAATTACTTTTTTTCTTTCAAGTTTGATTTTTGGTTTCTCACTAATTTTAGTGTTTGTAATGGCTTCCTGAGTTTCTGTTTGTTCTGTTATATCGGGGGCTTTGGTGACCATGTGTGCATTGATATCAGGAGTAAATTCTAATGGCAGTGTTGTTCTGTCATCGTCTATTATTTCTTCTATTTGAACACCATCATTTATTTCATCTTCTGATTCTGCTGTTTTTTTTGATTGTCGTATTACTTTCCTTGAAAGTTTTTGTTTGTTTATTATTTTCTTTGCATCGGTGAGGACTGGTGCCATGTCTTCTGTTTCTTCTTTGATCACTTGATATTCATACTCACCTTCTAATTGTTCTGAGGCAAGAGATACCTTTCGTTGTTGAGTTGTCTGTGTACAAATGATGTTAGTTGTCTGTGAAGCTGTTGTATGCTGATCCAGGAACTCTGAAATGTCAATTATTATGTGAGTGAAAAATTGTGAGTTCCTTAGAGTAATGCTTGCTGTGCTCTGGTTTGACCTCAGCAGAGGTTTTATGAATAATTGTACTTTCTTTGATAAATATGTCTTTTGTGTCTGTATCGAATGAAAGTAATGTGTATCTTACATTTTATGGTGCATGTGTGATACTGAATAATATTGTAGTATATTAGCTCTTAACTAATTTATTAGTTGTGTAAAATGAATGTTCATTTTTTGTTGAATTTAAAAGTAAATGTTTATTCTTTGTGTAATGAATGAGAAAGCTTACACTTCTTGTCACTTACCTCAATTATCTGACTTTCTCCTATATGTTCAGTAGCATATTATTAATTTACAACTGTAAGCGTAGCTGTTTAAATGATGCAGAAGTGTATAGTATACCATTGTTTTTATTAAAAGTGACGTATATGAATTAAATTTTGGTGTTAAATAGATTATCATACTTAATGTTTTGAATGTACACTTTCTCTTTTGAATTATTTTATTTCATAAAATCCTTTAAAACTAATATATACTTAAAAATTTTATCACTCATAATAAATATTTTAGTTTTTATTCAGGACACACTATTGAATTGAAAATGATTTTGATTCATTTAAGATTAATTAATATCTTTGCCATATTTTCGTAAATAAATGGTATTTTATTCATTAATAGTAAATAATATTTACATATGTAATGAATTTTTTAATAGGACTATTCGTATTTTTCTGTCCAGTTTATCAAATTTTGAATCCATTTTCTGAATCTTTTGCACAGCATTTCATTATAAGGTGTAAAGAAACTGTATAATCACAAATATAATGTTCTTTTCATATACTCACAATAAGTACTTTGCCATTTTGCTGAATTTTTATTAATTTGTGGTTTCTTTAATCACTTCGATAGACACGTTTTTTAAACTCATTTGTCATCTAAATATTTTTGTGTATGAATAGCCCCCGTTTCAAACAATATATTTTAAAGAGCAATTTCATGCTTCAGATTTAACATTTTTACTTTCAAATTTCAGTTAATCTTATATTCAAGTGTACTCAAACATTAATATGATATTAAAACATGACATATACAGTTTAGTGTTTTGGAATTTATTATATAAACAGTGGTATATTGAATCTTCCAAATACTTTGTTTAAGTGTTTTTGTACTTACCTTAAAATAATCCAGTAATATATTGTTTCATTAATGATCCATGACTTTCATCTTCATAAATCCATGAGCACAATAGTTCTTAATAATGTTTAAAGATTTGTTTGATGCATCCAAATATAGTTAATATTTGTAAAGTAATGAAATGTTTTACATTTCTTTGTTTCCCGGAATACTCACCCTCATGATCTTCTGGCTGCACCTGTGTCACGACTACATTAGTGCCTTCTTCAAATGAGATGCTAACCCTCTTGGAAGCCGGTGTCACTAGATCTGGAAGTCTTGATTCTACCTCTCCAGTACTTTGTAACTCTGTTACCATAAGACTTTGAAGTTCTGGTACTGATTCTTTAGCCATACCCCTAACAGGAGATTTGATGTACAACTTGCTTAAACCTACTTCTTCAGAAAGAACTTCTGTTTTGATTGCAGTTTCATGTTCTATAAAGTCTGATTGGGCTACCTCTTCCTTAGCAACTCCAGTTATAATTTCTGTGCCTTCCTTGTCTTGAATCATTACTTCAGTAACTGTGATTCCTTGTTCCTCATAAAATGAAAGAGCTGCACTTGTACAATCAGGTTTGATGAAAGGTTTAAAAACACCTTCGCTTTCTTGAATAGATGCTTCCAGTTGTGAAATAGTTTCATAAGGGATTTGTTTTTGACTAGCTTGTGCTCCATGTGGCTCTATCGTTGGTATTTCACCACTTCCCACACCAGTTACTATTTCAAGAGTCTGTACAACATCATGACCAATAATGTCAGAAAATGTGGCATGTCTTTCTTTACCTAAATAAAATTCTTGATCTGTTTCCTTATCATCAACAATAACTTGTGCAACAGTAGCTCCTTTCATAGGAGCTTCTATAGATATTTCTGCACTTCTTGTATCAATCTGAAAATCGCTTTTAAAGTCTTTCTCACATTCTCTTGCAGTTGTTTCAGTCTGAATGATGGATTCCAATGTGAGTTGTTCTGGTCTTGCTTTTGCCATTTGAGACCGAACTTCAGGCAAATTTCCAATCCCTATTTCTGGAATTATTTCAGATTTTTGTACTACTTCATGAATAGTTACATCAGATACAGGAAATATGGATTTAGGAACTTCAGAGGTAAGATACAATTCTTCCTTGTCCCCTGTAATAACTTCAGATATAGTTACACTTTTACCTTCTTCATACTCAACAGTAGCACTTTTGCAATCCAGTTTAAATGATTTTTGAAACTCATCCTCTTTGTACTGAATTATCCTTTCTCTAACTATAACACCTTCCATTACATCATGTTTGGGTTTAGCTTGTTCTTGATGAACTATTGTTTTTGTTACTTCACCTATGTTGAAATCAGCAATAACTTCACTTAACTGGATTGACTCTTGTGGAACTATTTCAGGTTGTGCTTTTATCTCTTTTGCTTTCACTAATGCTTCAAGGTTTTGTTCTTTGTGTTCTACAACAACCTGCATCACTGATACTCCTCTTCCTTCTTCAAATATTAAGTTTGCAGATTTTTCAGCTAAATCTGTGGTTGTTGAAAACTGAGATTCACATTCTCTAATTTGTGCTTCAGAATTAATTAGACTTTCAAATGGAATCTGCTGAAGAGTTGATTGTATTCTTGAAGGTCTCTTAATCTCAAAGTCTCCAAGGCATAATTGTGTATAGATTTCATTTTTCTGTGCTACTTCTTGACTTATAATGTCTTCATTGGCATGTTTCACATCAGGTTGTGCTGGAATTAGGCAACTATCTTCCTTGTCTTGTGGAATAATTTCTGTAACTGCAATTTCATTGCCTTCTTCAAAAGTAACAATAGCACTTTTGGTGATTGGCTTGAACTTATCTGTAAATAAACCTTCCCTTTCTTCTGTAATTGCTTCACTTTGCAATAAACTTTCACAAATGACAGAATCAGACTTTGCATGAGCATCTTTAGGAAGATCCACAGAAAGTTCTGTAATTGCAAATTCTGACATAATTTCAGCTGTTTGAGCTACTTTCTTACCCTTAATTCCAAGCAATGCAGTTTCTTGGGTTGGCTTTTGAGATTCAAAGTATTCACCAACTTTATCATCAACAACTACTTGTGTAACTGTAATACTTCTTCCTTCTTCAATTTGAAGATTAGCATTTGTTGATATTGTCCGTAATTCAGACTTTAATGTGTCTTCTTTTTCTCTAACTATTGTTTCTGCCTGAATAATAGTTTGATATGGAATTTGTTCAATATTTGCCACTGACTTTTGCAGTTCAGGCGTTTGCATATTTCCAACACAGATTCCAGTTAAAACTTCTATTTGTTCTGCTACTTCCCTTCCTGAGATACCTGAATCAGCTATTTTTTTTATTGGAGTCTCCATTTTATTAAGGACTTCTTCTTTATCTTCTGTTATGACTTCAGTTATTACTTGAACTTTCTTTCCTTCCTCAATAAATATGTCTGCAGTTTTTGTTGTTGGCTTAAACTTCCCTGTAAATTCATATTCATTTTCCTGGTATAAACTTTCTGAAACAATTACACTATGAAGCACTTCTTGACCAGGTTGAGCCTGATCTTGAACCAGTGGTTTATAATCAAGTTCTCCAACACAAATTTCTGAAAGTGTTTGTGTTTGTTTTGCAACTTCTTGAGTCTCAGATATTTCTGGAACAGCATTTTGGTCTGTTGGCAATTTAGGAGGAGAATATAAAATTTCTTTATCACCTAAAGTTACTTCTGAAATAATGACACTTTTACTGACTTCAAAATCCAAATCAGCTTGTTTTGATGTAGGAATGTTTTCATCCTCCAGGATTCCCTCAAGCTCTTGAACAGAAGCTTCAGTCAAAACAACACTTTCAAATGGAAGTTGTTTTTGATTTGCATGTGCAGATTGTGGAATATTCTGTGAAAATTCTCTCACATTTATGCTAGTAACAATCTCTGATTTTTCTGCCACTTCTTGTACAGTGATGTCAGAAAGTGCAGTTTGAGTTTTAGGTATTTCAGAAGCAGTGAAGCCTATTTCTGTATCCCCAGGAATCATGGCTGTTACCATTAATGGTTGCCCTTCTTCAAATGTTACACCAGCTAACTTTGTGTGAGGTAAAGTTTCATCAAATAATTGACCTTCACATTCTTGAACACAGGTTTCTGTTTGAGTAAAACTTTCAAAAGAGAGATGTTCAGTGTCTGCCTGAACTTGATTCCATAATTGGTCTTGTAGATACCCCACATCAAATACTGGAATTATTACAGATTTTTCTGCAACTTCTTTGCCAGAGATGTTTTGTGAAGCTACTCTGGAAATAGGTTTATCTGTTTCTAAATATAAAGTTTCCTTGTCTTCCGGAGTTACTTGTGTTATTAATAGGCTTTTCCCTTCTTCAAATAATAGCTGAGCATTAAATTTGTCTATTGTAGATTTTTCTTTTAGCTCTTTTTCACTTTCTTGAACTATTGCTTCAGTAAATTGAACACTTTCATATGTTATTTGATCTGCACTAGCTTTCGCTGTAGTAGGAGTATCAAGGGCTATGTGTCCAGTTTTAATGCCAGGGATGATAACTGTTTTTTGTGCAACCTCTTTTCCAAGAATATCTGAAGTTGCATATTTCTTAGATGGAACTTCCTGAACTTCATACAAACCTTCTTTATCTTGGACAACAATTTCAGTTATAGATACACCCTTACCTTCTTCAAAAATTACTTCAGCACATTTCGAGTTTGGTTTCACACCCATCACATATTCACTTTCCACTTCCCCAAGAGCAGTTTCCGACTGAACAATACTAACAAACGGCAACTGCTCTTTATTTGCTTTTACCATCATTGGTGATTTGGTAACAAGTTTGTCAACGCTGCTTTCAATGCTAACTTCTAACTTTTCTGCTACACCTCTTCCTGCAATATATGTTTCAGCTTTCATTTCTTCAGGAATTGAAGGAACTACAAAATCTGTTTCTTTATCTATTACTGTTGTTATACTCACACTTATTCCTTTTTCCTCCTCAAAAAATGATTCTAAACTTTTGAGTTCAGGTTTTAAGTTTGGCTGGTATTCCCCTTCACATTCTCTAGTGTATGTTTCACTAAGAATTAAACTCTGGAAAGGTATCTGATCAGCTTTTGCTTCTGCAGACAATGGTTTAACTGAGTCGATCTCCTTCAGACTTGTGTCTGCAATTACTTCAGATGTTAGAACAACACCTTGAAGATTAAAATCAGCTGAAGCAGTTTGTTTTGTAGGACCAGTAGGAATTTCAAGTGGTTTTTCCTTGTCTTCTAACAAAACTTCTGTTACTGTTAGTACCTGGCCCTCTTCAAATGTTACTTCAGCAGCTTTCCTGTCTGGCTTGATACTATCAATGTAATATCCTTCCTTCTCTATAACATCTGTTTGTGTTAAAATAGCACATTCTAATACTTGTTGATCAGGATGAGCTCTATCTCTTACAGGTGACTGTCTTTCCCATTCACCAATATGAAAGTCTGTGCTTACTTCTTGCTTTTGAGCAACTTCTTGTTCCAGAATTCCAGGAATAGCATTTCTATGCTTTGGAAAATCTTCTGAAGCAAAAGTATTTTCTTTAAGATGAGAAATGACTTCAGTTACTGATAATCCTTCTTCAGCTCGAATTTTTATACCAGCTTGCTGCAGTGCTGGTTTCATCTGATGCTCAAATTTTACTTCTGATTCTGTAACAGAAGTTTCAGTTATAATTAGTTCCCGGTGTGGTTCATTATCTAGCTTGGCAGTCTCCTTACTTGGTTTTTGGCTATATAATTTTCCAACTTGTATATCGGGTAGTACTTCTAAATTTTGAGCTACTTCATGTGTAGAAATGCTTGTTTTAGCTACTAATGGCTTTGGTGTTTCTTCTGAAGCATTTAGAACTTCTTTATCATGAGTTAAAACTTGAGTTACACATATTTCTGATAATTTGTCACTTATGTCAATGACAGCCTGTTTGCTTTCAGGCATTACTTCTTTAACAAACTCTCCTTCCCTTTCCGCTAATTGTGACAATGTAACAACCAAACTTTCCAAAGGGGTGTGTTCAGATGTTGCAATCCTTTCAACTACAGTATCTTCAATAAGAGGCCTCATTCCACCTTCTGGTTGAACTTCAGTTTTAATGGCAACTTTTTGAGGCAATATATCAGTTTCTGCAATATGCTTAGTTGGTTGCTCTGATCTCAAATAACTACCTTCTTTATCATCAGCAACAATTTCCATTATAGTTAAGCCTATTTCAGGCATCAAAGTCAAATTAGCAGTGGATTCTTCACATTTAGTTATTTTATATAAATTCAATACTTCTCCAAGTATTCTTTCTTCAACTACAGTTTCCTGAAGTGAATCTTGACCTAATTTTGCAACACTCAACTGAGGATGGCCACATTCTAACCTGTCAGCATAATTTTCTGAAAGCACTTCTTGTACAAGTAAAGACTGATGAGGATGTGTGGGTGTAGTTTTAATTTTATGAGTCTCAGGTAATTCTGTGACTGGCAAAACCCCTTCTATTTCTATAGCTTGGGTTTGTGAAACTAAAATGCCAGACTTAGGTGTGTATGACTGTAGGATTTTACAGGAAGAAGGAAAATCAAGTTGTTTAAAAGGTTTTTCATTTTCCTGGATGAGTACAGTGGAGATTTCCTTGGCCTCTTGGGTTTCTACACCTGTGACTGCTTCACTGGAGCAATATCGTAAAGTGTCTGAAAATTCTGATGGTAAGTCAACTGTTTGAATTTCTGAAATTGTAACAGATTCTTCTGGTTTAATGCTATATTCCGCATGAATACCCAAAGGAAGCTTTTCAGACAAGAATTGGCCTTCTGATTCTTGAACAACAGATATGGAAACATCAGATGTTTCTAAACACAACACACTTGTGGAAGCTTTCTTTCTCAGAGGTCTGTCAGATGCTAGAAAACTGCCTTCACATTCCACAGCTGTAGTTTGGGATGTAATAAAAGATTGATTTTCAAAAAAATTAACACCTGCACTTTTTAAATCTTGGGCATCTGTTGCAAAACCTTTTTCTTTTTGATGAGATTCTACAAAACTAACAGTCACACCTTCCAAAAACGTTATATCTTGTGAGGCTTTTGATGAATGTGGCAAACGTTGAGATAGAAATTGACTTTCACTTTCATGCACGTTCGAGTCAAGAACAACAATTGGCTCTCCAGGGATAATATCAAGACCTGCTTTTTGAGAAGGTGGTAGTTTTTGAGGTGTGTAATCTCCTTCCTTTTCTGGAATATGCATTTCTTGAGTAGTTATTTCCTGTTGTGCTATGATACTTTGTGTAGCACTTTCTGTAGCTACAAATAATTCTGGTAGATATTTACTTGGTTTTGATTCTGAAAATACTTCACTAATGATAAGAGGCTCAACAGGAGGTACTTGAAATTTAGGTTTTAGAGCACTAGGCTTAACTAAAGCATCTAATTTGTCCTCTATTATGCCTTCATTAACTTCTGTAACAGATATGCCTTCCTTTGTTACAATAGACTTTTCAGCTTGTCTATATTGAGGCTGTTTCAATGTTTCCATGTCAGATTCCTTCACTGAAATTTCTGTTTCACTTATAGATTTTGCTTCTTGGAAAGCTATTTCCACGGTTGCTTGAGTACTTGGCAAATCTAAGATTTTATGGAAGTCCTCAGCTTTTTGATTTGATATAATTTCATGTACTAAAACACCTTCAGTTGAAACAAATGATTCATTAGCTGAAAAATACTGTGGTTTGCTAGCTGACAAAAGCTCTCCTGGTTGAACTTGTATAACATGTTCTGTTGTTTCATATGGTTCAACTGCATTGACCTGTGGGAAAGCACGAGCTTCTTTAATAAACGATTCTTCAGACTTCATTTCTTTCTCTTCACTGACTACATACTGTTCTGATATTGCAGCATGGGTTGAAAGGTTAACAACGGCATGCTCCTTCACAACATCACTGTCTATTAACAGTTCAGTGGTGTTTGTTGAGGCAACTGTTTCTGACAACTGTGAAAGAGGGCCTATGTAAGGTAGACATTTCAATGAAGGAGCATTGATTTTGTTCAAAAAATCTTCTGTATTTTGACCAACAGTTGTTTCAGTTACTAAAACACCTTCAACAGGAATGACTGTTTTGCTAGCTGCAAAAGTTAAGGGTTTTGCAGAAATTGGTAATTCACCAGGTTCTGTTTGTATATCATGTTCTGTGATTAAACACGATTCCACTGTATCTACTTGAGGAATAGCTTGGGCACTCTTAGAACTTGCAGAATCAACTATATGTTCACGTTCTTCAGTTAAAATTTCTTGTTCTGAAATAGCTGAATGGGGCAATACACTTACTTTGATATGTGCTTCTAGAGCATCAATTGCACTTAGAAGTTCTGTAACATTTTGTGAAGCAGTTATCTCAGCACATTCAACAGGAGATATTACTGGTAGTCCTCTCAGTTTAGGAACATCTTCATGATTTTTAAAGTCTTCAACATTTTGCCCAATAGATGCTTCACAAACTATGATACCTTCTGAAGGAACTACAGTTGAGCAAGCTTCAAATGATTTGGTTTTAAAGGAAGCTATAAATTCCTCAGGTCTTGTTTGAACATCATGCTCTGTTACAAGAAAAGATTGAGCAGTGTCTAATAACTGTGCAGCTTGCTCCTCTTTAGGGGAAACCTTGTCAGATGATTCTTCCCGTTCTCCAAATACAACTTCTTGTTCTGAAAAAGCCACGTGAGTTAATAAGCTAACATTCACTTTCTCACTTAAAGTTACATTGTGCGTTACTAATTCAGTGGTATTTATTGTAGGTACTGTTTCAGCTAATTGTGAGGGAGCACTAATGTATGGGTAGCCCTTTAATAGTTTTGCATGAAGTTTTCCCAAAAATTCCTCTGCATCTTGACCAGTGGAAGTCTCACTCACTATAAGGCATTCTTTTGGTACAACTGATCTATTTGCTTCATATGCCTCTGGAATGTTTCTAGATACAAACTCTTCTGATTTGAGTAGAATGTTGGGTTCTGTAACTATCAAAGACTCAACTGCATCAAGTTGTGGGAAAGCACTAACCTTCTTTGGTGAAATTTCAACTGTTGTTTGTTCTTGCTCCTGAATTACTACTTCCTGCTCTGACATAGCTGTGAAAGGCAATATTGTTACATTAGCACTGTCTTTCATATTATCTTTAGATGACAATAATTCTGTAGCTTCCATTAAAGGCACAGTAACAGAAGTTTCACTGGAACTTATGTATGGTACAGTTTTTAATGATTCATCCTTTAATTGTTTCAAGAATACTTCAGCATGTTGTCCAGTCATTTCCTCACTCACAATAATTCCTTCCATAGCAATCACTGATTTATTTGCTTCAAATGATTGAGGCTTTAATTTTGATGGAAACTCACCTGTTTCAATCTGCACATTCTGCTCAGTAACTTCAAATGACTCAATGATATTAACCTGTGGTGCTGCTTTAGCACTTGTTGGTAAACATGTTTCAGAAACTTGTTCCTTTTCCTCTGTCTCAATTTGTTGGCCCAACAGAGCATTATGTGTTAAAAGATTTATGTTAACATACTCTTCAGTGGTGTCTCCTGATGTTAATAGTTCAGTTGTTTTAGATAAAGGTACTACAACTGATGTTTCTGGCGCATTTATAATAGGCAGGTTCTTTAACTTATTTACTTGGAATTGTTTTGAAAATTCTTCTGCTTTATGGCTGACTATTTCTTGACTTACCACAATTCCTTCAACTGGAATTACTGTTTTGTTTGCCTCTACTGACTTTGGTTTCAACACAGATTCAAATGCTTCAGGCAGTGTATGAACATCAAGCTCAGTTATTTGGCATGATTCATTAATGTCAATCTGAGGGGCAGCATGAACTCCTTTTGGATGAATACCTGAAGTTATTTGCTCTCTTTCATCAGTCTGAATTTCTTCCTCTGAAACTGCAGAATATGTTATAATGCCAATATTTACATATTCTCTTTTGATGTCTTTACCTGAGGAGAGTTCAGTGCTATCTGCTAATGGAGTCACTATAGATAACTCTGGAGTAGTTATGTAGGGCACACCCTTCATGGGTATTTGAACTTGGCTTGAAAGTATTTCTACCCTCTGATCTGCAAACTCTTCTTTCACAACTATTCCTTCAACAGGTATAACACCTTTTGATGCTTCAAATGTGATGGGTTTTGGAGTAGACATAAATTCATTGGGTTTATTCTGCACATCCTGTTCTGTTACTTGAAAGGATTCCATGAGATTAAGCTGTGGTGCGGCATGAACAGAACTGAAAGGAATTTGGTCAGATATTTGTTCTCGTTCTCCTGTTTGAATTTCTTGCTGCATCACTGCAGAGTGTGTTAAAAGGTTAATGTTTATATGTTCTCCTGATGATTCTTTTGTCATCAGAAGTTCAGTGGTGCTCAACAATGGAACTGTTATTGATGACTCTTGACTGCTAATATATGGTAGACCCTTTAAAGAATTGGTTTGAGGTTGGTTCAATATTTCTTCTGTTCTCTGATCTGCTATTTCTTCTTTGATTACAATCCCTTCAACTGGAAGGACAGTCTTATTCGCTTCAACAGCCTTTGCTTTAAAATTAGAATGAAATTCTTCTGGTTGTATCTGAACATCAAGTTCTGATACTATAAAATACTCAGATGTATCAAGGTGGCGATTAGCATATAAACCAGTAGGAAGGGACAGATTTGTAACTCTTTCCTTCTCTTCTATTTGTATTTGCTGCTCTGATACTGCAGAATGTGTTAATATATTTACATTCACATTTTCCTGCATCGGTTTCTGTTGTGCTAAAAGTTCTGTTACATTTGCTAATGGAACTGTAACAGATGACTCATGAGAGGTAATATATGGCAACCCTTGAAAAGATTCCACACTATGTCGTATAAAATCTTCAGTCTTTTGATTCCCAATTTCTTCAGACACCACTATACCTTCAACAGGAATGACAGTTCTAGTAGCTTCAAAGCTTTTATGTACAATTTTTGAAGTTATGTCCTCAGGTACAGTTTGTATATCATGCTCTGTAACAAAAAATGGTTCCATGTAATCCATAAGTGGAGCAGCTTGGGCTTTTTCTGCAACAATAGTTCTACCATTTTCTTCCTCAGTTTCACCAACTTGAATAAGTTCACTAGTTACAGCAGAGTGTGTCATAATACTTATATTAACATGTTCTTCAGTAATACTTGAATCTGTAAGTAATTCAGGAACTTTCATAAAAGGCACAGCTTCAGCCATATGGGATGGTGCAGAAATTTGGGGTAGTCCTTTAAGAGACTTTGTTTTAATTTCTTTTTGTAGTTCCTCTGATTTCTGTGTAAGCATTGTCTCACTCACTAGTATTCCTTCCATAGGCAAAACTGTCTTTGTGGCTTCATAAGTTTGAGGTTTGAATGCTGTTGAAAATTCTTCAGCTTTTATCTTCACATCTGGTTCAGTAACTTGATAGGACTCGATGCTATCCATCTTTTGTGATGCACGAACTTCACTTATTTTTGTGGTGTTTGATATTTCTTCTTGCTCTTCAGCAATAACTTGCTGTCCAGAAATGGCAGTGTGTGTTAATATGTTAAGATTAACATTTCCATGTCCTTCAATGGGAGATGAAATATCAGAAACAAATGTTGTAGGCACTGTTTCAGCTACCTGTGGAGTGCTGATAAAAGGTAGTCCTTTCATAGAAGTCATAGTTGTTGATGTCATTTCTCCCACAATTTCCTGATCAAAATCTTGCTCTACAGTCTTTGGCTTTAAAGGCTGAAATATTTTTGTCTTTTTCTCTTCTTCATGGAAAGTACCATCTGTTACATCTTCTTCAACCATCTCGACTTCTACTATTTTTCTGGAAATTGGTTTCCTCTTTACTTCTTTCTTAATAGTTTTTCTCTTTTCAGATTCAGTTACATTCAATTCCAATTGTCCTGTTTGTTCCTCAGTATTATTTTTGTGCTCAAATGGTTCCATAACAAATGTACATACAGACTCAGTAACAGAGGCATTATCATCAAAAGGTATTTCTGAAATTATAACATCTTCCCTATCTAAAGTTTTTGGTGTTTCTTGTAGTTTGTCTGCAACTGTCTTGGATGCTGTGCGCAGCTTGAATGCTGTATCTTCTATAATTTCTGTGAATTATGTAAATGTTTCTGTGTCATTTCATGTGACAGTTTAACTAGTGGTATTTGTAAAATGTCCCATTAACCAGTTATCCAGAAAATTTCTTACAGCTCTATATTTCTGTTACAGCTGCTGACAATATAGAAGAATATTTTTCCTGAATATACTAAATTACTGGACAACTGATTACTGTACAACTGTTCCATGTTTTATGGTTTTAGTATAAAAAGCAGATAATATGCATGCACAGTATTATTTGTAACTGAAGCAGAGTATAGAATTTGAAGAAATTATTGAACATTTTTTTAAAGAAAAAACTGTCAAACCAGAAGCATAGCGTGTTATAAAAGAGACAGTGTGAATGAAGAATTGTATATTTTAAAATGAAATGGTTAAGATATGTGATATTATTATGTAATATAGAAAGTAAAGTAAGATGTTATGAAAGGACAGATTGCTACCAAGAAGTGTGAGAACTTTCAATGTAGTTTGTTTTCAAGAACAGTTTTGTAAGAAGTTATCATCAAACAATTTATTACAAAAAAGTTAAAATATTATAGCAGGGAAATAAATCCTTCATGCAATAAATTTCAGAGAAGAATTTGCTTTAAAATTAAGATTAATTAATAGTTACATAAACAATTTATTCTGACACAATTATAACTTATCAAATTTTAAAAGGTTATTCTCTACTAACTACAAAACTGAAATAATTTACAGTTAAATAGGGATTTGGTTTAGAAAATATTATTGAATATAAACACTATATGTACCATTTTCGGAGAGAATTCTAGGGAAAGACAAAAACACTATAGGTAACTTGCATTGAAAATGGAAATAACTCAAAATATTTAACATATGTATTATGTTAAGTAAAGTAGCATGGATTATAAACACATGCTTACTGAATAAAATATTTGTATGAGCAAAATATTTCATTATAAGATTTACAGGAAGATAAATGAAGAAATAATTAGTACAACAATATTTTGTGTACACAGAAGGAACAATAATTTGGATTTTGCTCTTCACCATCAAATACCAATTTATTTAATTTGTTACTTTCTATGACTTGTGTTTACATAATAATTTATAAATTAAATCTACATAAGAGAAATAAAAGTTAAATGGTTGAAATGATAACATTGAAGAGAATGGCATAAGTGCATTAAATTTTACTACCTATTATAACAACTTCGGAAAAAAAACTTAATTGTGCAGAATAAAACATATCCAAATTTTAGGTTGTTATACAATTACATGATGATTATTGTTTTACTTTTAAAACCTTAATAAACCATGCATATAACTGAAATATTAGAAAAGATTGAGATTTAAGTTAGCAAAATAATAAACACAAAAAAGATATATACTGTACTCACCATTAATAAAATACAAAAGCATACAAACATTAACTGAAATGCTTTGCAGATAAGCCTATATTATAAAATGGCTTGATAAGCTCAAGCACTATTGTTAACAAGATGAAATATTACAAAGTGTTCATAAAACATGTAAGATTGTCTTTTGTGTTATGGAGGTCAAACCAGAAAATTATAATTCTAAAATAGAAACTAATGAAGACAAAACTAATAGATCTATTATTGAAAATAGTCACACAGAAGAGTATTTTATATGCAACCACAACCATCTATTCATTTCAATTAATAAGAAATATTTAATTTAGAAATGACTGTTATTAAATATCATAACAGCAAAGTAGTGCTAATTATGCCAATATAATAAAGAAAACATTATTAATGTACCATTTCTAATTATATTACTCAACTAAATATATGAACTGCAAAACAGGTTAATGTAGATAATTCATATTAAAAAAATTTAATTTCATATATATTTCTGAAGAATGAAGTAAAATTACTGTTAATATATGTGTAATTAACACAGACAGGAAAGAGAGGTGAGAAATATTGGTTTAATTGCAAGATTGGTGCTGGCAGAAGCCAGTAAGAAACTGTCTGATATGATAACACCAGCCCTCAGTTTAGGGTAAGTCTGCCTCTCTTTCCTGTCTATATAAATTTCTTTCAATGTCACATCATCCTTACTTGTATAAAATGTGACAATGTCACACGCACCGGATAATTGGATAGTAAGGGTAGAAATGAGGGAGAAAGGTAGGAAATTCACTGTAAGTCATATGCCCAGCACATAATTATACTTAGAGAAAGGCATATGTTCAGTGTGGAGAAAAATGGAAGAAGAAAAAGACTGAAAATATTCGGCAGCACCGAGACTCGAACCCAGACCATCACAGAACCTCCACTGTATCCACAGAGTGTCTTGACCATTAGGCTACGTCGCTGATGTACCAAATATTATCAGTGTTGTAAGTTATATGGTTTATTATGGGATGGATAGACAGAAGTGGGATAGAAGAGATAGAATCCCTCATTTCTATCCATACTTACTATCCAAATATTATATATATATATGTCTCTGTAAAAGTATAGTTTTTAATATTGTTCTCTTCAATTATAGCTTCCAAGATCTAACAAATCATTTATAAAAGTTAAGAATGATTTTGTGGCATTATAATTAGAACAGATGAAACAATTGTAAATACAATATACCGAATGCTTAAGAATATTAACAATGTTTTAGTATATTATCATTCTTGTAAATATTTCAATGAAACAAAACCATTAATTTTGTAATAGACATGGGAAATTTAGCAAGTACTATATACCAATATCCCATTGTGAACAATGCCATTTAAATAAATGTGTCCAACTAAAATATAATTTTGAAAACTTAAAATGAAGTTAAAGACAAAGAGAATAAAAATTTTCCATGCAATTCATAAAATGGCATTGTCAAAATAATTAACACAATCATGAGGACAGGAAAGAGAGAAAAAAAGAGGTGGTGGTCTATCTGAATTTTAAAGAAGATAGACATCATTGTAGGTTGTAGGTATCCTTCAAATGTAGGAGGCCATCTCCCACTTCTTCAGGAGAATGGGGCATGCATTCCAAGTGACAGACACACCACACCTAGCCATTGCTCAGAATGTGTACTCTTTTTCCTGAAGAAGGATGAGGTTGCATGTGAAAATTTGAAGAAAATGTACAATCTATTATGGTATCTGCCATCTTTAAACTTCAGGTAAGCTACTCCCTTTCCTGTATATATATGTATACTCACATTCCAAATATATATGGAATCTGTATTAATTATGTATGTAATTATATCATAGTCCTGAAGCAAGCAAAATGAGTAAAACATGGAACATAAACATATTTATCATTTTGACTTATCAATAAATTAAAAATTAATTATACTATGGCTATATATAGTAGTAAAAATTATACTCTTGCATAAAATAATCAATATTATAAGTATGGATTAATTTATGATCAAATGATATAGATGAGACGAATAATAAAGCAATAAAATGTAACTTTTTGTCATTATTACTTACTTACTAGCTATTACAAATTCTTATTTAATTATGAACATCATCCTTGTTGTGTACATGGGTGCTCACATTATGAGCATTGAAGTTTAAAATTTTCTAGTGGGTACAATGACACACAAAAGAACAAATAATCTTTTTCTTTAAAAAGTAAATTCATAAAAAAGAACATAATAATGCAAGTGATCATAAACATTTTTATGTCCAAATTTCTTTTATTCCTTTTTGTTAACATTATAGTCCATTGAGAACTTTGCCCAACTGAAATTATTGCCAGACTGTCATCTTTAAAATCACAGTATGGATTTTTGGTGTGGCTTGTGGTCAGCATATAAATTCCTGTCTTCCTCACAATTACAAGCACAAATATCATCAACCAATGCCTGAATTCAAACTTGGGACATATGTTAAGTGAATGTTTTCATCTTTTCCACAGTTAATATATTGGCTCGATTTGACCAAAGACTTGACAGTATTTATGGAAAGTCATAGCAAGAATGACAAACACGTAAGTTCTGCAACAATTTTATCAACCATTGGACCTGCATTTTATATTACACCAACTAAAAGGCCTTGCCATAGTGTACTGACAACCAATAAAATCAAGAAACTTTTGTTTTTATGGCTATAAATTCTCAGTTAGATCTTTAGAAAATTTGGCCATTATCAAGTTTAGTAAAATCTCAACCTTACAATTGATGTGGTCAGTACAATTTAACAATGATTAATGTACTGACTTTTAATAAAATCAATTAGAATCAGAGAACAATTTGAGACATTATAATGCTGTTTTCTTAATTCTAAGAAAATTTTCGTGCCTTTGAGAAAAGAGGGGTTAGTCCTTCGTGTGCTTACTTCCTCCATTTAAGTTAATGCTGAGCTTGACTTGATAAAATATTCTCTTTAAAACTGCAATCTTATCAATATTATTTATATGTGACCTGCAACCATATTATAGCAGTAAATTTAAAAGTATAATGTCTAACACATCTGTGTATTATGTAAGCATGTCTCATGTCTATATGTTTGCATATTTTCTAGTGCATTGGTTCCTCATTTTTCTCTTTGTTGGAATCTGCCATTAAGAGTGACGCTGGATGCTCCATTACATAAAGATTGTTGCAGTATAATTATCATTTCTATCTCGGGCTTCCATTGACACTATTCAATTTGCAGTCAAAGAAAAAAAAACTTTTAATTGAGTTTCATTATTTTTGTTTTGCATAAATTATAAACATGAATTTTTCAATTTCTCCTCTAAGAAGTTGCATTCAATAAAATGTTTAAAAATATATTGACACTTTTACATCCTGATATTTTAATTCAATTTCATAATCTCTTGTGTTGAGCTTTGTTCAAATCTTGAATTGGCAATATTGAATTTTTGCATACTTGGTCTAATAATTGCTTTTAATGATACAAGTATGCTAACTGGAAGAATAAAGGCATTGTTCATCTATTAAACACATTTAATTTTCTTCTTGCTTGAAAAAAAATGAAAACTGCTAATCATATAATAATCATAGAAATGAGCTAATTTAAACAGACTAAACTTCCAAAAGAGTGAGCAAAACTAAAAAAATTAGAAATGCTATTTCTAAGTTTTGTAAATTTGTTCACTAATTTTGTAAGGTTTGCCTGTTTAAATGAAGTCATTTCTATTATTATTATTATTATTATTATTATTATTATTATTATTATTATTATTATTATTATGACACAGACATTAATTTTTACATGATTAACAATCGTATAATATATTAAATATTTCAAACCTGTGTCATTCTCGATGGAAACTCTTTTCTTCTTTTCATGTTTCTTCTTTTCTATAAGCAAAGAAAATTAATTTAAAGAAAATAAAAAATTTGAATTATATTGAGTAACAAATAAAGCAATATTATTAAATAACCAAAAGGCCACAGTTGTTAGGTGCATAAAGTATTTTTTATACCAATCTCACTAAACTAACTGCATCTAACTCATATACATGCTAAAACAGAGTTGGATGTAAAGAATTATGGACACAGAGGCTGAAAGTATAATAAATACTTTATATACCCAAACACTGTGGGCTTTATGGTTATTAATTAAATAATGCTCTTATCTAAGTGCCAACTAAATTTGAAACAATCAAGCAATTTGAGATCTACTCATATCAATATTCTAAAGAGTTTGTATAATTCATCTAAATAGTCATAGAATAAGATTGAAGATCATTAGTGATATTACAATGATAAAACATGTTAATAAATATAATATACAGCCACTATTACCAAAATACTTTCTTCAAGTTAAAAATTGTGGAAAAACATAAGAAATGTTACATTTACAATAAGAAATTTTGCTTGATCTACAAAAAATTCATGATCAGCATAACTTCACATCATTAGAATACATATATAATTCTTTACTAATTTCTTGTTATGATCCAATGTAAAACAATATAATAATGTTATAGAAATAATTATCAATGAGAATATTTGCCAATATATATTTTTTAGTAATTTTGTAAATTGGTATTAAAATAAACACTTAAAATAGAAATATTACTTTAATATAAGTACTTATGACCCAATCTCTTCCTTTAAATAGCCAGATTCTTTTTTAAAAGTATTATAATGAAACCAACAATCATTTATACTAAAGTTAAACTACATAAAAAAAGGATTATTATATATTTATCGGCACTGAATCAAAATTACTTTGAGTTACAAAAAATTTACAAAAGCAACCCAAAATAATGTTATATAGTCAAATTAATATTCACAGGAAGCAGAGACAAAGTGACTGGCTTACCATAAGTTGAAATTTGGTGATATGTAACACAGCAAGGTGCATGTCAAATTTTCAAGGGCCTTAGCTCCCTTCCTCAGGACAGAGCTGAACTACACTTTGTCACAGTTGACTGCACAGTGCAAAATGGCATCACTGGCTGTGAAGTCCTCTTCCATGCCAAGGAAGGGGGCTTAAACCCTTCAAATATTTGGAATGATCCTTACCATGTGGTATTGTAATACAAAATTTCAATTTAAAATAGGTCCTCAGATTACTGTATGTTTCCTGTCAATATTAATTAAATAATTTCACAATTTCCCATCATTCATAGTAGCTTATTTCTGTTTGAATTTCAGTTATGTCCTATTAAACATACAATACAATTGGTTGGCAGTATTTATTTTACATATATTTTATAAAACACACAATTTTTTCAAAGTTATGCTTAGATAGGATGTTAAATGTAACAGTCAATGTTTTTAATACACATAAATTAAAGGAAAATAAATGTTCTCATTAGAAAAGTTACAAAAATTTTCACACAATATTAATAACACACGAATTACAGAGATGACAAGCAAACAAATTCCATCAAATGCAGTCTGTTGTTAACTTCTATTGAAGATTATGAGGATTATTATGGAACTGGGTATACTTCTGAAAATAAATTAAGAATGTCAATATATTTAGAATAAGAAAATATAAAGTGGTTAAAGACATACAGAAGAAGATAATATGATAAAATTATTTTATTATGTTGATAATGTATCATCCTTATGTCTTTGCAGACATCATAATGAGTGTAGGGTTTGCTTCAAACTTTTGGATGCAACTGTCCCCTTTATCAGGACTCCTGGCACTTGGAATAATCTGATGAAGGGAGCAGTTGCTTAATAATTTTTTAAAAAACACTGCATTCATCATGGTGTTTGTCAACTTTCCATTTCAGGTAAGCAACCACATTTCTATCTCTCTTTATAATGATATATATATATATATATATATATATATATTATATTATATATATATATATATATATCATTATAAAGAGAGATAGAAATGTGTATATATATATATATATATATATATATATATATATATATATATATATTAATTAAATATAGTGTATTAAATGCAGTGTATTTTTATTGAAGGTTAGTTTGCATAATTAGAATTGTTAGAAAAGTAGAATTTGTCTAACTATGTCTATTGTTATAAGAGTATTATAAATGTCCTTTATACACAACAAATACAGAATTTCGTACAAATATTCTCTAAGTAAAATCAATACTTTATAAAATAATGTATAAAATGGTAATTGACAGTGTATGAAAATTTTTTTGCAGAGAAAGGGAATGGCAATATTAATACAATAATCAAATTGCTATCATATCAGAAAAATTCTTAAATCTCATTACTGCATGCATCTTTGTTTTATTAAGGTTTTCATTGACCTTTATTGAATTTTCATTTCATATAAATTGATACATACCAATAACACGAACATCTACAGACTTTAGTTCCTTTACAGTTTCTTCTACTTCTTTCTGATCAACGATCTTGAAAAATAAAAACAAATTTCCATTACAGTAAAATTCAATAAAAATAAATATTACATGTAAGGAAGACAGGAAACAGGACAGACAACATGGTTTTAATAAATACCAAAGTCAGTTTAGACAGTCAATGACCCAGAAATGTCAAGTGGGCACACTCTACATTACATAAATAAGCATAATATTCTTTATTAAAAAAAGGTTCTTAACAAACAGAAATTTAGAAGTGATTGTGAAAATTTATGCATGCAAAACAATTTTATTTTCCTGCATAATGTCATTTTTTATTAATATTAATTTTGTTGAATTTATATCCATTGCATGAAATGTAGTTTTGACTCTGGTGTATAAGGGTGAATCCATATTTCATCCATTAGCATATATCACTGTAGCAAATCATTCTCTTTGTTTTGTAAAACTGTTGGGAAAGTGACTTCTGAATGTGTTTTTATCCATAGTGAATATGCATGCATACAGGCCCATCTTGCACAAAGCTTTTCCATGTGCAATTTCTTGTGTTCTATTGATATCCATACTATATTAACTGTTGATGTAAATTGTATTTCATCTGTATTATTTCATAACTTAAGTTGGTAACATTACACTGCTCTTTTCTTGTAACTATATTCTTAGCTTTTTAAGCTTGTGTTCAGTTAGTGTTGAATGTTGGTTGTACGAGTGCCCATTTAACAGTATTAAACTTTATATATTAGAAGATAATTGTTTTATCAAACTTCTGTCAAAAAAATTATCTTAAAGTCACATTTAAACCTGGCTGTTCATTTCTTAATGGCCAAAATTGAAGAAGACAATAAAACCCCTTTTTAAGGCTTTTAAGGAATTCCTGCTTGTAACAAAAAATTTCTAAAGTCTCAACGAAACTGCCATATATTTATTGTAATTGTTTCCCAGTTTTAAGGAAACCCTCAATAATGAAATTTCCACTTTTAATGAATGTTTTGTCAATGAATTTTCACTCATGATCCCTTTATAAGAAATAATCGAGCATTGGTTTTTGATTTTCCTTCTAATTTGGCTAAAAATTTGTGTGAAAGTTGATGGCAATGTTGTCTAGTTTTGGAGAGACACTGCATTGTCTCACCTAATTAAGGTTTACAAGCCTTAAGACATATTTAATGTGGATGAAACAGGAATTCTTTTCATCTTCAGTCAAATTGAATAGTTTTCGAGGTGGCAACTGCTGTGCAAGAAAACATAGCAAAGAGAGATGAATGTCATGGTTGTGTGTAAACAGTAGTACATCCTGTACAATAGTAACACCCTGTTTTAAGATTCCCATTATTAAATAATTACCATATGTAAAAAAATATTTTTTAAGTTCAAGAAAAATTACTGTAAGTGTTATGTAATTTCTTACTGTTTTTAAGGAACCACAGTATAAAGAAATTTCCGATTTTTAAGAACTTTTTTAGCAGTTCATTTCCACTCTCTTATTCCTTTTTTAAAGAAATAAGTGAACATTCTATTTGGATTTAATCCTTGCCCACACCAAGCTCATCAATTGTTCCCAACTAATAGTTCCAACTATTTCATACTAGCTATGCCCACAACTTTGTTCACATGGAAATTGCTATTTTTATTATGCCCTAAAAACGAAAGTAAGGTATCATTTATTTATGATCGCTTCATGGCAAACCTTATAACTAGCAGGTGGTTTTCAACACATCCCGCTTTCACAGGTTTAAAACAATAGATGGAGTGAGAATGCTCACCCTCCATCTCTCTCACTCATGCTGTCAAAATTAACCTTATAATAACACAGTAAGTGGTATGAACAGTATAGGAACACCGAATACGACTTTTGACTCACAGTTGGTTTTCACACCACCTTTCGCACAGAAATTCAATGGAATTATAAATATTTATACAAATATCTTCTGAACTCTTCAAGATGTCGAAACAAAACATAGACAAAAATGTAAGTTAAAATTCCTGTTTCAATACCTGAAATTTCATTGAAATCCATTGAGCCATTTCGGAGCCTATTCAAGACAAAGATACGAACAGTCAGACAAATAGACGGAAAGACACTTCAATTTTATTTATTGGTATAGATTTTGATCTCAAGAGTAGAGTTAAACATGACCCTGTTACTTGGAGCAACATCTTTAGCAATTAAATATTAGAATGTTCTAAGTCAAATGCTACAATGACCTGTTTAGAACTTTGTATGTTGTTTTAAAATTAAACCAATGGAAGAAATGTAGAAAAAGATATAATAGCGAGGTCTGCAATTAAAAAGTGGCTGAAATTGCTTCATCAGTAATTGTGACATAAAATTCTAGGTTAACCAAATATCATAGTTAAATCATGGGTCTTTCTAAATTTTCTCCCAACCGAAAAGTATAGTTTTTTGCGGCGATAAATGTCATGGAGGAAATAGTAACAAAGAAAGATACAAAGACGTATCAACAGACAATTTCAATGGATTGATTGCTGCAAAATTATAGACTCATAATGAATCCTCAATACCACTACATACAAAAGAGGGAAAAGAGGAATATTTTTCAATTTTTTAAAACTAAACAAAATTAGCCTGTCTTTATTAAGCTAGTTTAACCTTATAAAACTTTTCATATTTATTTTATGTAAACTCCCATGTAAGGAATACCCTAAAAAATAAAATAAATGAGATCTGTTAAAAAGTGATTCTACTGTAAGTTATGTGAATACAACCATTTAAGTAATACCCCTATATAAGGAACAAAATTTCCAGTCTACAGAGATCAGTTAAAATGTGGTTTACTCACCTGGGTTGCCTCTTGTAGTTCCCAGGAACCAGGGTGAAAGTCTTCAGGTGCAAAATGAGAAATTGCTTCTTCTACCGTAGCATGCTGTAACTCAACCATGTTAAGAAAAGCTTGAAATCCAACAGATTCAGCAGCTTGAACTTCATCAGCTGATTCTTCAGCCAATGCTCTAGATATCAAGAGACCATGACCTTGTCTTTCAACAAGCTGAACCATAGCAGATTGAGCTAAGGGTGTTTGCAGTGCTGGAAAATGACCAGCTCTATGTAATGCTGTAACTTCATTAACTTTGACACCATGTCGCACTAACCAACCAACTTGAGCAAGTTCTTTGAGAGGCTGTTCTCCAGGGCCAAACTCTTTTGCTTTCAAAACACACATGAGCTGCTCAACCTCTTGTGCTTGTTGTACTTTCTCATGTTCTTCAAGATGCTTAACAAAATGAACTACTTTTTCCTCTTCAATAATCTTTTTACTTTTAAATGAATGATCTTCCTTCATTTTAACAGCACTTTTTTTATGGGTTTTCTCAACAGTTACTTTATTTTCTTTTTGAATTTCAGAAATATCTGATGATTCTGTGACTCTATGGAAAGTATCTGAAATTTTTTGGACACCTACTGTCACTAACTTTTCAGCTGTGTCCTTTGGTTGCTCTTTACTTTTATTGACTACCCCTTTCAAAGATAACGTTTCCTGAACTAAGTCTTTTAATGAACTTTCAACTTGTATTTCAGAAATTGTTACAGACTCATGAATGGGAGCAATTTCTTTGGCTCTCTCCTTCACTTCTTCAAGCTTTACACTGGTATCATCAACCTTCTTACATGACGCTATAGCTGATATTTCAACAGAGTCTTGTATAGGCATTATTGCCTGAGCAGTGACCTGAAAAAGAATATAACCATGAAAATTTTATTAAGTTGCATAAAGATTTTAGTTGTGTCTAGATATTATGATATTCTAGAAGTATGTATAAAATGAGAAGGTTTAATTATATCTAGATATTGTTAGTTATTATGATGTTCAGGAAGTATGTATAAAATGAGTGGGTTTTATTATATCTAGATATTGTTAGTTATCTAAAATTATAAAATATATGCTTTGTCTTGTGACCTTCAATTAGGGAACAAAGTTGCATTCAATATTTGAGACAGAATACTCTACTGTGTGTTATGCCCTAATGACTGGCGTGTAATCATTTCCACACTACAGATCCACTTAATCAGAAATAAATATTAATACATTTCCTATTAGATCCTCTCTAATTTACATTGCTTCATATTCATAAGTAATAGCTAATTCTTTTTTAAGCTACATTGATAGTAGTTTTCAAATTATTGTAAAACTTTACTGATTTTGGCTGCTGTTGCTTCTCTACATTAATTAGACATATTTTTAAAATCATTTCTCTCTTACCTTCCTATATTTTTACTTAAGATTTAACTGAGATTTGTTAGCAGGCAAGATTCAACAAGGTAATATAATTTCTTATATATTATTCAACATTTACCTTTTCAGTTTTCTCACTGAACTGAGCTGTTGATTCAAGAATGTGGATCTCTTGTATATCAGCAGTCTCCCTATTAAAAATTTTAAGAACATTATAGAATATAATTCGTCTGATTGATGTTAAACTAGATTTATTTAATTAATTATTTTGTTATAAAATATAATATATAAACCCAAATACTTGTTTTTTGAAATAATTCAATATATACATATACATATAGTAGTGTACAAAATCTTTTTAAATATTTGGCAAGACAGCGTATGCTGGGGGACACACCCTTTGTTTTCGTCTGGGGCTAGCTGCCAGATGTGAGAGGTGGGGGTGGCAAAAACGACCTGGCCAGGAGTACATTTGTAACCGGGAAGTAAAATTAAATGAAATGTGTTTTTAAATTTTAATATTTTTTTATCTGGAAATTGGATTTGTTTATTTGACTAATCCCATCATTTTAATTAGATATTAAATTTAAATTAAAACTTATATTTTAAAGTCTTTTCTATATATATATATATCATCGGCTAGCCGATCACTGGAAATGTCTTCCTAACTTTCTGATGAAGGGGGCGGTGCCTCCGAAAATTCAAGTTCTCTAAACCTCACAAGGTGTCTACCATCTATGAACCTCAGGTAAGTCATCTTCTTTCTATCTCTCTGTCCTTTCCCCATTAATTGTTTTAAACATGACAATGTCATTTCCTATCTCATATATATATATATATATATATATATATATATATATATAAAATAAAAATAATTAAACAATATCAAAATCAATGGTAAATAAATCACATATTTAAACTTAATTTCGCTGATGGTATCTCCACCTTAAATAGGTAGTGCGGTTTGCATAGTCTGATGATATCAAGAGTTATACCGACGGTATATAGCTAAGATTTAACTGTGATTTGTTAGCAGGCAAGATGCTAACAGGTTTATACTGCTGTCTGTTTTGCAACCAGTGGCAGCTTGCGAGTATTTAAAGATGAATTTTAGGAGTATTAAGATAATAATACTACAAGATCTACAGGGTTGTTAATACTCCACAACCCATAATATGCTACATTTGTAATTTTGTCTCCATCATGTATAATAGAAATGAAATTTTAAAATTGTAAAAATTTAATATAGCATAGCTATTGGTATGGTCTCCTTGACCAAACAGATCTTGAGTGAAGATGCAGATGAAGAAGGATATCCTGGCCTTCCAGTGGGCGTTGTGCATATGACTGACAACCATATCTTGTAAAAAGGAACTGTTTTTAAACCAGTAACAGAACCTCAGAAAGGACAACTGTGGATAAAATAGCATTGGATAGACAGCCATATCTTGTAACAAAAGTAGCAGAGCCTCAGAAAGGACAACCATGGATCAAATTGCACTGGATAGAATGGTATGGAGGAAGCTACTTCTGGAGACTGCGGAGCCATAGAAGAAGAAAAATAAGTTAATTATTATTTATTCTAATGTCTAAGTGGAATAATTTACAGCATAACAAGATTTCATTTTTAAATTGTATTGTGGGGAACATATACAAAAGATGAAGGTATGGAATTTGCCGCTAGGGACATTAATTATCAGAAGTTATTTGATGTCCAGTAACATTTATTTGCTTCTATAAATTATTGTGCAATTTCTTATGATTACAAGGACATCATTGAAGAAAATGTTAATGAGTAAAATGTCAACTACAACAAGTAAACAATTGATACTTTAATTAATATGAAATACAGCTGGGAACTGTAAAAGTCGCAAGAAATATCAGATTATTTTTATTAAACTACAGTTTACCTTTTTCCTTCTGTTTCAATAGTTACAGAACTTGTTCGTCTTTCAGTTTTCTGCATCTTGTCCAGTTTCACTCTTTCCAATTTAACCTTTTCTTGCTTTTCTTTGGCTTGTTTGATTTCTAATTGTTTTCTTTCATCTGATGTTAGCTCTACAAAATTAAACAAGTATATGTCTCAATTAGCACTTAATTGTTGTCTATAAAACTAAAGTGTAATCAATAAATTATTTGAAGGGATACAAAAGAGATATTACTTAAGTGTGAAAGTTGGATACCACAAAATAGTGAACCAGGGAATTTATTGTAGTATTTAATTATTATTATTTTTTACGACCTCCTGTGGTGTAGTGGCTAGCATTGCTGCCCCACAACTCAGGGATCCCGGGTTTGAACCCTGGCATGTGCTTGGATGTTTGTGTCGTCATGGTCACGAGGACTGGGTTTAAGGCTGCAGGGGAATTGATACACTGGCCACATATAACCCCAAATTTGGAATGTGTCACGCCATATGACAGTCCGCAGCCACCTCGGTAGGCCTAGGCCCTCAAGAGGGTCGTTGAGCCATTGGGAGAAGAAGAATTATTTGTTTCCTATATTTGACTAAAAATTGCAGTGTTAATAGAATGATTATATAGGCATTACTAAAAAAACTCCTCTACTCATTCTATTAAAGTCTTATAAAGAAATAAAACAACTAGAAAAATTTAAATATCAAATAAAAATCTCAGAAATACAAATAAATTGTGACTCACTAAACCCCCAAACTTATTATAGGATGGACATTGAACTTATCTGAAACATTATTTAATTCATTAGTTTGCCAAAGGCTGTATCACAGATTGGAGGATAAGTTCTCTCCAATTAAAACCTGCAGCACTGAATAGATATTTAAATAATTGGTGCAAAGACAGGGAATAAATTATTGAACCAATTTAATAAGCGATTCTCGGTTTATCAAGTGGCTCAATTGCTTATTAATGTTTCAGTGAAAGTCATCTTGGCCATCATCATCTGACAGACACTTTTGCTCAATATAGACCTCTGAAGGTACCAGGCAGTCATATGTCCTATGAAGTATTAAATTCTGTTGTCTTTACTTCTCTTAGACATTTAGTAACTCGTTTTTTTCTTCGTTCTTAGCAACTTGTTGTTGTATCTGTGCAAACTATGGATGTGTTACAGGTGTGTTTTCCATGGTAATTTATCATTCAATTCAATTAATGTATTTAGCTCAATAAATGTTAAAAGGTTATGGGCCCAGATTATGTTCTCCAACAACATGAATAGATTTTTTTACTTTCACTTTCAAAAAGCTTTTGAGCTTGAAAAGTACATGACAAGTAAACCCAACCCATCAGGATGGTTGACAATGATGTTTCTGGAATTAAAAAATTAAAGGGCATAATTATTTGCAGTAGAAATTCTGGATTAACTATGCTCTGAAACAAAGGGTGTATTTTCAGTTGGTAGCTGCAACAAAACCAAGCCACAAAATAGAAAAATGAGAGAAAGAAGATATGGCAATGACATTCATAATATGGTGCGGTGATGGAGCTATTGCAAATTGCACTTCAAAGCTGTTTCTCGGAAGAAATGATTAAAAAATTTGACTATTTTTCAACTGAAATCTTATTATTTTTTTTAATGTTACTTCTTAGCCAATTTCACCAGTTGAAATGTGCTAAAGTATATTGCAAAAAATTGACAATCTTGCCCAACAAATCAAGGAATCTGGTGAGAATATTAGTGATGGAATGGTAATTATGAAAATACAGAAACTTCAGATTAGCGTGGTTATCTGTTGATGATAGGAAACAAAACTTGTCAAATTTAACAACTAGACTAATTAATGAAGAGATTTCCTTATTCCACTCAGAACAAAGAATCTGCATTTCTTTTTTCCAATCATCACAAATTTGAACCAAGAAGGCATTCAAGTCATCCAGGAAATAAAAATAAATTTAAAAATAACAACAAAATATTTTTCTATTCCTGTTGTAATAAGGGCCATTTTGCAATATAGGATTGATCAAACAGTAAGCCACCTAATAGGTGTAACAAGATTTGAGAAAGAAGCTGTGGTACTGGTACATTAAATTACAGTGCATTCAACAGTGAAATAGGAAAAATATAATCAAGAAGTGAAGACAAGTGGATTCTAGATAGTTGTGCATCTGCTCATATGACCTACATCTAATAAAAATGAAATTATTCCATTTAAAGGAAGGGAAAATGTGAAAATAAAAAGTTCATTCATGGAGAGTGGCAAGAAAGAGAAATACACCATGTTATTTATGTTCTAGATCTACAAAATAAATATTTTTTGAAGGTGCATTACAAGCAAAGGCATGAAGATAGTAAAAAACCTATATCACATGTTATACCTTCTTTTGAAGTGAACTTATCTCACAAGAATGTGAAAGTGTGGCAAGAAAGAATAAGTCACATAAATATAAAATCTCTCTGTGATCTAAGTGAAAAGAGATTAATTGAAAAATTAGATGTCTCAAATAAAAAAAACAATCTTCTGTGAGGGATGCCAATATGGGAAACAACACACTTTTCATTTTCTACCATGGAATATAGTGCTACTCAACCAGCAGTTGGTGAGTGAAGTAAACTACTTTATTTTAATGAAGTACAAACTCAAAAGTCAGAGTTGACAATGGAAGAATACATCAATATGCATTTCAGTTGTTATCTATACTAGAAAGCTAATCAGTTAGAAACTTCACAACATGTATAGAGCCCGTATAATTCAAGCTCCTTATGAAATATGGACAGGGAAATCTGACTCACTTAATCATCTAAGAATTTTTGATTCAGATGCTTAAATGTATGTACCTGATGTCCTGCAAAAGAAATTGCAGCCCAGGACCTCGCGATATCCAGCCGCATGCTCTACAACTGAGCTAATCTGAGTCGACATCGAAGGACTGACCCCACTTCTCCATTCTGTAAACCTAAGCTAGGCTCACCTACCAATTAACTTATCACAATCCTCACATTCTAATTCTTGGAAATACATGAATACAGACATTATGTAAATTGATCATAAGTGCATTGAATTCTAATCCCTGGTTCAGTTGGCCTTTTTCAATTCTTGTCTGTCTTCTAAAATTTACTATATGCTTTACTGGCTTCAATTGAGCATTCCCACTTACTTAGACATTGCATTTGCTGTTGTTGTGATTATCAGATTTCAAGCTGATCCAGGCCAAGTATACTGGAATACCGTGAAACATATTTTTATATATCTGAAGGGTACTGCAACCTATGGCATTTAAAACTCTCCTGTGACTGATCATGGAAGGCACCTAGTTGTATACTATGATACTGGGTTTCATAAGGATATAAACACAAGAAAGTCAATTTCTGGTTATATACTGTATTCAAACTCAGTAATGGACCAGTAACTTGGTGCAGTCAGAAACAGTGGGCAGTTTCTATTTCTACTACTCAGGCTGAATAAAATGCAGCCTCAACAGCTGGCTTCGTCAACCTTCACACAATGTTGAAGTGAATTGTGTGAAGAAAGTATCAAACTTTACATTGATAATCAGTCTCTCATCAAGTTAATTAATTGTACAAAGCACTATTTGGCGGAGTTTGAAGATGGATCAGTGATCATAAAACATGTGAAATCTGAAGAGCAATAAGCTCATCATTCTTTCTAAAGCTCTTCCCAGGGCAAAATTTGAAAAAATAACGAAACTGTTCAACATAAAGAAGGATCTTGTGACTATGTGTATGTGTGTGTATCTCTGAGCTTTTAGTGAAAACATAATTAGAGGGAGTATATTAAGTATTAACCCCTGTTGACATAACTTCTCTAAGACTTTTAGCAACTCTTGGGATTTTAGCAACTTTTTCTTGTATATATGTAAACTACGGATGTGTTCCTAACTTGTGTTGCAAGTTTATTTAGCTTTTAATACAATTAATGTCTTAAGCTCAATAAATGTTAAATAACCCAAATGCAGCTAATTTCAACCTTTCATGCTGTGATTGGTTAAATTATTTTGAAACTAGAAAGAGGTCATATTATAAAGAGAATATTCCAGATGAATGGGTTCAGTGAAGATCAGATACTAAAAGAATTCCAAAAAACTAATAATAACATCCCAAAACTGTTGAAATTAATTTTTTTTTTTAATTTCTGTCACCTTGTGAATCTTTTGTGTCTAGATACAGATTTCATGGAAAGTATAATTGTGTCTGTCAGCACTATTTCTATTTGTCTCCATGCCATATACCACAACAGCAAGAAAATTAATTATTGTACTTGTACATAACATTAGTAGTCTTTAACTTGGGTTTACACAGATCCGATTAATATTTCACACATTTGCCAGGTATTTGATTCATATTCCTTTTACAAACAGTTTGTCCTCCTCGCCTCTTACTGGAGAAAGAAGGCTGCAATTATATAGCAACAATTAAATATGGGAGTTGTGTCATTCTTTCTTATGTCACCAATGTGTTCCATTGCACTGTCAACATATGGAAGGAAGGCTTTCATGATTATGAGTATTTCCGTATTGATCCTTTTGTCTCCACTTCGCCTAAAACTTCTCTCTCTCCATTTCGGAATACTGAATCCTGGTACAACACCCAAAACCTATGGTACAAATTAGCTCATGCTTCTCGTTATACATACATTTAACATTTGTTTTATATTTATTTCTGAACTTAGATTTTCTCCTTTTATCCTTTATAGATATTTTTTTCGCTCCCCTTATTAACGTTTCCTAAAAAACCTGCTAACCTACACTAATCAGAGACCTCCCCCCCATCCCCCAACACTAAGTTTCATAAGATGAGTTCTGCTTCTACACTTTTGAAAAGGTCGGCTAGCCGATCACTGGAAATGTCTTCCTAACTTTCTGATGAAGGGGGTTGTGCCTCCGAAAATTCAAGTACTCTAAACCTCACAAGGTGTCTACCATCTATGAACCTCAGGTAAGTAACCTACTTTCTATCTCTGTGTCCTTTCCTGATTAATTGTTTTATATATAGAAAATTCACAGGAAACAATGGAATCTGGCATATCATGACATTTGACTAAGTAATGAGTGCATTAGACAGATGGAGAGGGGTGGACTGGGATACTTACCTTGTATATGAAGATTTCCTTTGGTTACAGCCATTCCTATTTCACTAGTTGCTTTACAAATATATGTTCCTTCATCTTCTATAGTTGCCTTTAGTATTTTACATGTTGTCTTCTTGTCTTTAATTCTGATTTGTATGTTTCGTGAGTTACGTATAATTTTTTCATTTTTGTACCATATAATATCTGAAAGACAAAAGTACAATTCTTTTAATGAATATAATTGTTATTTTCACGGAATACAAATGAATAATGTTAAAACTGTATATTGACATCAAACATGCCATTGAAGTATTAAAAATTTATGCTGGTCACTGAAGTAAAGAAATGTATATTGAATTTAAAAACTACAGAACTACATTTATCAAAATTTAACTTTTAAAGCTAATACAAGCTTATGATTAATTTTGAATGTCAGTTGAGTGCCAATTGCTAACAGGGCTGTAAAATTATTGCTTAGTATTGTACTAATGTTACAAAAGACAATAATGTTGTATTATATTGTACTATGTTTTTTTTATATGCTTCAGTAAAATTCCTCAGGCTATTATCTAAACTATGAGATAAGTTAGTATTACATAAAACAATTGAAAACAGATATACTATAAATTTAACCAAGATTAAATGACCCCTTATAGTGTCTTTGAATTGCATATACTGAATAAAGCAATATGGTTAGTGATAATGCCCAAGTAAGATGAGAGTTAAGAGAAGAAGGATGCATCTGTATTCAATGAGTTACATGGTTGCCAGTATAAACAGACATCAGCATTACTGAAACAATATGCTGAAAGGGCTGAAGGGCCTATGCAGATGAATATGACTAGGAATGAACAAGGAGCAGATACATAATCTTCAATAATAAACAAACAGGGAGATAATCCTAGTCACTATGAACCAAGGATGCCATGACATAATTATGATATGAAAAGTGTTATGGTGAAATATAAACACGAGAGCATCCTACAACAGCAAAGCTAACTTGGATGAAAGACTTTTGTGCGTTAAAGACTTAAATAAATAGACTCCATTTGCAAATATATATACAATGTAGATTAAAAAAATATAAGAAAGGAAGAGACTATAGTGTCTCAAGTAGGCAATTACTGACTAAAGCAGTTTAGCTGCTGACAGCACAAGTAAGACACATTTAAATATGAAACAGCAACAGAGAGCAGCATTCTACACTTGTACCTTTTATTAAAAAATATATTTATGATATAGATATACAAACATAAAAAAATGATATAATCATTTGTATATACAAACATTTACCTGGTGTTGGTGTTCCAGAAAATTGGCACTCAAAAGTCACAGATTCGGTTTCTTTGCTTCTAATATCTTTCATTTCTTGGACAAAAGTTGGAGTTGATTGAGTAGCTGAAAAATGAAAAAAATAGATAGTTTATAATTGTTTTTAATTAACATAAATATATTATAGGTACTAACATAGCAGTTAGTCACATAAAAAATTTAATATAAAAATTTTCTTTTCTTTGTCTCATGTTTCAACAATATAAATTGAATCAAATTTAATGAGGTCAAAAGTATTTTTATCTTGCTCATCCACAATTTATTTACTACAATTATATTCAATTATTTATGTATGGTACACATTGCTTAAAAATAAACATTATATAAGAGAATGTAGATTTAAACCAAGACCTTCCTTTTCATACATAATTGCAAAAATAACTGGGTGGGCCATAAATATTATCTGACACTAATTAACTAAATAACTATAAATCTTAAAGAATTTTCATTGATATTAAATTAACTTGATGCACATTCCCATATAATACTAGCAATTTATTCTGATCTATTCTATTTCAATTGTTCTGTCATGATTGGTTGTTGCTGCAGACTTGACTTTTAGAAAAAATCAGGACATATGAGAGGTGATCAACTTAAGAAATCAAATATTTTTCTACAATTAAAACCTAATTAAATGTTGTAAAATTATTCCATCCTGGTTTCAACGAAATTTAAATAATTCAGATAATTTGTAATAATTGAGGTACTAATTTAGACAACACATTTTTAAGTACACAACAACAGTTTTTATGATAGCAGTTCTCTCGCAATTTGAGAATCCTCTGTTTGACAAAAGACCCAACTTTGCTAACTGCTTCCTTGAGCGATGTTTGCACTGGGCATCTTATACATTTCTGATTGAGAATTGAATTTTCTTACCAAGGTTTAATTACACAATCTTAACTCAGTATAAATAACAATTTTTACATATGTTTCATGCAGATTGTGCACTTCACCCTCATGAAGCAATCCCAACTGACCCATCGGGATGTGGTATTCAGCCTTAAGACCTATCTTGTGCAAGCCTTTTCATTTCCTTATAGCTAGCACACCCCACATCCTCCCTAATCTGCTAGTGTTTTCTATCCTTGCCTCCCTCTTGTGTTCTTACCCCACACACTTCCCTCTAATGCCAATTTTATAAGACCCTCATGTCTTAAAATGTGGCCTATTAATCTATCACTTCTCTTAGTCAATGTCATTAATATTGTTCGCTTTTTCCCTATTCTATTTAGAACTTCCTTGTTTGTGATTCTACCTACCCATCTGATTTTCAGCATTCATCTATAGCACAACATTTCAAAAGCTTCTATTCTTTTCCTTTCCCAAACTCCTATCATCCACATTTCGCACTCATATAATGCTATGCTCCATATGAACATTTATAACAATGATTTCCTAATATTCACACTTATATTACACATAAGTAAATCCCTCTTTTTCATGAAAGCCTTCTTTTCCTGTGCTATCCTACTCTTTATATCTACTAAACTTCTACCATCCCTAGTTATTATGCTTCCCAAGTAGCAGAATTCCTTAACTTCGATCAAAACATCCCTTCCCAATCTAACACCCTTTGTTATTCCTCTGTTTCCCATACTACACTCCATTACCTTGGTTTTCCCTCTATTAATCTTCATATTGAACTCTTCATAAATTGATAGTAAGTTACAAAAAGTAAAGTACAAAATAGTAAATTTTCAAGAGTCTAAACTCTTTAGACAAAATGTCTGAAGAAGGGAGTTTAGACTCTCTAAAATTAACATTTTAGTTGTAAGTTGAAGCCTACTATGAATTTAATGTAAGACAATGATTATTTTCTGTCCCTCTTTCCTATAAAATTTATTATTATTGTATACATATGTGCAAAACAATTACTTTCATTGCTTAGGAAGGACTTAAATAATTGTTATACATACCTGGAGTTGAATTCATTGTTTTTTCTTGCTTTGCTTGTTATTCAACTCAACAGTTAATGATCTACACATACAAAAAATCAAACATGCTTTCATTAATATAAAAATGCAACTGTTATAAATGTTACTAACAATGAAAATTGTTTAGATTAAAATATAAATAATTGTTAATGTGCATAATAGGTAAAAAGTATCAATTTATTAAAATTATTTACAATTTATGATTACATGTCAGAGAGTTTGTGACCAAATTAAGTTTTAATTAGTTAGTATGAACAAGTGGAAAGTATCATGTAGGTTTTATTATTAATATCAATAAATCACGTGTATCTTTGTCCGTGATGAAACATATGCTATAGGAAAATATTGTTTTTTTTTGTGGGAATCTGAATTTTTTAACAGCTTTTATTGAAATACCAAAATCCTATGTTCAATTATTATTATGAAAAGTTTTAATAAAGTATTCCATTGTGTGAGTACCTTAATGTAAACTAAATTATTGTTAATGTTTTGAATCTATTATTATATTAAGATGTGGATTACTATGTGACATTGTGTAATGTCAGTTTTGACAATTAACTGAAGCATCACACACTGAAGGAGTGTCATATTTACTGCAGCAATGAACAGGACAAAATTCACTAAATGCAATAAGAACTAATGTAAGTAAGATGGCCTCATCCATGAATAAAAGAAAGAAATAATAACATGCAAAACATTTTATCTTAAATGAAGAGTAATTATGATAATTAATTTGCAGTGCCCCAACACCTTTATCAGATCTTCAGCATATAATTGTTGTAAATAAAAAAGTTTTTACCTTCTATATTTTCGTCTCTGTCAGAAAAAGCAGCAGCAATTCCTCTGTCTTCACAGCACTGACTCTCTAACAATATAAACTCTTGTAATTCCTCTTCACTATCAGCAGTATGCAATTGAAAATAATTAGTTGGATCTAACTCTCGAGGCTCAATAGGAAATAATAAATTTGTATGCAATTCAAAATGATCTTTTTCAAGTCGGGGTAATGTATGGTAAAGCCGAGGAGATATAGCTACTTTTTCTGATAAAAGTTCACAGGATGCAGATAACTGTTTTGAGAGGTTCTTATTGCAATGTATGTGACTATGAGTATCTTCATGGGGAGTCTGTGTTGCATAGTCATGCAATGAAAAAGATACATTTGATTCCTTTTGTTCACTTGTTCCATTAAATTCTTTATTACTCAAATCAGTTACACCCACTTTAGAATCTAGAGAATGTATGGCTGCAGTTATAGATTTTCTATGAGAATTTAGGTAATCTGTTATTATTAGATGTGCAAAATTAGAATTATTTGAGTTTTGTGATGTACATGAGTATGAGTAAAATTCACTTTTATTCAGCACAGATGAAGAGAGTGAACTGGCATCAACTACACTGCACACATGATTAGACATGCATTCCACATCAGACATGTTCTGTTTACCTCGCAATTTTTCCTGCATTTCTTCCATTTGTGTCACCCATTCTGGCTTTCTGTACTCTTTTGTGCCTAAAATACCTGAGGCACACAAAAAATAAATGAAAACATGTCATTAATTCATTCAAATTAAGGATAAACATTAAGTTATAATTCAAGATCTTTTTAAAGTTATCAAATATACATTAATTGATTAAGTCTGAAGTTAACCTTTCAATTAACATTACAAATAAGTATTCAAAATATTTTTGTAAATTATAATATAAACATTTTGATCCATAAAATATGACTTAAAGTTAGAATTTGAAGTACTAATTTTATTAGAAAATCATACTTAATACATATAAAGATTGTTTGTGTTATTGGATAATGAAGTAAAGAGTTTATTATTCATTGGATGTTCTTGTGAACTGTAATGTTGTTGCTGTTTATATATGAAATAGAATATTTAGGGAATGGACATGGAGCCTGCAGATACTACATAGAGAATCTTCCAAACACCAAAACCATAAGCTGGAAAAAGAAGCAGGAATATTATAATGTTATTTGCAGCAAAAATATAAAGCTAAATTATTTAATTTAAGCAAAAAATTATTCAAATATAATTTGAAATTTTCAGAATTGCATTCACTATTATGGAACTTTGGCAATGATATACTGAAATGGAGACAATGTAAAATAAATTTAAATTAAACACCATTACTAAATATAACTAAGAGAACTTGCTGATATTTAAAGCATTAAAAGAATGAAATTTTAATAATCTATATACATATGGGCTACATTTTAAAATGAAATTCTTTCATCCTTATCTAAAAATTTGGAAGATATAAATACAAAAAAAGAATAAAGTAGCCAATAGATAAATGAAAGTAAGTGAATGTTGCAAATTTTTAATGTTAATTTTTTATTTATAAGCAATATTTAGTAACTTATTTCTAGAAAAACATTTGTACATTTATTTATAAATGTTGGGAAATATATTTTCATATTTTGGTGCTAAAATCCTACATACATAAATGCTATGGAAAATATTTACAATAATTTTACACTAACATTTTAAACTCAAAATCATATATAAAACTTTTTAGCTATGAAGCTGTTGTCTATGCCTCATAATTTTTACACTTATTATATTTGACTTGTTTTTTGATTGACACTAATGTATGCTAATTGGGTAAAAATACTAATTCCAAAAACACAATAATCCAATATCATACCTCTCTTGCAATGAACTTATTGAATGGGCCTGTATAACAAGACATATATGTCACACATAATAAATGCATCTTTTAACTACATCACATTTTGCATTGTAAAGTTGATTAATTACAAGTAGGATAGTAAATTAAATGGAAACATTAAAACCACAAAGAAATAGTAAAGTGATTACAAATAAAATTAATTTAATTTGATCAATAGAATGTGGTTTGAACATAAGTAATTGATTCTGTTAAAAATATATTCACAGAAACCATACCATTAATCCAACAAAATTTATTTGTCAATACACTGATATGTAATACAATGTAGCAATGAAACATAATACTGATTAATTTATGGTATTCATCAAAGAAAATTACTTCTCGTAGCATTTGTCTGAATGTGAATTTTGTACCTATTTTTTCCTTTTCTTGTAAGGAAATGAAAATTATTGCTTACCTAAAATAAATTGCCTCAGAATAAAATCAATTGGCAAAACTTATTTTTGAGATATGGTTTATTTACCTGCACATTCATGGGTATTTGAGTATATGCAATTATTTATTAAATTTATGTTACTAATTTTTTGTGATGATGGGGAAGCAGATTTTGACCATGGAAGATAATTACAAGAAGGAAATAGAAAAAAAAGTATTTTTCTGGAATATGTTACCAAAATATAAAAATAAGTCTTACATTGTGATTCATGCCTCAAAAAAATCTAGATTCTCAAGAAAACATTTTTTGTATAAATAAACTTTTGAAAATCTTTAAAGATCAATGAAATGCATCAATACTAATTTTAAATATTAACCATAATTATTAAACATATGAATAAACATTAATTAAAAACTTTCCTAGAGTGTTAATTTTTCTTCAATAAATAATGAATTTCAAATAATATGAAGCAAACAGTTAATGACATAGAATTGAGTAAAATTTAACTCAAAGAGTATTTGTGAACAAACTGTGCTGGAGTCACTATCTGTATTTTTTGACATACCTTCGACCATAAGAACTGCTTCACTAGTGTCAACTCCATAATTATTTTGTGCAACACACATAATTTCTCCTGTATCATCAGGATAAACTTCTGAAATAGTAAGAACAGATGTTCCATCTTCAGGTTCTTCTATCTGAAAATCTTTAGTGGTAGTTAATTCTTCACCCTGTTTATACCACCGGATTTTAGGTTGAGGCTTACCACCAGCTTTTACTTCCAATCTGAAATTATATAAATATTCTGCTTACATGAGAAAAAACACAGAAACAACTTTTGTTCATAATTTTCACTTTTAGAAAATAATATTTACATGATGCATGATTGAATTAAATAATAAAATTTACAGTTATTTTGCAATTTGATTTATATGTACATCCCATTTTATGTTGTACTAGAATCACAATAATTGACCTGATTTAGAGTTTCCCCATTAAGATTTGTCTGCAATTCTCACATATGTCATGCACAACTACTGGTATGGTATATAAAGGCCCACAAAACCCAATATGACCAATTAAGACTACATAAAATGGTAGTGTTAACTTCAATTTGTCACAAAGAAATATAATCCATTTGGAAACACAATAATTTATACTTGTTACTTATGTTCTCTGTAACCAAGAGTTTAAATTACTTTTCTTTCACCAGTTCTGAAAGAATATAATGGTATTAAATTGAGTGTTTTTCTTATAATGATAAGTTGTAACTCACCATATAAATGAGGTTTCATTTAAGAAATTTTGAAGATCAAAAATAGAATATGTATTAACTTAATTGCATATGATTAATGGAAGAGAGTTTCAGATAGTCCTCATTAAATTTACTGTTGTATTTTTTATTGATTAATTTGTCATACTAAGTATGATTTGGGCAGGTCAGAAGATTTATATCAAAATTGCATTCCCTCAAACACATGCTGCCTCTCCAATTCATTTACATAGAAAATAATATAAATGCAAGAACCATGGATTGTTCCATAATACCCTTAGTTTTATTAGCAGTATCATTTTACAAAATGATGCAAAAATAATAATTTAAAATGAGAAAAATTAAATTTATACTAGAATAGTGCAGCAGTGAAATACAATGATGATTTACGAACATTACATGGTTCTTTCATGTCAATACACTGTTATTTGGATTGCAGGTCATATTTAGAGTATATTTTTACAATTTCTTGGGCTCACAACTTTTCTATATTACAATTTGATTGTTTTTATGATGATCAGTTAAGTCATATATCAAGTAAATTGAAATAATTATCTTCAATCCTACACCTATGAAAACATAAATAGAAATGAAAATAAAAAATCTACTGTGTGTATTGCATCAATATATATTGAATAGAACACATATATTTAATTTTAGAGAGAATGTATTTCAGAAAAACATACACGAAATAAAAATTAAAGGTTGGTACACCTAATGTAAACAATTTTCACTATGAACTAGTTAATAATGTTAACACAGTTAGGGTTGATAAAGTCACACACACTCAGAATTTTAATTTATATTTTTGGTCCATGTTTCACAACTAATGCTTGTATCATCATATACCATATATTGGTATTATTAAATAATGACTACTAATTTACTTCAATGTCATTATAACTACTCTATTTCTATGCCATTACTAATAAGATTTACATCAATTTGTTAATGGGATCTCACATGATAATTAAGCGCAATTGTTTTATTGATTCCTTATTGAAGGATACATTTTTGATTTATTTAAAATAATAAGTCAGCTTAAAATGCTTATATGATAAAAAAAGGAATCTAGTCCAAAATACAATATTAAATTGTATTCCATGAATAAAAGTACAGCATACCTTGTTAGTTCCCCATCTCTAACAGAAATAACCTCCTGAAGTGGTTTTATAAAGTGAGGAGCTGATCCTGCTTCTTGTTCTATTTCATCAGCTTCCAAAGCAAAGCTTTCCTACAGCATTAACAAATTAACTTCCAATAAAATCAAAACTAGGAGATTTTTATAGACATATCTTGAATATTAATTTATTTTCAATAACTATTAGTATAACTACCTTAAAAATTATGTTCTGTATTCTTAGGCAACAAATGTAAAGAAAATTTGGAAAGGAATTATTAGTTATTCATGCAAATTACTTAAAACATGAAAAATTATATTAATAATAATCAAACAAATAATGCAGTTGTTTTAACTGACAGTAAATACATGTGTATGCATTTTATGATTTTGAGATATCAGATGATAAAGATGGGAAAATATATCATTTTCATAACATTACTATTAGCATTATTCAATGCTTTCATAAATAGAAAATACCCTACTGATGTCTAAAAACAAACATCCCACACCTTATCATCTACTTCAAAATGACCCTCCTTAAAGCTGTACCCACAGGATTTATCAGATGCTGAGCCCCATCTTTGCAAACTCCCTTTCCAACATATCTTACAGTTCAGAAAAAGTCCTGGACTCAACATCTTCTCACACCTATCTTTCCCCAAATTTACTAACTAAGTTCATTTGAAACCTTTCTCCTCTGGTTTGTGTGCATATTATGATTGTAATATACATGTACATGACAATGTATTTCTCCATTCCTGTGACTTTTCCTGGAAAGAGTAAGATAGTTTCTGTCTTTGATGGCAGTCAGTTGTAGCTATCTAATGGCAGGAGTGTGCGGATTTGAGTTTGAGACTGTGTCAGGCCAGAAAGATGAATATTTGTATTGTTCTAACGAAGAGATCTAAGGATATAAAAAAATTTGGGACGTTATTGCTCCCCAACTTGGTGATGCTTATAACAATTTATGATGGGTAAACTGCGCTCTATCACTTCTTTCACTCCAAAAGAGTTAACTACAACTCACTTGGCTAGGCAAGAAAGACAGATAGCAGTTAACTTACATTAAAATGATAGCAGACATCACCAAGCTGGAAAGCTTTTATGGCCTGAGCCACTTCTTCAAGAAAGAAATTCTGAATGGCACAAGGATTCGTCACTCAGTGATGAATTCAAACTCTGTATGTAAGCCATTAGACAGCAATAATCGACACCCAACAAAGTCAAGAATTCACTTTATCCCATTATTTCTTTCCCTCTCTCTCATTATAAGATCATGACAATGGAAAAATATAAATTAAACAAATATTATTTTTTAGAATTGATAACATTATATTTAAATGCTATTTTTAATGTAAACAAATTTTCACATAATTATAGAAAAATCTGTAATAGGTTTAATAAATGAATCTCAGTTTATCAAATGGCTAAAGTTTAAAACTTTAAAACTAAAACTATCATCATTGCCATTATTAGACTTATGGTGTTTATGACAGCTATATATTGAATATTAATATGTAAGATATTTCCTTGTACATCAGATGATAGAAAAATATAATTTTCAAAAGCAATTACAAGGCTGATTCAAAGAAAGATCTTAAAAATGTAAAACAGTTCTAAAAATTGCATGGTTATGAGCAGGTGAAAGGAGTTGTTTTTGAGGTTCTAAGGATAATCATCACATAGCAACACATTTTTCAAATCAAAGAAGAAAACAGCATTCTCTTTTGTCACCATGAACTGCATTATAGATGTAAGCTGAATATATTTTTAAGCAAATTAATCTATTATATGAACTGAGATTTATTACAAGATTCAAGCAATTCCTGCAGCAAATGAAGTGCAAAATTAAAATGTGATGGTATTTTTGCTCAGGTTGTGATGCAACCAGGTAATTCATACCATGTAGTCATAAATGGGAATGTTACTGTAGTATAAAAGACTGTGAAGGAATGAAGGAAATAGTCAAAACATAGTGTCTATGTAATTTTATATATATATATATATATATATATATATATATATATATATACTGCTTAAGGTTTTCATTTGAATCATCCTCAGTCTCTGACTTTGGCATTGACATTTAAAGGTCTGAAAGCTTACCATTGAAGCCAACTGGTATCATTACTTATAAATTGTTTTAACAAGTAAATAAATTATAATTAAATGATATCATTTTTATTCAAATCAAAATGTGTTTTACAATATTTAGCTATGTACAAAAAAATATACAAGTTAATGTAATTATTATTACAGTAACTATAGGAAACATTGTTTTATTTCACACTTATAGGCACAAAGTCCAAACTAAAACAAACAGATTCAAAAATTAGTGTCATTATCCAATACTGGGAAAAATATAACAAACCTACAAAAATTCTAAGAAGCATACCTAACCAATTATAAATATATAAAATACATCTCAACTGAGATTCAGTTTAAATTTTAATTATTTTTACCATAATCTGGGTCATATATAGACCGCCAGTATATTACCTTATCTATTAGAGAATTTTCCTCTGATCCTGTTGGTGCAGAAATTAAAGATGTTCCAATAGTTGTTGATGCGATTTCAGCATCCGGAACATATTCATACGCTGTAATACAAAATTTTAAGAAAGTTTCTTGGCTTGTCAATATTTTTCAATATAGGTATAATCTACAAAAATACCTTCTACTATCAGAGATGTAGCACACACAGCTTCACCAACTTTATTAATTGCTGTACAGGAATATTCGCCAGCATCTTCAGGAAATACTTCTGATATTGCAAGTTTGCTAATACCTTCGCTGTCTTGGTAAATTGTTATGTCTTTTCCTTCTCGAATAGGTATTCCTTTATGAAGCCATACAACCTTTGGCATTGGTTTCCCTGTTATCTATGGGGTATTATAAGGATTAGCCCAATAGTTTCACTCCATTAACATTAAAATAAAAATAAAAATTACCTGGCACATTAAAGTGGCACGTTCTCCATCCATAACACGAACTGGTGAAAGACGTTTTACAAACCAAGGTGATTCAAGTTCTATTGCTTTATCCCATTTTGTTTCAGGCAAAACATTCAATGAAGCTGTGCATGTAACAGAACCAGCAACATTTTCAGCTCTACAAGTATATACTCCACTGTGACTAACAAGTACTTCAGACATTGTTAGTACAGAATGGTTATCTTCACTTACAATGCGTATCTCTGGAGATGACTGCAAATATAACTTCAATATAAATTTAAGTTGGCTCATACAATACATATTCTGAGTCACAATAAACCAATATATACCTTTATAGGAATGGAATTTTGAAACCACTGAAATGAGCATGTTGGATGAGAAATAACTTGTGTTTCCATTATTACTACCTCTCCCTCTGGAACTATTTTTGGTTGAATAGTATTTACAAATTGTGGAGGAACAACTTCTGCCATTTCTGGTTGGGGCTCTGTAACATATTAATATGTACTCATCGCTTGAAACAATTTCAGCAGATACAATAGCAAAGCTTACCTGTTACATTCAAAGATCCTGATGACCGTGCTTCTCCTACTGGATTTATTACAACTACTTCATACTTTCCACTATTTTGTTTGGAACATTTTGTGATATGTAATATAGTTTCTCCTTCCTGTGTATTTATTGAAACTCCTTTCTTAGCTTTAATCTCTTTTCCATTGTGAAGCCATTTAACTTCAGGATGAGGAAAACCCTCAAATTTTGATTCAAGTGTAACAGACTTCTGTGTTTCTACCAACAAAGCTTTTAATGCCTCAATAATTTTCGGAGGATGCATTAATCTGGGTTTATGAAGTTCTTTTTCTGTAATATAATAAAGACCATGATTGATAATAATATTATTATTCTAATTATTGCTATATAAATAAAATGAAACTTGAAATGACAAACCTAAAATCAAATTAGCACGACACTCTGCTCTACCAAAAGTATTTATGGCTTGAATACTGTAAACCATCTCATCACTTTGAACTGGATTTAGTATATTCAAAGCAGAAACCCCTGTTTCTGGATTATATGTTAGATTTCTTCTTTCATCTGGTATTATTTCTTCATTATTACAAAACCACTTTATAACAGGAGTTGGTTTTCCAGATACAATACATTTAAGTAGCAGTGGTTGATCAAGGCAAGCAGTCTGAGGTTTCAAAGGTTGAACAAAGTGAGGAGCAACTCCAGAATCTGATTTTTCTAAAATAGAAAATGTTTTGTAAGTTGAAAATTCCAGCCAATGTTTGATACAGTGCTGATATACATGACAATTTGAACCAAAGTTATGACAAGTAATACTGGGTTTTTACAACAAAAATCAATACATAGTTTGTACTGACTTACTATAAGTAAAATGATACATCATACACTATAACCATGCAACAACTTGAAATTGAAATGTAATGTTACAGTAAGCTTCATTCTAAGATTCCTGTGCAAGGCAAAGCAGAGAGGTAACTGAGCTGATCTTCTGGCATAATGCCTAAAGGTCACAAAGTTACAGCCAAATGACCTGCTCCTGGCACAAGTTATTTACACTCACTGAACTTAGAAGACTTCATAAAGTAATATAAAACAATAAAAGCTTATCAATATTAATTACATTTAAAATGAAATAGATGCAGTGTATCATAGGCACAAAATTTATTACTAAAGTAACAATAATGAGTGCAGATTAAGAAAACAACTAATGAAATTTCTTTCTAAATAACACAGATAAGGGTTAATTCGTGCATTAAGTACACAACTTCACTTAGCTTACTATTTTTGTCTTGAATAAGTAAGGAATAAAATGAAATACTAGAAAAGGAACCACAATGCAATCTATATATCACACTAAAGAACAATGTCATTTAACTCTGAAATTAAAAGCAATTTTTTAGAATAAAGAGGCCATGCACATAAAAAAAATTAGTTATCAGCCAGCCACACACATTGACTAAAAAAATTGTTTATTACTTTGTTCACATACCCAAAACAACCAAGTTTGCAGTAGAGGTGGCAACACCAGCTGTATTTGTGGCTCGGCATGTATAATCACCAATGTCAGTTGATGTCACATTCATTATTTCCAAAGTAGCAATGTTTTCAATAACAGTCATTATGATATGTTTTGTGGGAGATAAAAGAGTATTATTTAGAAACCATGATATATCAGGGAATGGAATTCCTTCAAATTCACAAACAAATAGTGCTGTGGTATCAGATTCTGTGATAAGTGGTTGTAACTGTTTCAATATTTTTGGAGGAAAAATGTCTTTATTGATCTCAGGAGCTAAAGTTATCAAAGATGAATGTTCAGTTTCATCGCATGCTAAATCCTCCAATGGCACAGACTTCTTTAAATTGATTTCAGTGACTCTCTTTTGAGAAATAATTTCCAGTTCCCTTAAAGGAATGTCTTCTTCAAAAGGATAATTAACAATTTTTTGATCTGCATTTTTCTTTCTTGAAATAGTGTCAACTTTTATACCTCTTTGCAATATAGCTTCTTCAGAGGTCAAGTCTACAGTCTCTACTTGTGAATCACTCTTCTTTTTCATAACAGTCTCTTTTATTTGCTGGGTAACAAATGCCAAGTCACTGACTTTTGTTAAATCTTCCGTGTATGGTTTATTCTTTTCAGTAATAAATTCTGGATTTAGTTCATGAGTAATAATCTCATTTTGAACATAATCTTCTTGCTCAGATATTTCTACTGGTATTACTTGATTATTTAATGGCATCTCCTTCATCAAAGGTGATTTTCCTTTTAAATTTTCTGTTTGCTTCTCTCCCATTAATTCACCTGGAAATTGTGTTGTCTTCCTTATATCAGATGGTTTCCTATCTGTTTCTATTGGTTTTTGTTCAGTCTTTTCTGAAAGTACTGGTTTTAAATTTATTTTTTCAATTTGTTGTTTTTTGGTAGGTTTGGATTTTCTTGCATGCTTCATTTCATGAGAAACATTTTCTTGCATTTTTTCACTATCTCTCATTATACTTTCAGGAATTATGGTAGTGCCTTTCTTCAGAGGTTCATTGCCTAATTCATCTCTAAGATCTTTATCATTCTGCAAGTGGCCTTTTAATTTAGTATGTGGCTCTTCCATTCTGATTGAAACCTCATCAATAACATCCTCTTTAACTGCCTGAATTGTATGCAAGTGTGTTTTCACATCTTCAAGTGAATTTTCTGCAATATTTTTAAGATCTTTTGGGAGTACAATGTCCGCAGCTTGTATGTGGGTCTCTTTGGGTAGCTCCTTTAATATATCTTTTGTGTCTTGAACTGTACGTCTCCATGGTACTTTACTTTTATTGATTCCTTGAGGTTTGTCTACTGTATCTCCCTCTGTCAGGGACACAGGTTTCATATCCGGTTGAACTGCTTTAGGGGCTATTTCAAGAATTTGTGTAATATCCTCTTTGTGCAATTTTTCATGAGGTGTTGATGTTTCTTCATGAGAAGAAATTTCAGAACTACACTCAAGTTCCTTATTTATAGTCTTAGTAATTTCGGTAAATCTAGATTTAGGTTTCCTTGTTTTTTTCTTTCTCCATTCTACCTCTTTCTTTTCAGGCTCTACAGTTTTAATTTCAGAGACATTACTCAATTGAGACATGGGTTTATCTATTGTTTCTTCATTTACCTTTTCCATCTTCATTTCTACTGTTTCAATAGTTAATGGAGTTGTTAAATGTATATCTGATTTAACCTCTAGTTTTATTGAATCACCATCCTCGACATCCAATATTTCTTGTTGAACATCTGGCTGAAAAGGTTCAATCTGCTGCTCATATTGTTTCTCTAATCTGTTCATATCTTTAGGAATTCTAATGCTATCTGATGGTACAGATTCCATTGTTGCCGATTTTGTCAATATTGATTTTGGTTTCTTTGTCAATTGTTTTTCAGTCTTTTCTATTTTGGAGTCCAATACTGGAAGTGTCTCCTCATGCATCTCATCTGACTGTGTGGCTATGCCTGCCAAAATTTCAGGCTTATTAATTTTAAGTTCTTTTCTTTCCAAATAAACCGGAGATATGTCAACATCAAATTCAGATGTTGACTGAATGGTGTCTGGAAGTATTTCAACTGGAAGTTCTTGTTTGGTTTTCTTCTGTAGTCCCCAAGTAACATCACTTTTTAAAATTTCTGATTTTGTATCTTCCAGTTCTACTTTCGACAATGTAACTGGTGTCATATCATTATCAGCTATTGCCACATCTTCAATAGTTTCTGACGGAGTTTCAAGGAGAGCCTTGGGTTTTGCTTTCTTTTGTTGCCTCCAAGGCACAAATTCTGATTTTTTATCTTCCAATTCTTTTCCAGCTAAAGCAACTGGTTTTAAGTCCTTATCAACCACATCATCTACACTAGTTTTTGAAATTGTTTCAAGGGGAGCTTTAGGTTTCGCTTTCTCTTGGTGTCTCCAAGTAGCATCACTTTTTAAAATATCTGCTTTAATATCTTCAGGTTCTTTTATGGACAACGCAACTGGTGTCAAATCCTTATCGACTATTGGTACATCTGCCTTAGTTTCTGAAGGAGTTTCAAGGGGAACCTTAGGAATTGCTTTCTTTTGTTGCCTCCAGGGAGCTTCACTTTGTAAGATTTCTGATTTTGTATCTTCAGGTTCTTTTCTTGATAATGCAACTGGTGTCAAATCCTTATCAATTATTGGTACATCTGCCTTAGATTCTGAAGGAGTTTCAAGGGGAACCTTAGGCATTGCTTTCTTTTGTTGCCTCCAGGGAGCTTCACTTTGTAAGATTTCTGATTTTGTATCTTCAGGTTCTTTTCTTGATAATGCAACTGGTGTCAAATCCTTATCGACTATTGGTACATCTGCCTTAGTTTCTGAAGGAGTTTCAAGGGGAACCTTAGGAATTGCTTTCTTTTGTTGCCTCCAGGGAGCTTCACTTTGTAAGATTTCTGATTTTGTATCTTCAGGTTCTTTTCTTGATAATGCAACTGGTGTCAAATCCTTATCGACTATTGGTACATCTGCCTTAGTTTCTGAAGGAGTTTCAAGGGGAACCTTAGGCATTGCTTTCTTTTGTTGCCTCCAGGGAGCTTCACTTTGTAAGATTTCTGATTTTGTATCTTCAGGTTCTTTTCTGGATAATACAACTGGTGTCAAATCCTTATCGACTCTTGGTACATCTGCCTTAGTTTCTGAAGGAGTTTCAAGGGGAACCTTAGGCATTTCTTTCTTTTGTTGCCTCCAGGGAGCTTCACTTTGTAAGATTTCTGATTTTGTATCTTCAGTTTCTTTTCTTGACAATGCAACTGGTGTCAAATCCTTATCGACTATTGGTACATCTGCCTTAGTTTCTGAAGGAGTTTCAAGGGGAACCTTAGGCATTGCTTTCTTTTGTTGCCTCCAGGGAGCTTCACTTTGTAAGATTTCTGATTTTGTATCTTCAGGTTCTTTACTTGACAATGCAACTGGTGTCAAATCCTTATCGACTATTGGTATATCTGCCTTAGTTTGTGAAGGAGTTTCAAGGGGAACCTTAGGCATTGCTTTCTTTTGTTGCCTCCAAGGAGAATCACTTTTTAAGATTTCGGATTTTGTATCTTCAGGTTCTTTTCTGGACAATGCAACTGGTGTCAAATCCTTATCGACTATTGGTACGTCTCCCTTAGTTTCTGAAGGAGTTTCAAGGGGAACCTTAGGTTTTGTTTTCTTTTGTTGTTTCCTGGGAGCATCACTTTTCAATATTTCATCCTTTTTATCTTCCAATTCTATTCCAGCTAAAGCAACTGGTTTTAAGTCCTTATCAACCACATCATCTATACTAGTTTTTGAAATTGTTTCAAGGGGAGCTTTAGGTTTTGCTTTCTCTTGGTGTCTCCAAGTAGCATCACTTTTTAAAATATCTGCTTTCATATCTTCAGGTTCTTTTATGGACAATGCAACTGGTGTCAAATCCTTATCAACTATTGGTACATCTGCCTTAGTTTCTGAAGGAGTTTCAAGGGGAGCCTTAGGAATTGCTTTCTTTTGTTGCCTCCAGGGAGCTTCACTTTGTAAGATTTCGGATTTTGTATCTTCAGGTTCTTTACTTGACAATGCAACTGGTGTCAAATCCTTATCGACTATTGGTATATCTGCCTTAGTTTGTGAAGGAGTTTCAAGGGGAACCTTAGGCATTGCTTTCTTTTGTTGCCTCCAAGGAGAATCACTTTTTAAGATTTCGGATTTTGTATCTTCAGGTTCTTTTCTGGACAACGCAACTGGTGTCAAATCCTTATCGACTATTGGTACATCTCCCTTAGTTTCTGAAGGAGTTTCAAGGGGAACCTTAGGTTTTGTTTTCTTTTGTTGTTTCCTGGGAGCATCACTTTTCAATATTTCATCCTTTTTATCTTCCAATTCTATTCCAGCTAAAGCAACTGGTTTTAAGTCCTTATCAACCACATCATCTATACTAGTTTTTGAAATTGTTTCAAGGGGAGCTTTAGGTTTTGCTTTCTCTTGGTGTCTCCAAGTAGCATCACTTTTTAAAATATCTGCTTTCATATCTTCAGGTTCTTTTATGGACAATGCAACTGGTGTCAAATCCTTATCAACTATTGGTACATCTGCCTTAGTTTCTGAAGGAGTTTCAAGGGGAGCCTTAGGAATTGCTTTCTTTTGTTGCCTCCAGGGAGCTTCACTTTGTAAGATTTCTGATTTTGTATCTTCAGGTTCTTCTCTTGATAATGCAACTGGTGTCAAATCCTTATCGACTATTGGTACATCTGCCTTAGTTTCTGAAGGAGTTTCAAGGGGAACCTTAGGCATTGCTTTCTTTTGATGCCTCCAGGGAGCTTCACTTTGTAAGATTTCTGATTTTGTATCTTCTGGTTCTTTTCTTGACAATGCAACTGGTGTCAAATCCTTATCGACTATTGGTACATCTGCCTTAGTTTCTGAAGGAGTTTCAAGGGGAACCTTAGGTTTTGTTTTCTTTTGTTGTTTCCAGGGAGCATCACTTTTCAATATTGCATCCTTTTTATCTTCGAATTCTATTCCAGATAAAGCAATGGGTTTTAAATCCTTATCAACCACATTATCTATACTAGTTTTTGAAATTGTTTCAAGGGGAGCTTTAGGTTTTGCTTTCTCTTGGTGTCTCCAAGTAGCATCACTTTTTAAAATATCTGCTTTCATATCTTCAGGTTCTTTTATGGACAATGCAACTGGTGTCAAATCCTTATCAACTATTGGTACATCTGCCTTAGTTTCTGAAGGAGTTTCAAGGGGAGCCTTAGGAATTGCTTTCTTTTGTTGCCTCCAGGGAGCTTCACTTTTTAAGTTTTCTGGTTTCCTATCCATAATAGTAGATGTTGCTTTTAAAGTATTCTCTGAGCTGATGTCTTCAGCAACATGCTTGCCAGTCAAGAATGTTACTGGTTTCAGGGTAATTTCTTGTTTATTCCAAGGAAGTTGTGCTTGCTGATCGTGAGCTTGTACTCTTTTCTTAAAATCACAAGTACTGGTTGTTTTACTTAACATGAGTGAGTCACTTATTTCAGAAAATGATTCTGTGCCTGCTTCATAGTCATCAGGGAGTTTAGTAGTTTCTTTTTCAGTAACTGGAAATTGTTTATCTATAATATGAACATTCTCAGCAATCTGTTGCATTTCTTCTGAAATTGGTTCCTTTAGGTCCAATGGTACTGAGCTCCTTGAATCCTCTGAATATGACTTATCCTGTTTCATGTAGCTCTTAAATGATTTATTTTGTTTCTTTAAAATCTGTGAATCTTCTGTTACAACAAACATTTGCTTGTCTGTTAATTCTTTATTATTATCTTGCACTGATAATTGCTTAACGGAATCAGTTTCTATTTGTGGCTTTTGTAGTAAGGGTACCTTACTTAATTCCTCTTTATGAGACTTTTTATGAGTAATCTTAGTTGGTTTAAGATTAACTTCCTCTAGCTTTTCCTTTTGAATTTGCTTCTTCCTTTTAGAAGTTTTCTTCAACACAACATCCTCTTGTAACCATGGAACACCTGGTTTGAATATTACATCTCTTCCCTGCGGAGGAGCAATGATGTTTTGAGAAATAATTGATCTTGGCTTCCTCCAAGGTAAACTTTCATCACCTACTGGGAGCATATGGTCTGTGCTTTCTTTAAGTGTTTCATCACTCGAGTCAGTGACATAAGCTGCAGTATCAAGTATTCCATGAAATCCATGTTGATGGTGGACAGCAGGAATAAAACCATTAGATGAACTATCAGTTGATCCATGTGACTGGCTTGTGATTGGAGAAGAAAATGCCAAACCTGAACGCCCTGCAAATTCATAAGATACACAATTGTATCTATATAAATTAAAACACTAAAGAATATGTCATATTATGGAAAGCATTAAAACAGGCACAACATAATAATATGAAGTTGTATAGTAATCTAACTAATAAATAAAACATTCAATTAATTTAATTTGTTGCATTCTAAAATTGAAGACGCACACCAATACTTCAGAATAACTCTGTAAATCATTGTGAAAATCTTCATATCAATTGTATACTTGGGTTTTTGATGTAGCTAAAGAAAAGAGTTATAATTAATGCATTCCAAAAGTACACTTATTTGTGGTGTAAAGACAGAAAACCTGTCTAAATGTTTAAACAGCAAAGGAATAATTAATTATTCAAAAAACTGCTACATGTTTACATATATTTCAAATGGGAACCAATTTGACCTTGAAGCTGTTCCCTATGCCAACCAATTAAATTTTGCGGCATTGTCACATATTATTGTTTACACAACTAAAGTAGATAAGAGTGAACTGAGTTGATGTGGCAAAGTTTGTTTACTTCTATGATCTCATTGGCTCAACGCAAGATCAGCTCCCATTTGAAGAAGGCTACATTGGGTAGACATAGTGTTTTTTAAAATTTAAGTTTTTTAGTAAATTTTATGTGACATTTCTGATATTAATTGAATAATAGTTTTCAATTAAGGGCAGAAATATGTAGTGATTTAATTAATGATTAAAGATATTTACTCTCTGTTTACAATATTTATCCTTGATTTTTATTTACATAATTTGTTTCAATAGATGAAAAACTGGAATGATTGAAATGGATACATGTCTCAAATAAAAGGCAAAAGAATTTCAAAGACAATTTGTAAATAAAAATGCAGTTTTAAAGGATATTGAGTCCATAATATCGCCTGGAGTGTAGGACATGTTGGATGGAGAGGTCCCACAGATGGAGTTCCAGAACTGAAAAATTAGGGGAGTAGAGCTTTAAGGACTGTTATTCAGAATTAACAGACTGTATTTTTGGCATGGGCATGAGCAGTGATTGGGAATTGATTTTTGGAATTTAGACAGTGATGTGGTTGTTTCCTATATGTTATAGCCAATGTATAATGCAAGGTAGAGTCTGAAATTATGTTGGTAAATGATATGGTAGAAGAAGCAAGTGATGGTTTCTTAAATTTTGTATTTTCTTTTCTTAGTGGGATTGTTGTGGATGCAAGGATAAGGCAGATATGGTGTCTGTGCCACAAGGTATGCAGCCAACATATGGGTGGGAGACTGGAAATGTTTTTATGTTCTTTAATGCTCTTTTAGTTTGTCCTATATTATATATATATATATATATATATATATGAGATAGGAAATGACATTGTCATGTTTAAAACAATTAATGGGGAAAGGACAGAGAGATAGAAAGAAGATGACTTACCTGAGGTTCATAGATGGTAGACACCTTGTGAGTTTTGGAGAACTTGAATTTTCGGAGGCACCGCCCCCTTCATCAGAAGGTTAGGAAGACATTTCCAGTGATCGGCTAGCCGATATATATATATATATATTCCCCGACCAACATCACCTTCCTCGATGTGGACATCCAACTAAATTCAGGCCTCATTACCACCTCTGTCCACATAAAACCAACTAACACCCTTCAGTACCTCCACTTTTCCAGTTGCCACCCTGAACATACCAAACGATCCCTCCCCTACAGTCTTGCCCTTAGGGGAGCCCGCATATGCTCTACTTTGGACAATCCAACGTCCTATACCGACCAAATATTCAATGCCTTCCGAAACAGAAATTACCCCACAGACCTCCTCCAAAAGCAAATTACCCAGGCCCTCTCCACCTCCCAAATAGTCAGTCCCAACCCCAACCATCATACAGAATGTAGTCTTCCTCTAACCACTACCTACTTCCCTGGACTACGTAAACTCAACTCTTTCCTCCGCCTTGCCTACACTGGACTACAATCTAACCTGGACATGAAGATCATCCTCCTGACCATACTACCCACCTGTCCAAGGGTTGCCTTTAGGTGCCCACCCAACCTCCGTAATATCCTGGTCAGACCCTGCAAACCCCACACCCCCAACCTACAATTGGCTGCAGACCGTGTGGCAGAAACAGATGCCATGTCTGCCCAATACTCCCACCTACCACGACCTTCCAGAACCCCACCAACAGCACTACCTACAAAATTAGGGAAAGCATAACCTGTCTGTCCTCTCACACTATCTACAAAATAAACTGCACACTCTGCCCAGCCTTTTACATCGGTCAGACAAAGAGACCCCTCCCTGAACGGATTGCCAACCACCGCAGCACTGTAAAACTCCTCAAAACCCAATTTCCCACAGCTGCCCATGCCCATAGCCACAACCAGTGCTTCACACTGACCCCCCTCAGAAGCTGAACTCTATCTGTGGGAACTTTCATTTCAGCATGTCCTACAGTCCAGACAAAGCCCTGGACTCAACATCCTATAACTCTTTATCTGCAACCTCCTCCTCCCTCCCTCCCCCAAAGCACAAGTTCATTGGAATTTGTATATACAATAAAACCTTTGGTGTGCATACTGTGTGTGTGTGTATGTCTTGCTATTTGTTTGAATGGTGGTTGTATGTATGTATGAGAGTGTGTATCATTATTTAAATATTGACACCTTTAAGGGTGGATGTGTTTGAATGAATGTGTCAAGATGGGGGTGTTAGTATGCATCTCCCCAACTCCCATCAAGGCCTTGCCTCTTCCCAGACCCTAATTGAGAGAGAAAGTTGGTGACCTGGTGGGGTCAATTGTTTACGACCTACGTTAGCAGAGTAGCAAATTTTGGCTGCTCAGTCGTCGGCCAGCCGATCACTGGAAATGTCTTCCTAACTTTCTGATGAAGGGGGCGGTGCCTCTGAAAATTCAAGTTCTCTAAACCTCACACATCTATGAACCTCAGGTAAGTCACCTTCTTTCTATCTCTCTGTCCCTTCCCCATTAATTGTTTATATATATGAATTACAATCTAAACAATTAATTTTGTAGATAACATTATGTCTTTCCAGAAAGTTAATTCGCAGCAACATTAAATTAGATATTCAAAAGTACACATACATCTTAAGAATAATAATTTCGATTGGCAAAATGTGGAGAATTTAGATGAAGAAAAATAATTATTTCTCAATAATGATAAGAGAAAAGTTGCACGCAATGTAAAAAATTATGTGAGTGTTTTTCACAAGATAAATGATTCTCTTTTCTTATAATAGTTGCCACATCATTTTGGCAGTAACCGTCAGAGAAGATTGTTCACAACACCAAATTTCTTTAATGTAACTAGTTCATCAATTCAATAATGTAAGTTTGCCATTTATTTTACTTTATATTGAATATTACACTCCATATTTTAACAAATTATTGCATTTTAATAATTAATTTAGTGAAATGTTGTATTTGTATTAATTAAATTAGTAATTAAAATATTTACTAACTTGACCATCTTTTTATTTATTTTAAACTTAGTCAGGAAATGATATTTGAACATGGATGAATGTTGGTAACTAGGGAGACAATATTTGTACAGTAGGGTATTGGGTGGAAGTTGTCTTCAGAGAGACAGAGGAAGCGGTTTGGGTCACAGAGTAAAGTGGGTAGTTTTTCAAAGCAATGGGAATGCTGTAACCAGTCTTTGATGTCAGTAATGATGTTTCTAATGTGGATTCAGGAAGTGCTTGTGGGTGCTCTTATGTTGCCTTGAAGCAACATCAGTTTTTTAAATTTTGGGTCCTCTATCCTTTGGTTCTACAGAGAATGATGGAATTGAAGTCAAATCCTTATTAACTAGATAACATTCTGAGGATGTTTCATGAAGTGTTTGTGGTTTAATTTTCCCCTGGTCTCTTTAGGATACTTCAGTTTATAAAACACTAGTTTTAGTATCCTCTGATTAAATTTTTGACAATTAAAATAAGGTGAAACACTACTCCAATATTGATAAACATAGTCTTGGTCATAAATGGGTTTTGTAACAGATAAAGAGGATAGTTTTTCAACCAAAGTAGAAATAACTTCCATTAGAGACTTGTAGCCACAGACAATTGAACAACTTAGTACACCAAAACATCTGTAGTGGAGCATTTGTCTGCTGGGCCATTGGTAATTTTTAGTTATCTTGGAGCTTCTGAAATGGTAGGTGTTGGCTACAGGTTAGGTTGGATGTGCGGGGAGGGATTTAAGAAACAATGGTCAGTAGATTAATAGCCTGAACTCTTTTCCTCCCTATTCTTTCAAATAACTATAACCTGTTAAAAATCAAAATCATTAGATCACTACAGTTGATGATGTCAACAATTATCTATATTATCATATAGCATTGTATCACTTTCAACAGCAATAAAACTTTGTCAACTAATATAAAAATATCAGAATGATTATAGGTTGTTATTCAGCTGGAGAGAGTTTCTTTTGCTCCCCTCTATTAATCATTAAATGATGAACAGTGAAGCCTATTCCAAATTGTTCATGTTTCAATGAGACACTATACAAGCTCATAGCATCACACTGAAACCAATGTGTAGTGTGTATATATGATAAAGATTTTATTAAGTGACAAAGCCACTCTTTGGTTAATTAAAGTGAGGAAAGACAGAAAAATGAGAGAAATATGCTCTGAAGAAAGAATATTCTGGGATGTAGAAATACACTTAAATGAAAGAATCAAGATGTAGACAGGAAAAAAATTGACTAAAGGGCCAAGATCAAACACAGGTTGTTTGAATTGTACACTACAATTGAGCTACTAGACTGTTTGTTGATCATTTGGATAGAGAAGGAGTCAGAGAGCTGCAGTTGACTTACCTGAAATTCATAGTAGGTGTTAACTGGCTGGGATCACTGAACATGTTAGGTTTGAGAGACTCATATGTATGCGTGTGTGTGTGTGAGAGAGAGTTTTAATATTGACATCCTTTGAGGATGGATGTGTTTGAAAGAGTGTAAATGAATTAACATGAGTATTTGTATTAATCTCCCCAGCCACCATCAAGTCCTCTTCCCAGATCCTGATTGAGAGAGAAAATTTGTGGGGTCCATTGTTTATGAGCTAAGCTGGCCTTGCAGCATATTCTGTCTGTTCAGTCACCAGCCAGCCGAACAATGTACATGTGTTTGTAACATTCTGATAAAGGGAGTGGCACCTCTGCAAATTTAAGAACTTCATACCCTACATGGTGCTTGCCATCTGTGAACCTCTCTTTCCTGTCCCCTAACTTTCTGATGAAGGAGGTGGTGCGTTTGAAAATTTAAAGAACTCCAAACCTTACAAGGTGCCTTTCATCTGTGAACCTCAGGTAAGTCACCTACTTTCTATTTCTCTTTCCTGTCCTTATTAATTGTTCTAATTATATATAGTATTTTGTAACATGATATACCACACTGACATGTATCCGTTTCCTTTCTCTTTCAGTCTATATCTTATATTTTCTATACCAATCATTTAACTACATAATACTTAATAATTACAATATATTTATCAAATATCACTCCTAATGTTGACACCATGTATCAACATTAAGTATATTTAGCAATCAGAAATAATACTATTTTTGTCCTCTCCACACAATTCTAACATTCAGGATACATGAAATTGAATCAAATGAGCCATCTCTTCATTCCCATCTATTGATCCTTATATATAAATGGTGAATTTGAAAGCGCTTTAATGTAAATTATGTAATCACACATATTCAAGGAAGCTTTTTCAAATATCTGTTTTCATCATATTTAATTTTCTTCCTTAGTAATTATTATTGTCAGTGCACTTTCTTTGCAATCTAAGTGGGTGTAATGCATTTTGGTTCATCCAAGATACATGTTTCAATCATCAGTAGCCATTAACCAGTCCTACTAACCTGCTAATAGAGAAATGTAAAACATCTGAATATTAACACGTTTCTTTGAACACTTTTCTCTTCCCAGATAATTGTACATATATTGTATTTCCCTAAATAATATGAAAGATTCCAACTGAGTTATTGCACAAAACTTAAAAATGACAAACCTCAAAAAATGTTTGGATTTTTCGTATTATGGTAATATTAATTTGATTAAAAAATATATATTTTTTATTGTTTATACAAAAAATTGTATTTTTATGAAGACGACAAAATGACCTTTTTCATGACATAAATTTAATTCTTGTAAGTAATATTAGAAAGAGAATCTCAAGATGGAGGAAAGTTTTGCATTAATGAATACAAACAACAGAAAAAAATGACAATTGTTTCAAGATTGTGAAAAAAATGAAACTGAATGAAAATAGTGGAAACACCTATTGGTAAAAATAAACTTGAAAATAAAAAACCCATTTAGATTAAAATAGCCATGCTGGTAAGTTAGACAGGAAATGAAGCAAATAAGATTTAGTATACTTGCTCAATACATCTGTCTGCTTCATAAAACACCTGAACATAACATTGTTTACCAAATTATTACATGCTTCTTGTCCAAGACATACTTTACAAACTGCCCTATCCAAACCACTTGGATTACAATGAAGTAAAGTATGTTCAGCTGAATTGTGAAAATGGTTCATAGCTTTAGAAGCTATAATATAAATAAAACTTTTCGAGATTAAAATAATAGTCAATATAAGACTTAGGAATTTTTGAAAATTATAGAAAGAACATTTCTATGAACCATACAAGTAAAATAAACTTCATTAACAACTTGAAACAGATGTCAATGTATGAGGAAGACACTAAACTAAAGTGAAAACCAATCAAAATAAAACAAAACCTGCTTTTCATTTATGAGGGAGGAATAGGTATTATTGACGTCCATCCTGGAAATAATACTATACACTCCATTATTCACAAAAACACATCATTGAATTTAAGAAAATACCACTTATTTCTGATCCCATATCAAATCACATACCTTTCTCAGCTTCTTTAAAGAGCAAATGTCCCAGAATATTTGACAAAAACAGTGTTCAATAATAGAGAGAGAAAAGCCTCTCCTTTAGCACATTAATTCTTCAATTTCACATTGAGTTCTTGGTGCATTCTGAATTTACTTCAGGTCCTAACATTTTATTCTTAATATATATTCATCTTTATTTGAAAATGCTTTCCTTCACACATACCTTCATGTTTAGGTTTAACATTTTTATTATTGTACATATTTCCAAGAGCTGCATTTCAAACTTTTGGTGAAGCACCATTTTTTTCCCATGCATTCATACATGTTACTGATGTGTCTGTTTTATACAACTTTTCCTAAAGGAGTTTTATGTTTTATTGTACACTGGTGCTTACAGTAAACTATAAAACTCTACCAGAGGCATGCAGTTGAGACTTATGACCAGATAAATATAATTTCTTTACCATTTTCTCTTATCTTCACACTGTTAAGGTACTCTGTCATAAAATATGATTTTTGGGCTCCCAGGATCGAGACACCAACTATTGATTAATGTTAAGTCAGTTCTCTGTCCCACTTTCCTAGCCAAATGAGTTAATTATTTATCATTATCCTTCATACACACACAAACATATATAAATATGCACCAGAAAATGGCATTGTCAGGTAATTTAAAACAATAAATAAGGAGAGGAAAGAGAGACAGAAAGCTGGTGACTTGCCTGAGGTTCACAGATGGCTGGCACCATGCAGGGTTTGAACTTCTTAAATTTTCAGAGACATCAGAATGTTAGGAAGATATTTACATAAACATTGTTTATGAGGTAAGCTAGCTGTGCAGCAAATTTTGTCTGCTTAGTCATCGGCTGGGTGCTGGGTGTCACTGGAAATGTCTTCCTACCATTATGATGAAGGGAGTGGTGCCTTCAAAAATTTAAGAACTTCAAATCCTACATGGTGCCTGCCATCTGTGAACCTCAGGTATGTCACCTACTTTCTATCTCTCTTTCCTGTCCTTATTAATTGTTATATACACATACATATATGTGTGTCATAAATGACATTATTAAAATAATTAAAACCTGAAATGTAAAGCAGGCAAACAACATGATGAGTGAGGAATTGTCTTAACTTTTTTGGGGGGCAACTGCCCCCTCTGTCAGAAGATAAGGAAGGGCTTTTCAATTGATGGCAGGAAGTCATCCCACAATAAAACTAATGACTTCATTAAAAATAAAATAAGGTAATAAAGAAGTCAATAATCATACAAAATAATATGAACAATTAAATGCCACTTAATTATTTTGTTGGGCCCATGATTTTTGAGTTTGTGATCTGGTTTGTTTGTTATGTTGCTCTTATAATTTTAATAATTTTTTACGGTATAAAATTGTTCATCACTTAATTTTGTCTGTTTATTGGGTACCTCACACAAACTTTCAGTCAATTTTTATAAAATACAAACATTTTTATATTCTCAGTCAAAATCAACTAATCTCAAAATCAGGACTGTAACACAAACCAGATATAAAAAATGATAATGCTATTACTTCACGAAGCAAACACTTCCTCTGAAATATCCTCATCCACTTTTCAGACCCCACACTCAAGCTCCCTTACCAGATTCAGTTACAAACTCAATAAATTTCTTTCTTCTGTAACTGCAATCCACATCAACTCAAAAGGTGACTTACAGAATTACAGAGAGCACATCAAACTTCTCCTCCCTCAATATTTACAGATAAATTGTAGATTCAACCGTGCATTCTACAACAGTCCATGACATAAAAACAGCAGGTGTTCTTGCCAAAAACAGCCAGACAACACGAGTTGCTATCTTTATGAATTAAGTATTTGACACTGTAAGGATATATGACATTGTCAAAATAAGTAACACATTTGATAACGGCAGGAAGTAGAGAAAAAGAGGTGGTTGCTTACACGAAATATAGGCGTGACATCACCATTGTAGGTTGAAGATGTTTTTAAAATTTTCAGAGGCAACCGTATTGTCGTTTACCATATTTTTTTATCAAAGTGTATACCGGCGTGACCAATGTTACTTTTGTGACAAAAAAAAATTAAACTTGGGAGTTAAATGAAGGAAAATAATTTGTCTTACAGTGGTATTTAATTGTGATTCTTATGGAAAAAGAGTAACTTGTGTTACTTTTTGTCAAATATAAAAGTTTTATAGGATAGCACAAAAATATAATAAAGGTTTGAGTTTGACTGAATTTCTTTTTCCATTTCATTGTCTGTGGTAGAAAAAATTTATTGCTTAAGGATGAATTAAAAGAATGAAATTTTTAAAGGTAGGTAAGCATCAAATTATGTAAACCTACATTTAAAGTAGTTTCCCCTTTTCTTGAAGATGAACAATTTTGTACAGTTCAAACTGTTGGAACTATATTTTTTTTAAATTTCTATAATCCTTTTATTTTTTATTTCATTCACCTTTTTACTGACTACTTCAATAGTGTGTACCTTTTAAGCTGGGAGATTCAATTACTGTTCACACTTTCATTCCCTCTTTGTCTTCAACATTCTTCATCATACAACAGTCAGAAGAATACCATAAAATGTACTCAACAAGTGTCATTACACAGCTGTCAATAATATTCAAGCTTTTATTTTATAGATGAAATCATAAAAAATTCTCTTTTAATCTGATATGATAGCATACTCATCATTATTATATGTGATTATTAATGTGTATATAAATATTTGTGATGTGCATCATAATTTCAGATCATTTATGATGAATTCAAAACAGAAAGGTGAAAAGTTACTCAAGAAATGAATGTATTGGACTTTAAGACAGCATTCACAAAATGAATATAAGATCAAATAATAAACATGCTAAGGACACCTGAAATATATGAGAGGTGAATGGATCTGAAATTAAGGAAAAGTTCACAATGATGATGTTGAATATATATTGAGATTAATGAACATAAATGACATCTGTTATTTGTGTCAGAATAAACATATTAAGGAATTATGATAATGAAAAGAAATAACGTATTGTAACACAAATAATAGGAGCAAAATAAAATTTCAAAAACTTTAATTAGTGTATTATTACAGTCTAGAATATATTGATAATAAGTGAATTTTTTTCGTAACAACAGAATCTACAAGTAAAACAAACAACAATTAGTTAAAATACACTAGTGTTAAACAAAAAAACAGACTATGGATACCTCAGTAATACATTAAAAAAAATTAAATCTAAAGCCGGAAAGTAATACAAAATAAATACTTATGAGGTGAAAAGAAACTAATCACATCAAACTTTTTGCATTTGAAATTAATTATGATATCAAATCAATATAAAACTCATTAAAAATAGATTAATTGTTTAATTAGTAAATAATGAATTGGATCTTTCATTTGTATATGTAATAAAAAATTTCAAATTATTCTGTGAAGTTATGCATTTTTAATTTCATACAGTTAAACTTGTCAAGTATCGTAATGGCAGTAATGATGCTATTTAATTCAAGTGATTATATATTTCCTTATTTCATAAAGTATTGCATATAAAGAAGAGTGAGTGAGATATTATTCTGAAGGTTCTTTCCCAGAATACTTCTGTTTCACAGCAGGGAATGTGGTGGAGGGGAAAGGGTGGGGTGACCCACACCTCCTTGAGTCATGCAGCACAGTTCTGTCAAGGATTTGGCTGAAGCAAGTGTGTGTACTTTATAGAAGAGATGAGAAATATAAGTGAATTGTTTGTAACCACATGAAGACTAAGACAGTAGAGTAAAAGAAGTGAAATATTTACAACCATATAAATTATAAATACCAGAATCATGTTTGACGAAATCCATCTTTAATATGTTTGTGATAAAATGTGATGATTATATGGGCTATTAAAGTGAAATTATTATAATGCAATAAAGTAATTTTAACATGGAATAATAAAAGAGTTTGGTTAGTTATCATAGAAATTTATATATATATATATATATATATATATATATATATATATATATATATATATATACTTTAGTATAAAAACTCCAGTGCATTGATAAGTAGTAGAGAAATTGATCCCCAACCAAATGAAAAACAATATTAATTACTTGGCTGTTATTCCAAAATTCACAAATGTCATAAAATAATGAAAAACTTTATTCATATATAAGAAAACTGTTCAATGTTCCAAATGCAATTTACATTATTTGGTTAAAAAAATTGCTAGAGTAACAGCTGCAAACTGTGCTTCAAAAATTTCAGTTTTAAAAATAAATGAATCACTGTTCCCAAATATCTGAAAAATAATTGTGCAAATTTAAAAATATGTAAATTTTTGACTAGATTTTTGCAATGTGAATAGTACAAATAGTTAATGATATAAATTATTTTATTGGATATGGATACAACAAACTTCATAATTGACTAATTTTCATTGTTTTTTTTAAAAAATTATTCTGTACATAACAATAATTATATAGCTTCTTCCACAAAATAATTTAACTTTCAATAAAACCAATGATTTATTGTGAACATCATTTACTTCACCTATACTTTGCTTTCTGATTTACTTTTGTATTCTCAGAATGTTTTAAATTGTTTTTATAATAAATAATATATATATATATAATGAAAAACTTTATACATATACAATATAATGTGGAAAGAAAGCACAAAATTACTAAATGAAATGGTCAAAAATCTAGGCTGGGCTATTTCTAATTTAACTCAAAGCAGTCTGCATCTAAAAATAAACTGGTGACACACACCTAGAATTCAGTGATCTTCTTATAACTCCTATGAGTCACCAAGTGAACTCCTTTAAGATAATTTTCTAGCCTGAATATATTATTTGTTATTATTCAATTTTTATCAACAGATATTTAATTTTTGCTATTTCAATTTACTCTTTGGAAAATATTTACATTTAAAGACAGTTATTAAATAGTTGTTTAATCATCAGTAAACACATTTATTGAAAATTTGTTTTACTAAAGGAACAGCCTCTTGGCTGCATGCATGTAAGCAGCTCCAAATTTAGTAACAGGTAATGTAATACCTCAGACTGACTGGATTTGGATAGAAATAACTTGGTCCTTGAGGCAAGAAACCAGCTCTACGTATAGGCAAAAATGGTTTACTGTTTCTTATACATATGTAGCATTAATTGCAAACAATTTCCAAATGATTACAATGATAGGAAAAAGATTGTGGTTTTGTGGAAAGGGTTGACAATACATGATCAGGAAAACAGAAATTTGAGACTATATTTGTGCTTTGCTTTCATGTGCAGCTATTTTTATTCATATTTACTCATTTTACATTGCATTTTATTAAGCAATTGACATATAACCAATTGTTTCTAATATGTTAACAACAGTTTGCAACTAGAGACAATTCTATTTGGTAACTTACACTTGGAACACTGACATTTTTAAATATTTCACATTTACTCCAACATAAATACATAGCGCTGTCCCCTATTATCAGATTTGAATTCCTACATATTTTATATTTATATGTAAAACTTTATTTTATCCATTAAAATTGGTCTAAGAAAGAATCCAAAAAATATCTAAATTATTGTATCTAAAAAGAATATATGTATAGGATACAGATTTGAAGAAATAAATCTATGACTAGAAGAATTCATATTTAGAATTTACACACAATATAAATATGATAGCCAATAAATATAATACTTTTGTGGTCTTAAATTTACACTTATAATATATATATATATATATATATATATATATATATATATATATATATATATATATATATATAACTTCACAGATGTACAGTAATTTACTTAATACTTAATGAGCAGTAATTGAAATTTAGAAGTGAATGTATAACAAGAAATACAATTAATCCAAAAACATAGAGGAAAACAATAAGGAAATGATTTATGCATTAATGGACACAATTATTATAATACATAATTCACACATATTTTACACTAAATATTTAAATAAATGAAAATTTATCCTTTCAAATTAAATCAAGGAAAAATATTTTCACAGTAAAATGTTCATCAATTAATTTTGCTTCTTTCTATATTATGCAATGTTGCAAAAAGTGGCAGTTCAAACTTCTTATTATGTTTAATTTCACAGACCTGAATTAACTTAAGTCACACATATATGAAAACACAAAATGATAAATTCTAATTTGTTTGATTAAGCCTTTGACAAATGAATATAAGAATAAGACATTTTTGCTTAGTCCTTACTTTTAACGATGAGCTTTGCTGAAGATTCCACTTGTCCAGCTGAATTAGTTGCTCGACAAGTAAAGGTTCCTGAATCTTCCTCATATGTTGTAGTTATTAATAAAACTACATTGTTTCCATCTTGAATCATCTGTATACAGATAAATTTTGATTATGTTCAGTTTATTTGTCAAACATACTGTTAAGTTTAGTATATATTAACAGGCAAGTAACAGTTATTTCTATTACACAAGATTAATATTAAATGTATGGAAAAGAAGGAATCATACTGCAAGAAGAAAAAAAAAACATTTCTGCCAATGATATTGTAGTATTAGGGGAGTCAGAAGAAGACCTGGAAAACATAACAAATGACATGAACATGGTCCTGGTGAAAGAGTTCATTATGATTATTAATAGAGGGAAGGTCCAAGGTAGTGGTGTGTTGTATGGGAAACAGTGGAATAACAAAGGGTGTCAGGTTGGGAAGGGATATTTTGAAGGTAGCTAAGTGTGCTATTTGGAAAGCATAATAACTATGGATGGTAGAAGTATAGTAGACATAAAGAGTAGTATAGTACAGGCAAGGAAGGTTTTCACAAAAAAAGAGGAAATTATTTACATGTGTTTGGAAATTTCTTTCTAAATTTCTGATAAAGGGGGTGGTGCCTCCAAAAGCTTAAAAAACTCAAAACCTTACAAGGTGTCTGCCATCTGTGAACCTCAGCGAAGTCACCTATTTTATATCTCTCTTTCCTGTCCTTATTAATTGTTTTAATTAACCTGTCATTTCCTGATGCCTTATATATATATATATATATATATATAAGATAAAAAAAGATAGGTATCTTACAGTCCTAGCAAATACATGGAATTAATATATATTAATATATTCCATATATTTGCTTGGACTGTAAGATACCTATCTTATTTTCTATAAATTTTAAAAAACAAAACACTGAAAGTCACCATATCAACAATTTTAACCAATGCTTCACATTAATTAAAGCTTAACACCCCTCCCCCCTTCCCCTTCTCCACAAATCCTACACATCTTGCAGTCTAGGCAATATCCTGGACTCAACATCAACATCCTCAACCAACTGCCTATAACTAATCACTTACTTTACTTTTTACATTCCACATCTAGTTTCTGTTTTCTGTCTATGTAATATCCCATTAATCTTTCATATTTTTTCTTGTGACATTACTTTGAGAGAGTTGATGGTTTCGCTGGGTGTTATTCATTTGCTGCTTAATGGCTGGCCATTACTGGAAAAGTTTTCCTAACCTTTTGATGAAAGGGGCAGTGCTTCCAAAATTTCAAGAATTTCAATGCCTGCCATCTCTGAACTTCAGGTAAGTGACCAACTTTCCATCTATATCTTTCCTGTTCTTATTAATATATACATATAGGACTCAGTAGCTGGACTCACCTTTCTCTGTCTGAAGAAAGGAGCTCTGATTCTCAAAAATTCACGTTTCTGTACTTCCTTGGGTGTTTATGCCTACTATCATTTTATGGGAGGTAAGTAAGGATAGAAATAGGAAATTTGCTATAATCATATGCTGGCATAGAATTATGCTCAAGGAAGGGCATATATATATATATATATATATATATATATATATATATATATATATATATAACATAAAATATAAAGAAAAATAAAAAATAAAGAAAAATAAGGTGATAAGGTCAAAATAAAATAATAATTTGCAAACTTCCTGCCTATCAATGCATACTATAATTGCACATGCATTGAAATATGCACATTTCAATACAAGGATGAAAAATGAACAACTGAAAATATTCAACAGGGCTGAGTGTCAAAACCAGTTAATTTCCTCTGTTTTGTGGTAGAGTAGTTTGGGTACAATGATAATGAATTGGATTCGGTCCCTGGTCATGCAAAATATATTTTTAGTCATTCTTTCTTCTTCCTGTCTCTCTTACAACCTATATATAAGAAATGGTGATAGAGAGAGATTACCTTATCCTAAATCAATAGTGAAAGAAGTAGCGTCAAATTTTCCTGATCCTAAACGAATTTCTTTGGTGACTACTGATTTAAGGTAAGCTCCTTATTATCCAAATGAATTAATTATTTTGAATTTGTCACCTTATCTTTACTTGATTTAAGTGGATAGGAAAGACAGACAGAAAACAGCAATAGGCTTACCTTAAAATGATAATAGGCATTGATAGGAGGGATACAAGAAAATTTCAAATTTAAGATATGTCAATCAATTTTTTTTTCTTTCTTTTCCCTATTCGGTTGTATATGGTTATATCTGTATATCTGCCTGAAGTTAATATGATCATAAAAATTATATTGACTCACTTGAAAGTCAGCTGACTGAGGTATCAACATTCCTTCTCTAAACCACTGAACTGTTGGATTAGGCTTCCCAGTCACTTTGGTTCTAAACTGTGCAGAACTACCTTCAGGTACAATAATATCTTTCAGTGGAGTAATAGTTGGAGTGACTTCATGAGTATCTGGTGCTGAAATTTATTAGCTTCATTAAGTAACAGATGTAATATGATTTAGGAAATTATTGGAATGAAAGGTTATATTTACCTGTAACTTTTAGTTGAGCAGATAAAGTTACTGATCCCACTGGGTTGGAAGCCACACATTTATATAAACCCTCATCTTCTGGAAAGGCTTCTGATATTTTCAAGGTATAGACATCATTGTCTTTTAGCATCTGGAAGTATTTTGATGGTTTTATAGGTGTTTCTCCTTTAAGCCATTTTATTTGTGGAGCTAAAATCAAACAATATGAAGATATAAACAGACATAAATATTCGACTTCATAACAGAACATGTATATATATAGGTAATTTTACCTGGTTTAGCAGATATTTTACACCGAAAATCTACAGATTGACCTTCTTTGACTATTTGGCCTTTCAAAGGTTCTACAATAGAAGGAGCTTGTTCATTTCCTGAGACCTGTGGTTGGTTAATACTTGCTGCTTTTGAGCTTTGGACCACACATTCTGCATCACAACGGGCTTCACCAGCACTATTAATTGCCACACACTCATATGTTCCAGAATCTTCAAGAAAAGCTTCAATAATCAGTAGTGTGTATGTATTGTCTTCTTCTAAAGTTTTATAGCGAATATCTGCTGGAATTTTCTTACCATTCTATAATAAAAAGAAATTTTGCATTTATATAATACACAGAAAAATGAAGTATATATTGAAAGCTAATAAATGTAATTTATGAATACTTAAAAATTATTTTCAATATTAGAAGTTAATACACTAACCTTAAGCCAATACACATCCAAAGGTTTGGTCCCTGCTATTCTGGCATCAAAACGTGCCAATTGGCCAGCCATTACTGTTGTACTTTGAACTGTTGTGAGAAAGCTTGGAGGAATTATGCCTCCACGACCTTGTCGCTTTTTTTCTTCCACTACTAGATTAGCACTGCATTTTGCTACGCCACCTCTGTTTTCAGCAACTACGGAGAAAACTCCAGAATCTTCCATAAAGACTTGGCGCATTATGAGCACAGATTTTGTACTAAAGGTATGAATCTGTAGGTCTGATGAATTCTTTATTGGAAAGTTTTCTCGGAACCACTTAATTGTTGGCAAAGGATCACCATCAAATTCAACTTCAAATCGAGCCTGTTCTTGCTCAAAAGCTCGGCAAGGTTGAATTTTTTTTGTAAAGCTAGGTGGTTTTGCTGGTTTCTAAAGTAAAAAAAAAATCAAACTAAAGATTACAAATTTGTGTACAATTTAATGAAATGTTACCATAATAATAATAATAATGAAAACAGAATAGACTAATGAAAGCTACTTAATGCTCATACACATTACTGCTAGGTTTGAAACAGAAAAGAGTTCGAGTGTAAGATAAAAAGTTATGTTAATAATTAAGTAAATCAGAAAACCTTCACCTTAAATAAATTATAGAAAAATGTGAAAGTATTTACAGCAACTGCAAAGCATAGGAAAAGAACTGCTATAGTGTGTGTGTGTGTGTGTGTGTGTGATGCTAGAGAAAGAGCAATTAATGTAGTATATAACACTTATTTCCAATAACAAAAACTTGGAATGAATACAAAAATTCAAATGCTAATAATGTGAATACTGTTTTTACTAGTGTAAATAATAAAAATGCCATGGGAAATGTATTTTTAGAAAAAAATTTATAATTTATTTTTATTAAAAAATGTTATCTTTCTTGAATCACACATATTGCTTACACATACAATTAGCAGTCCTAGAATAGCAAAGCATATACAGGTATAATAATGAACAAGGAGTGATTAAGTATGATTAGGAATAAATCCACATTAGCCACAACAAATAAAGCAAAGCAATCCTTTGTAGTTATTGTGTTCCAAAAGAACACAAAAAGCATCTTGGACAGATTGTAAACCATATGTTGTCTGGATGTAGTGGACAAAATTCTCTCAGGGTTACAGTTCAGGCAATTTGTTGAAAACACTTGGCATTTCTATGACTGTCCTCAAAATGTCATAACTTATTGACAAATGCCTGAAGAAGTTCATCCACATGGTTTTCAGAGTTGAGCCTTGCTGGCTTTGTCGGGAACATGAATTCTTATCTCAGGGAATATCAGTGGGTGAATTACAAAAGTAAGGGGTGGGGGATAACAGTATATACAGAAAGACCAGAGACGAGAAAGTTATAGCATCGTGTAAAGATTGCACAGCAAGTTATCACCCCAGAGCACACAAATTGCATATTGTTGTTGTGGTATTCAGTCCTAAGACTGGTCTGATGCAACCATCCATGCTAACCTATCTTGCACAAGCCTTTAAATTTCTTTATAACTAGCACAACACACATCCTCCCTATTCTACTTAGTGTATTCCATCCTTGCCTCCCTCTTATGTTTTTACCCCACACACTTCTCTCTAATGCTAATTTTACAATACCCTTATGCCTTAAAACATAACCTATTAATATATCCCTTCTTTTGGTCAATGTCCTCCATCTTGTTTACTTTTCCCCTATTCTGTTTAGAACTTCCTCATTACTTACTCTATCATCTTATCTGATTTTCTGCATTCACCTATAGTACCACATTTCAAAGGCTTCTATTCTTTTCTTTTCCCCAACTCCTTTAGTCCATGTTTCGCACCCATATAATGCCACGCTCCATACAAACATTTTTAGCAACAATTTCCTGATATTCACACTTATATTACCCATAAGTAAATTCCCCTTTTCTGCGAAAGCCTCCCTCGCCTGTGCAGAAGACTCTGAAATTATTAAGTCTTCATGCTGTAACTGAATCTGTCAGTCTGAATGAATATGATTGAATCACTCCTCTCTCCCAATATGTGTTTCAGTTTTGTACTGAAAGCCCCTCCCCCCTCTGCACTTGAAATTTTACCATTCAAGTTGTGGGCATTATATTTTTCATCCTCCTGATGGAAGGGGAAACTGAAAGAATAATTTTCCCACATCTGTCAGCCAAATTTTTTGAAGACACCGCTCAGCGGGATATTTCCTTGTTGAAGTCGATGGATTACCAGCATAACAAATTGTAAAAGACATATGTCTGTTTTGTTCTGACTTCCAGACATGCAGCTGTGTTCAATTGTTAACAATATACTGCTGTCTTTGAGTTTAGCACCCTGGACAACAGAGCATCCAGGTCATTTTCTTGTTTTCCTGGGCTGACAAGATATTACTGATTATTACTTCCTGTCACCTGATGTCTTCAAAAGTTCTTGACTTTACAGCCCTGTCCAATGAGGTAATACACAAACCTTTCTGTTTCCTTTCTGGTCAATAAGATAATTCATAATTCATCATTTAAATAACCAATTTCGATCATTCATGGTCCCAACTCCATCTAGCTTAGATCTAATGTCTCTGACATTGTTATATACACATTAAATATATTTAATATGAAAACTGTATAAAATTTTAGTGTGATACACAATCATGTACCAATGTCTATAATTTGTGTATTGTCTGTAGCAAGTTTTCATTGAAATTTAGGGTAAAGCGAGGCATTAGGCATACGTAACATAATTCAGTATTTTGTTAACATACAATATAACTTTTGATTAATTTGAGAATGTATAAATAAAATGAATAGAAGTTTAAGACATAACAATCATGAATGTATAATGCATTAATAACATTGGAAATACTTAGTGCAGTACAGAAAAGGTAACAGATCTTTCTCAGTTAAATGATCAGATAAATGGATGATGGGCAACAGATGACGCTGTACAACAACCACTCTGAAGATTTGTACTACATTCCCTGTTAAAAATTATGGTGTGGGTATATATATATATATATATATATATATATATATATATATATATATATATATATGACATTGTCATGTTAATTAAAATGATTAATAAGGAAAGGAAAGAGAGATAGAAAATAGGTGACTTACCAGAGGTTCACAGATGGTAGGCACCTTGTTCTTTAAATTTTCATCAGAAAGTTAAGAAGACATTTCCAGTGATCGCCATGAAACGCTGGAAATATCTTCCTTATTTTCTGATGAAGGAGGCAGTGCCTCATAAATTTGAATAACTCCAAACCTTACAAGGTGCCGACCATCTGTGAACCACAGGTAAGTCGCCTACTTTCTATCTCTCTTTCCTTTCCTTATTAATTGTTTTAATTAATATGACAATGTCATTTCCTGATGCATATTTATAATTTTCAACGAGAAACTGTGTATTTTAAACTCAACCATATATGATCTCAGTTATGACAAAAGAGTACCTTAGTATTCAAATAACACTTGTTCACAACTGTATTGTGATAAATTTTGTTAAATACTGGTAATAGCAATAATAATAAGTTTGACAAATCTAAATTCTCATAATGTGAGCTTGTTTTATAATACTTAGTCGTATGCATAACATGCATATATGAAATGAACTTACTACTGGGCCTTGAACAATACGTTCCTGAGTTTTGGCTTTATGCTCAACTTCTGTTGTCTCTGTTGCAGTAATTTTGCGGGTAATCTCAAGATCGCCAACCACCTAGTTTGAAATAATATTAATTAATTTCATCAAAGTTTTGAACAGACTGAAACATTATAATAAGCCTTACTTCTTTTTGTGTCTGCTTTTGTTTAGCCACATGTACTTCACGAGCATGTATTGCTGACTCTGAGGGTTCTGGTGGAAGTCCCGGTATGGTCTTAGAATCAACCTCAACAACTGTCTGGTGTTTCTTTGTGGGTTTTGGTGATGTAACCCAAGGAGGTACTTCTTCTTTCTTATCTCTAAAATAATCACATTCAAATTTGGCCAAGTTAGAGTACTATAAATACAAGACATAATATTCTATTCTTGTTGTAACTGTCAAATGAAGACCTTGAAAATCATATGAATTGTACATAACCATCATCCACATACATGCATTAAAATTTATTATAATAAACTTTTAAAAGATTTAAATTAATCAGTTTTAGTCATAACAATTTATATTTTCTAAGGTAATTTTTTTCTATCTTACATTTTATCTTCATAACTCTGAGCCATTCCTTTAGCAACAGTTTTGTGAACTATTTTTTCTCCAGGGATAGCAAACTGATGAGATGATTCTCGTAACTTTGTTTCTTTTATCACTTGTTCTTCTTCTAGCTGCAACAGAAGAAACAAAACAAAATAACCACATTTTTCATTAATATGTTACAGTTATATTTTATACTAACCTCCTTAAGTTTAGTGTAATAGTCCTCACTCTTCTTCTTCTTGACTGATTGCTGCCATTCCGTTTCAGGTTCACGAATAACCTTTTGCAATCTGTGCTCACTAAGATCGACATGTTGAGATGATCTTTCCTCAAAGGCTCGTTCCAATTCAGATTCAATGCGATCCTTTTGGTACTGTGTGAGATCATAGTCATACCAAGCTAAATGGAATAATATTAATAAATAGCCAGAAAATATAGTTCAAAATGATGTATAAAATAATTGTTTGAAAATTACAAAAGGATATACTTATTTAAAGTCATTCAATATTTTAAAGTTACATTTGCTTTAGGTTAAAAAAAACCATAAACTTTGTTATTATGAATTGGTTATCAAATAATAATAATAAATAAATTTTTAATTAAATACCACTGTTAATTTTACACATAAAATATATTTGTTTTATTAGAATAATTTTAATTCCTATCAGATGTTCAGTACCATATATGGTATTATATTATAATATACCATAATGATATAATGATGGCCCAGAACAAAAAAATAAAAATAAAGAACTGTTAGTTAAAAACATGCAATGTTATTAGTATTAAACTATAATAAATATTTAGAGACATTTGAACTATTTCATGCATGAATAATAATGGACTTAATTTGTATGAGCCAAAAAAATTTAACATGAGAGTTGGTCAGTTTGAGAAAAAAACCTAATTCTGAGAAACAATTAAAGCATTATAAATTATTTTACAATTTATTTGATCTAAATGTAGAAACTATTAATTCATTTAAGGTATAATGAATTTAGACTTACATTTTTTTATGCTCATACATTGTATTCAATGTGTAACAAAAACTAAATTTAATAACAGCTAATGATATAAAACTCATTTTTCTAATACAATATATATTACAGTTCCATATATATACACTACCAAATATTCAGTAAATATAAGTTTTTTTTAAAAAAAAAGAAAAAATAGAACACAATAAGATCAAAAACATCAAAAAAGCTGCATACCTGATATACTCCAGCTTAGGAAGCATGAAGAAAAACAAAGATGTCACTTTGACCTGTTATGACAGGCCTCTGCCATAGCAGAGACCACCACGCCGAAGCATAAAAGCGAAGCAGGCAGAATGGGGGGAAGGAGGGAACTGTGTGTCAAGCATGTCTTGTATGTTAGTATAAAATACTGTGCACTCCAGTATAAATACTTCAAGATATGGGTAATAATTTTTATCATTCATTTCCAATTTAATATTTTTTGTATAATTAACTGAATGCTCTATCCAATACAAAAAATTCTTTAGTGAATATCTGAATAATAATAATAATGTTTATATTGGACTGCACATTAGCCTTGTATGGTAAACAAAAGCAGTGTCAAAATTGTGTAGCTAAAACTTGTACATTTAGTGTGATTAGATGCTTATATAATGTCAGTATATGGTTTTATGGATTGTTTTAAGTATAGCTTGGTTTATGTATATTGCTTAGTAATAAAACTGTAAAACACAAAAAATTACACTTTAACATAATATTCAAATAATTATGAGACATAGAAGTTTAAGAATTTATATTAATTAACATTATAGTTAAATAAATATTCCTTTCTGAAGAAACTGACAGAGCATAACACTATCCAAATATCTTCCATTATGTCAGCTTCTTTCTTGCTCTTCATAGATGACATTAAGAAAACTCAGGCTATCTGAAAACTAGAGAAATGTTTTCTAGGTTAATTTTCAACTTACGTCTGGGTGAATTCTTCAACACATTCCTGTAATCATCCTGACGAGGTTTCAGGGTTAATTCTGTGGTAGCAATGGCTTCACCAACAGAGTTACGAGCCACTACTTCAACTTTTCCATGATCATATTGGCGAGTTTTTGGAATATCAAGATGCCACATTCCATCATAAGTCAATTTGTAACGTGTTCCCTAATTAACAACAGTAATTCTTAGTATGCAAAAAATTCTGTTATAGCAAATATAAGAAACTAAGGCAATTCAAAAAAATTAAATGACCTATTGTCTCATGTAAGAATGTTCATACAGAAAGTTGCATGAATTATAATAATATAATTTACTTTTCATACGACAATAAAATTCTGTGTGAAGAAGTTTTATAATATTACAACATAAATAATTGAATAATAAATTGCAACACACAATTTATACAAAATGAAACTTACATTAACAACAGTCTGACCATTGATAACCCACATTACCCTGGGCCGTGGGTAGCCAGTGACACGACAACAGAATCTAGCTGGCTCACCCTCTATGGCTGTGAATGGTTCAGGTTGTGTTACAAAGACAGGACCTGTTCTTGGCTTCTGTTCTTCTTCAGGCTCATCAGGAGCTCTGCAATTACGGCAAATAATATTAGCACAGTAGATTATTTAAAGTGAACAATGTTCGCAACAAAACAAAAAGTCATAAATAAATAGTTTATCTGAAATTTAAATAAATATTAAATGAGTTATAAAAACCTCTTTGTCAGTTTTTATTTTATTTAAATAATGACCTATACTACTTTTCTACTTTTCGTCTTTTATTTGACACTTCTTCAGGTTTACTAAAATAAAAATTACAATGGATTACATTAGGTAATATGTAACAATTTTAAAGAAAATATAATACTTGGTTTTAAACTTACAAAATTTAGCTGTTCATGAACCTCACTCCAGGACTCCTTCAGCCAAAATGCAGGAAACTACTGCAAATCTGGCTTAGGACGGTCGGAGTGAAGCTCCATTACAAATTTGTAACATATTACCTAATGTAATCCATTATAATTTTCAAGTTTTAGTATATGCGAATAAGTCTCAAATGAGAGATGAAACACAGTATAGTTCATTATTTAAATAAAATAAAAACTGACAGAGGCTGGTATAACCTGTCAAAAGTTATTGAAATTTTTATAAATTTGGAAGTATTAAACAGTTCATATTATTTATTATATTATAATAAAAACAATGTTGACAGAACTGTAAATTGAAATAATAATTAAACTTTTATACACTACACATTACCTGTCATACCTGACATAGTTATACATATATAAAATTTAGTTGTATTGAAATAAATGCATTTATACATACAGCAACTTAAATATGTAATTATTGTAAAAAATGGGTTGTATATTACATCTGCCATGCTGCTTCCATTTCACGTATTCGTTCTATGCTCTTCATCCCTTTAGGCAACTGTGACTCGTAAATAATTCCAGGTTTCCCTGCAGTTTTAATAATTGCTCGTGTCTCATCCATGCCATATAGATTTGTCGCTCTACATAAATATTCTCCACTATCTTCAGGGTATACCCATCCAAAATTCATGGCTACATACCCAAAGTCATAAATTGGAGTAAATCTATTTTCTGTAAGAACAGAGTGATTTCAAACATTGTTCATTTATGTTTGAATAGACAACAAATGATGATAAAAGCAAATATATTAAATAAAAACTTACTATGTGGTAATGGCTTCCCATTCAAAAACCATTCAACTTTCATATTAGGATCACCAACTGGAGCTAGCTGACACTCAAACTTTGTTGACTGCATTTCTACTAATGTTGTTTGATCCAAAATTTGTGTGACAAATCTGAAATATTTAATTGTGTAAGTGTTAGCATGAATGTTAATGATATATTTCCATTAAATTAAATAAAAAATTACCTTGGAGGTTGCTTTTTATCAGGGTCATATAAATCATCCTCTGTCAGATGTACTTCAGATGTATATTTCTTTATGGTAGCTTCCATTTGCATTAGAGCTTCTGATTTCTTCATACCTTTAGGAACTTGATTTTCTAAAATTATTGTAGGAAGTTCTGAAGAAAACAAAATTATTTTACAAAAACAAAAGTTGATAATTAAGATAAGCATAGTTTGGTAAATTACTCACTTTTGCATGATACAGTAGCTTTGGTAGTATCTTCACCAAGATCATTAACAGCTCGACAGACATATTCACCAGAGTCCTCAGGATAGGTGTATAGAATATCAAGGGAAACAAAGCCCATATCATACATTGTTCTGAAACGATGTCCAGTGGGTAAGGGTTTTCCATTCCTATACCACTCAATTCTAAGTTTTGGATCTGATCGTGGTTCAACACGGCATTCGAAGTGCACTGATTCACCCTCACCAATTCCAACAGATGTAATCTGCAGAAGAGTCCACATAAAGTTACAAGGTTTAATAAACGAAAGATTTTTTCAAATGTTACTTCTCATAAATTTTATTTTTATGTTTTGTGTGTAATAAATTGTAATACTCATAATTTTAAATATTACACCATTATAAAGGTTCTAAGGTTTTCGCAGTGTATTTGAAGTATCTAGAAGATGTTGACACAGCTGATAATGTTTTGATCAATGTTATACCCATGTGGAAACCTGAGAGCTTTTTCTATATTCCACCCTTATGGTTACAATTGCTTTGTTCTTTGGTACAATTTCAACAAATCTTTTAATTATAATAATAAGAACACTCAGTATGCTGAATGTAGTTGACAAAGCTATCTTAGAATTGTGATTACACTTCATAAAAGCAGTGTAAAAGAAAAATGAAATCAGAATGGGTTTGTGAGATAAATCAAAATGAGCACCCCAATGAATAAACACTCCTTTGAAGTAATGTGTAAAAGGGGATTCACATGAATAGAGGTAATGAAAAATAAACATTTTTGTGAGTGGATATAATAAATTTTATAATAATAATCCAGAATAAGCTAAATAAATTAATATATATTTAATATTTGACAAATCATTCAGTAACTGTACTAACAAACCTGTGTAATGAACTTAGGTGGAGAAAGAGGAGTTTCTTCATGTAAAGGTTGCGTCACAGGACCACGTTCCAGTTCTTTCAACTTTTCACCACTCATGCCCTGCGGCAATTGTGAATCCAAGACAATATCTTTCTTAGCTGAAAGAGAAGAATATATTTATTCATATACATTTCACAAAGATAAAAAACACAGGCAGAAAAAAGTCATTGACTTATCTTAAATTCATATACAGGGGAAACTTGCTTAGTGAGTGTTATTCATTTTGGAATGTAACTCATAATGCAAAACACTCATTAAGCAAAATAATATTTTCCATAGAAATTAATTTAAAATAGGATAATGTATTTGATTCCAGAAGAAAACCACTAAAATTTATAAGATTACAATTGAATATTTACAAAACTTCTTTTTAACTATAAATTTGTTCAGAAATACTTATTTTTGCTTATGTTTTACTTGGGAAAGGTGAGACTTAGTATTACCATTAAATAAATTTGTAGCATGCAAAGCAATCCCTTCATTATGATGATGTTTCTCAATTTATGATGCAAGAGTTTCCTATGTTATCTATTTTTCCATTATTCCACTGTATGAGTCTAAATAAATCACACACAGAATGCAGTTCCATAAGCTCTTTGGTGGTCAGCTCCTGGCTTTGTTGTTCCACTAGCCCTTCAATGTCATTGCCTTACACCTCTAGTCTCAGAATCTTCATCAGAGACACACTTGCTCAAACCCTTTCATGATCAGCACAGCTGTCTGTTCAAAGCTTCTTTCATCCAGAAATAATGATTCTCTTCCCATGCCTTCTGGATCATCTTCAGAAAGGAAACAATTGAAAGTGGCATTTCAAAAACTCTCAGAGAGTAATATTTGTTCCTTTAGTTACCTCAAATCAATGCTCAAAGAGTACTGTAATAAAGACCTTTTTAAAATCTGAAATGACAGGCTCATCTTCTAGACTTAAATGATATGCAGTAGCATTCCTCAGAACTTGCAAGGCATAAAGTGGCAAATTCAACTCCAGAAGACTTTTTTTTTCAGAGAAACCAAAAACTTTATGATCCAGTCTATATAAATTCATGTGTAAACCAAGCCTTTCTTTTGAACCCCCACAAGGCATTTGGCCTGCGTTTCTGGACTTTGTACTGCTTGAAGGCTCATGGATTGTCCACAATGGCAAACAAGCAGTGGTTTAATTTTTTAATCACCCCATACATTTCCAACAAACAACAGTTAGAGATGGTCTTTCACTGGCTTGTGCCCATCAATACCTTCCCTCTGTTGTAATACAAGTTCATTTCAGCAATTTTTTCCAGAAGAGACCCATCTCATCACAATTAAAACCCTGCTGCAGCATATAACCCTCATAATTCACAAGATACTTGAATACACCAACGAAGTTCTCAGCTGCCTTTACATCTGATCATGTTGATTTTCTATGCCTCACAACTCTGTTGGTGCCCATTCTTTTCTTACACTTTAAAACCACCTATGACTTGCCTTAAATGCTTCTTCTTTGTCTGTTGACAATCCTAGAGTCTCAATGAAGTTGGCAAAAATTAGTTTCACCTTTTCACAAATTATTTTTATTGCTATTGTCACCTTACAATTGTTTCTCATTGATCCATATTAAAAGCAATCATTTAACATTGTTAAGAATATTTGGCAATTGCATAGTAATTCTTGTGACATCCTTTTGAAGAATCAATCTTAATATTGGCCCCCTACTATGCGAAACAGTTCATGGGAAAACAGGAACAACAATATTAAATTCCTCTCCAATACAACCCTTAACCTGGTTCTGGTTCATTTATAATATTTTCATTCCCAGGACCCATTAACCAAGTGCTCTTTCCACTTTTCCTCAAAACCTAAACACAAAGTTAAATTGGAACTACTCCCCCACAAACATCACATTCATTGATGTTGATATACACTTCTATTCTGCCTTAGTCACCACACCAGCCCACAATAAAGCCAACAACACCCAAGACTTTACCAGTTGTCATCCAGAACAAACTAAATGCTCCCTCCCCATCCAACTTAGCCCCCAAGGAAAGCTCACATTTACTTTATCTGGAACAGTCAGTATGTTTCCATTATTTATCCCGTGTTTTGACCTATCCTTCAGAGATTCATTGCCTTTGTTGGTAGTTGATTGCTACTGCCAAATGAATGGCATGTTGTAAATTTGAATTCATCAATATGCAGTTGAGTACTTTAAAGTACATGTTAACTTTAAGTTTCATTTTTTGTGTTATTAATTAAAAAATGCCTTAATGCAATCTGAGTGACAAAATAATGATGAAATTGCAATTACAAAATTTTTTAAAAGCTGTTCAATCAGACCAAATTCATAAATAATAAAAAGTAATATTTATTATATAGTTAACACATAAATGATGTTTGATGAGCAAAAAGTTAAGTATACTTAAATTCTTACCCTTGCAAGTTAATTTTGCTTGTGTCATGGCAGAACCCCACTTATTTGTTGCACGACATACATACTCTCCAGAGTCTCGGGCATAAGTATAGTCCATATCTAAAACAATGAATCCAAAATCATTGAGCATATGAACTCTAGAACCTGTAGCGAAGGGGCGTCCATTATGAAACCAATCAATTCTCATAGTAGAATCTCCCACTGGCTCTACTCTACAATCAAAGTGGACTGGTCCACCTTCTGGGATATCAACAGCATCCTGAAAAGCAAAAGTTATACACAGAATAAGCCTTCACAAATATTTTGCTTGCAGGTTTTACAAAAATAAAAATGAAATAATAAATTCTAGAGAAAAAAAGTATATTGAAGTAATTTAAGTCTTTTATCAAGAGTCTCCAGAAAAAACAAAATTCAAGGGTTAGATCTAAGTTTGTCAGTTACCATTATGTTTATGAAGCCAATATTTTAATTTAATTGCAATGCCCTATTATTTTGTACATTATTTATTGGATATTTAATTGCCTATTGCAGACAAAAAGAATTAGTGACATTGGAAGTGCATTTTTTTGGGGAAGTGGGAAAGAAAAAGATAAGTCAGGGTAATCTAGGTATGTGCAATGACAACAATGTGAAATTACTAATCCAGGAAGAACAAGTATTAGAGAGATGGAAAACCATCTTCAGAGAATTATTCACTATAACTGATGAATATATTGAAATGAATATATCTCAGGATGAAGATCCTATGAACACTGAAGATAAGATCAATGAGCCATTCCACAATGAAATTTGCTACATAATTAACAATTTAAAACAAAATAAAGCATCTGGATCAGATAAAATTCCCGGAGAACTGATTAAATTTGGAGGAAGAACTCTTCGAATCGAGATACATAAACTCATACTTAAAATTTGGCGCACCCATCAGATGCCAAATGAGTGGGATGAAAGTATCATTTTCCCCATATACTAAAAATGAGACAGATTTTATTGCACAAACTAAAGATCAATCTCATTATTAAATGTAACATATAAGATATTTGCAATTGTATTGAATAATAGATTGGTAGAAATTGTTGAAAGAAAGTTAAGCGACCACCAATCTGACTTCCGACAAAATAGTTTAACCCTCACAAATAGGTAACATGTTGAGTGAAGAATTTTAGGTGAAACAAGGGGTAAAGTAATGTGATCCACTGTCAGAAACTCTGTTCTGCATCACAATGGACGCAATTTTGTCCCAGATTGATGTCAAGGGCAACATAACCACCAAGCTGAAACAATGTCTGGCTTATGCAGATGATATATTACCAATGGAGCGAACTAAAAGAGCACTACAAGAAATATTTATAGATCTTAAAGGGATGGCAGCGCAATATGACTTCAAAATCAACTATCAGAAAATAAAATATATGAAATGCAAAGTAGGTGGCCATAAAACAGAAGATATCATAATCGATCATATTCCATATCAGGAAGTCAGAAGTTTTACATATCTTGGCTCTAAAATAAATAGAACTAACACGATTGAAGAAGAAATAAGAGAACATAGAGCAGCTGGGAATAGGGCATACTTAGCCAACATAGATTTATTTAGAAGTAGGCTCTTATCAAAAAATGCCAAGTTGAGATTATATGAAGCAATTATCAGACCAATAGTAACGTATGCATCTGAAACCTGGGTTCTGAAGGAGAATGATTTGCAAAGACTGTTGCTTCTAAGGTTCTTAGGTTTATGGAGAGATGTTGAATCGGTCCTTAGATGTTGACTCGGATTAGCTCAGTTGGTATAGCCCCCGGCTAGAAATTGGGAGGTCCTGGGTTCGAGTTCCTGGTCTGGTCGACATTTTTCCATTCGTTTCTTTCTACTAAAATAAAGACTGTTGATTTTCGAAAGGAGAATTATGAGAAGGATTTATGGATCAATAAGGAACATGGATGGTTCCTGGAGAAGCAAGTATAACCACAAAATTAACAAACTTATCAAGTCCAAAACAATCGTAAGACATATCAAAGCCCTAAGGTTAAGATGGTTTGGTCATTTTTATCAGATGAATGATGACAGAGCAGTAAAGAAAGCCTATAATTGGTGTCCTTTGTCAGCGCGGAAGAAAGGAAGACCAAAGGTCAGATGGCGAGATGATGTGCTGAAAGACCTAAAAGTGCTACGAATAAAGAATTGAATAGTCCAAGTGCAACATAGGAAGATTTGGAAGACTGTCATGGAGAAGGCAAAATTGTTTGAAGGAACATTCTAGTGCCTCAGAAGAAGAAGAAGAAGAAGAAGAAGAAGAAGAAGAAGAAGAAGAAGGAAGTGCATTAAGACCATAAAGAAGTGAGAAAAGAGAGAATGATATATTGATATTTAAAACTGTAAGAAATTATATCCCTTCATGAACCAATTTAGAATAAAATTGATGTTGCTAAAGCTCTTTCATATATATTATTACTTATCATGTCCATAGAGATATCCCAGCTTGAAGTATCTAAATGATATTTCTTTAAAATGACACAAATGTATTTTATTGCAACTTAGAAATTCTTCAGAATAATTCTGTCAAAGCAAGAGTGCATGGCCAGCAATAAATAGAATGGAATGAAAGTGAGATTTAGCCAAAGTTGCACCAAATTGACTCTATTCCAAATGTTTATAAATCAGATTCTCAAATTTCATGTGCACAATTTATTTGAATATTTTGGTAATATTGTTATTTTGAATAAAAAGTAGTAAAATACAAATGTTAGATATCATTACTATGATAAATTCTTTTTTTTATAAAGATCTATTTGAAAGAGTTTAGAAGATTGCATAATATAAAGAAAATAATGCAAGTCATTTCCACAGTAAAAAAAATTATTTACAACTTAAATGCTTAATTTTAATTTGTTAAAATAAAGGAAGGGTAGGATACCTTCAGTTCTACAATGAATCGTGGAGGATTAGGTTTTTCTTCTTCAGCTAAAATTTCATCCTTTTTGTACAATGATTCTTCAAGCTTCTGTATACTCTCAGTCCCTGTTCGGAAGTTGGTGGGCAACTGAGGCTCAAGAATTATTCCTTGACGACCACGAACTTGTAGCTTGCAGTTAACAGTTGCCTCACCATGACGATTTGTAGCCTGTACGATTGAATGTTTTATGTAATGTAAAACAAATCTAATTCTTAAATACAATCCAATACTTACAGCAAAAGAAAGTTTTAAATTTAAATAATTCAAATGAGATACCTTGCATGTGTAGAGGCCAGAATCCCTTTGATAGACGCCTGCAACTTCCAAAATGACAAAACCAAAGTCATTAATTGTTTTTATTCGTGAGCCTGCCGAGAGAGGTTTGCCATTATGAAACCATTCAACTCTCATACTGGGATCATTTACAGGAATTAAACGACATTCAAAATGGGCCAATGAATTTTCAGTAAGAACAAGATCACTTGGTGTGGTAACAAATTCAGGTGGTTTGCCAGTATCTTCTTCTGGAGATGTTACTCCTCGAACTGTTCCCAAACCTTCCAATTCAGCTATTTTTTCAATAGTGTGTTCCATTCCTTTAGGCAACTGAGACTCTAAGATGATACTTCTTTTACCTGTTGTTCAAATAAATGACATAATTTTTAACTAGACCAAATTGCGTAAGGAAAAACTATTTGTCATGTTCATACCTTGAACTTTCATTGTTGCCGTAGTGACAGCTTCTCCGAAATCATTAAATGCACGACAAGAATACTCTCCAGAATCTTCTGGATAAACTGGAGATATTTCAAGAATTACAAATCCAAAGTCACAGAAAGTTCGGAAACGAGAACCTGTTTTCAGAGGTTTACCATTCCAGAACCACTCAACCTAAACATTATTTAATCTTGTTGTATTAAATACTCATAAATAACATAAATAAACAAAGGATAGGAATAATATCAACAAATTGCTAGATTGAATCTTGGGAAAAATTAAATATAGTTAAATTTTTACTTTCTTATGCAATGGTGGATCCAGGGGAAGGCAATATAATATTGTGAGACAATTGGATTATTAAAATAAAACTAAACTTTTTTGATTTTATGTTGCATTTGAGTTTTTCATTATTAGTCTTAAACTATAAATTGAGGTATTTAGATAAGTACTTCAATCAATTTATATGTTGTGTAGTGTTACTTTGTAGAAGATACAAGCATTGATTAAAAATGAACAATGCCACAATATGTCGGACATTGCTTTATTGGTATAATCCCTGTATTATAGCTACATGGACAACCCTTTGGTTCTTAATCCATTAAATTATAAATCATACCCTTTACAGAACAATATAAATGTGTATTTTCTGATAGCAATTGTTACATTGTTTAGAATTGTGTACGTGAAATACTAATTAATGCTGAATAAATCCTTATCCTTATCTATTAAAGATATATATAAGATATAATAATTCTTTGAAAATATTCAATTAAAAATAAAAATAAAACTCTCTCCTTGATTTCAGATTAAATTAATAAATCAAACCAACAAAATAGGAATGGACTATGAAACTATAATAAGTTATCTTTTATACAAACAATTATCATTAAGTGGAAAATAAGTTCATGAATAATCAATATTCTGCATCATAAATATGTCAACAATATTATCTGTGTGTATCTTAAAATATGAGTACAGCCAAATGATTGAAGGATTAATCAACAACATGAAATAAGTCCTGTAAGATACAAATTGGGTAACACATGGTTGTTCGAACATAATTTCAGCAACTAATAATAAAAATTTTTGCTCTACATGTTGATGAATTGTACATTTACTGACAGAAAGGTTCATAAAAGTAAGGTTTAATAAATAATTTTTCATAATATAGTATAGTAGTTTCTATTTAACCTAGTGTTATTTTAAGTTTAATTATTTACATACCAACACATCTACATATGGATAAGAAAGGATATATAGAGCTATAGCATCCATTGCCCAACACACCGTAGATATCTTAAAATATTGTAAGTATTTGGTTCCAGTGTAGTGTTATATAGATCATTTATATATATACATTTACTAACCTTGAGCTTGGGGTCATCAGTTGGTATAAGTCTAGCCTCAAAATGTGCACTTTCTCCTTCTCGAAGGCTTTCTATATTGGACAATGGTACAGTAAATACTGGAGCTTGTCCTTTAGTATCTGATGATCTTTCATCTCGGGTTCTTATAAGAGAGTCTTCAAGATTTTGAATCTTTTCCAGGCCTCCTTCCATACCCTAAAATTGAAATTTCTATCATGAACGTGCATGTATATTACATGACAATTATTTGACTTGTACAAAGATAGTAAATCAATTTATACATGTATATAGGATAGAAGAATTAGGAGCATCCTTCTTGGAGATATATAGATGTATGTATATATATATATATGAGATAGGAAATGACATTGTCATGTTTAAAACAATTAATGGGGAAAGGACAGAGAGATAGAAAGAAGATGACTTACCTGAGGTACATAGATGGTAGACACCTTGTGAGTTTTGGAGAACTTGAATTTTCGGAGGCACCGCCCCCTTCATCAGAAGGTTAGGAAGACATTTCCAGTGATCGGCTAGCCGACGACTGAGACTCAGTCGTCGGCTAGCCGATCACTGGAAATGTCTTCCTAACCTTCTGATGAAGGGGGCGGTGCCTCCGAAAATTCAAGTTCTCCAAAACTCACAAGGTGTCTACCATCTATGTACCTCAGGTAAGTCATCTTCTTTCTATCTCTCTGTCCTTTCCCCATTAATTATATATATATATATATATATATACATCTCCAAGAAGGATGCTCCTAATTCTTCTATCCCTCTTCATTATCTATCCCAACTTAGATAATCTAACTACCCAGACTGACGATATTTGGTGGGCGGGCATCATGGCCAAATCGGTAAAGGTGTCTCGTGGCTAAAGCAAGGGCTCTGTGATGATATGGGTTCGAGTCCCGGTGATGCCTAATATTTTCAGTCTTTCTTTCTTCTTCTATTCCTACCTACGCTGATCACAAGGCTCTCTCTGAGCATATTTCTATGCCGAGCTTATGACTTAAAAGCAAATTTCCCAACTTTCTCCCACATGTTCCATCCTTACACCCTATCCAAATATACAATGTGTGTGATGACATCACATTTCAATCATTTTTATTTGTTTAATTTATTTACATTGTTTGCCTTTAGTTTCTAGTATTTTTTGTTTCTAGAATTTTCTGTTTCTAGAATATTCCATGTATGTATAAATAGGCATGAAGCCCATCGATCAGCAGACGAAATTTCTTGAATTGCTTCAGAAATATTCTGCGTGCTTTGACGCAGTAATCAGGGAAAAATCAACCACTGTGAAGGTGAAACATAAAATCAACACAGGAAGCTACTCACCTATCAGTCAGAGGGCGTACAGAGTATCACCAGCAGAACAACGCATTATTCAAGAAGTGGATAAGATGCTTGGCCGAGGAATCGTCCAACCATCACAGAACCCATGGTCATCACCCGTCGTACTAGTCACAAAGAAGAATGGAACCTGGTGATTCTGCGTCGATTATAGGAGACTTAACAAGATCACGAAGAAGGATGTTTATCCACTACCAAGAATTGACGATACTCTGCATTGTCTAAATGGGGCAAAGTTTTTCTCCATCATGGACTTGCACTCAGGGTACTGGCAGATAGAAGTGGACAAAGCCGACCGAGAGAAAACCGCTTTCATTACACCAGACGGACTCTACGAATTCAAAGTTATGCCGTTTGGGTTGTGTAATGCACCAGCAACATTCGAACGAATGATGGACAACTTACTGCGCCACTTGAAATGGACTCTGTGCGTCTGCTATTTGGACGACATAATAGTTTTCTCGGAAACATTCAGCGAACATCTGCATAGACTGCGAACTGTTCTCGAGTGTCTGAGTACAGCAGGGCTGAGACTGAATTCAAAGAAGTGCAAAGAAAATAAAGATCCTTGGCCATTTAGTCTCACGGGAAGGCGTACGACCAGACCCGGAGAAAGTCAGGTCGATAACAAACTTTTCCCGGCCAAGAAATCTACACGACGTCAAGAGTTTTCTTGGGCTCTGCTCTTATTATAGGCGTTTTGTCCGAGACTTTAGTGGAAAGGCACGGCCACTACACAAACTGTTGCAAGGAGACGCCAAATTTATCTGGAGCAGAGAACAACAGGAGTCTTTCGACACACTGCGACGAGCCCTTGTTTCTGACCCCGTTTTGGGGTTGTTCGACCAAAATGCACCGACTGAATTGCATACTGACGCCAGCGGCCACGGACTTGGTGCTGTACTCGTTCAGATATTCGGCAAAAAAGAGAAGGTCATAGCCTACGCGTCGAGAACACTTAGCAAAGCAGAGGAATTATTCGACGACAGAGAGAGAATGCCTTGCTGTTGTTTGGGCCATAAATAAATTCCGGCCGTATCTCTTTGGTAACCGTTCACGGTTGTGACGGGCCACCATTCCCTCTGCTGGCTGACCGGACTCAAGGATCCTATGGACGACTCGCTAGGTGGGCTTTACGACTTCAGGAATACGACGTCACGATAAAGTACAAGAGTGGACGAAAACATCAGGATGCAGACTGTCTCTCCCGGAACCCTGTCGACGAAGAATAACCGAAGAGTGAGATCCTGAATTGTCTAAACTCTTTGACTAATATTTCTGTGGAACAGAGAAAGGATCCGAAGCTGAATGAGATTATACAAGCTTTGAACTCTTCCCAAGGTGTGAAAGGGGACTACGAAATAATTAATGATGTACTACACAAGAAGAATTACGACTCTTTGGAAAGAAGATGGTTGGTAGTCATCCCCAAGCAACTGCGTCTAGAAATTCTGCGGGAGTTCCACGACGCACCCACCGCTGGTCATCTAGGAGTCGTCAGGACGTATGACAGAATCCGTCGGTGATTTTACTGGCCGCGACAACTTAAGGACGTCAGACACTATGTAAGCCACTGCAGAGTGTCAGAGAAGAAAGACGATTCCCCAACGACCACCTGGGCGACTACTGCGTATTCCTCCGGCAGATACACCATTTCAACGCATCGGAATTGACCTGCTCGGAAGATTTCCCACAACATCCCGGGGAAACAAGTGGATTATTGTCTGCACCGATTACTTAAGTCGATATGCCGTCACAAAAGCCGTAGCATCGGCGGAAGCTTCCCAGATCGCCACCTTCGTCGTCGAAGAAATAATACTTAGGCATGGAGCCATAATCACAGACTGGGGAACGGTATTTCAGTCTAGACTAAAACATGAGGTCAATAGACTGTGTGAAATAACGCACCGAATGACGACTGCTTACCATCCTCAAACAAACGGGCTTACCGAGAGGTTAAACAAAATATTGGCCGACATGTCCATGTACACCGTCGTCGATCAGAAGAACTGGGACGCCGTACTTCCACTCGTGACGTTCGCCTACAACACAGTCAAGAAAGAAACAACGGGATTCACACCATTTTTCCTGGTTCACGGTCGCGAGGCAGAAACGACAATGGACACGATATTACCTTTCAATCCCAACGATGTGAATGACCCTTACATTGGTCACTTAGTAACGAGGGCTGAAGAATCCCGACAACTAGCCCGAGTACGTACGCTCCAAGCTCAAGAGTAGGACCGACTACGATACGACGTAAGACATCGTCCAGTTTTGTACCAGCCAGGGGATCTAGTCTGGATCTTTACTCCCATTCGCAAAGTCGGCCTCTCAGAAAAGCTCCTCAAACGGTACTTTGGTCCGTACCGTGTGCTAAAACGTTTATCCGACGTCACATATGAGGTCGAGGATTATGATCCTAATTTAGTTAAGGTGCTTTGGAGCACGAGTCCATTGGAATTGAACATACAATAAAACCTTCTGTGTGTGTATACCTTGCCTTTTGTTTGAATGGTGGTTGTATGTATGTATGTATGTATGAGAGTGTGTATCAATATTTAAATATTGACACCTCTAAGGGTGGATGTGTTTGAATGAATGTGTGTCAAGATGGGGGTGTTAGTATGCATCTCCCCAACCCCCATCAAGTCCTTGCCTCTTCCCAGACCCTATTGAGAGAGAAAGTTGGTGACATGGTGGGGTCAATTGTTTACGACCTAAGTTAGCAGAGCAGCAAATTTTGGCTGCTCAGTCGTCAGCTAGACGATCACTGGAAATGTCTTCCTAACTTTCTGATGAAGGGGGCAGTGCGTCCGAAAATTCAAGTTCTCTAAACTTCACAAGGTGTCTACCATCCATGAACCTCAGGTAAGTCATCTTCTTTCTATCTCTCTGTCCTTTCCCCATTAATTGTTTTAATAAACATGACAATGTCATTTCCTGACTCATATTTATATATATATAAATGCTCAGTCGTCGGCTAGCTGATCACTGGAAATGTCTTCCTAACTTTCTGATGAAGGGGGCGGTGCCTCCGAAAATTCAAGTTCTCTAAACCTCACAAGGTGTCTACCATCTATGAACCTCAGGTAAGTCATCTTCTTTCTATCTTTCTGTCCTTTCCCCATTAATTGTTTTAAACATGACAATGTCATTTCCTATCTCATATATATATATATAACACATGACAGTTTTGCTCAGGCCAATAGTCATGGTGCAGTCAATTGATAGTTTCACATAATTGGCGGTCCTGCATTTGACGGAAGCTGGTATCCACACCAAGAATTCAGCCTAATAGGCATGTGGTCTTTGAAGTCTAATTACACATCATAGAACAAAGAAACATTAAAACTCTTATTAAATAGTGTAATATTCAACCACAGCTGTGGATTATATTGATTTGTCACATATCTGGAGGATAAGTTCTTTATTAAATGTTTTTCAGCTACTTTGGCTATCTGGATAGCCGACGACTAAGCAGCCAAAATTTTTCTAGCTGATCACTGTAAATGTCTTTCTGATGAAGGGGGCGGTGCCCCAAAAATTCCAGAACTCCAAAGCTCACAAGGTGTCTACCATCAATGAACCTCAGTAAGTCACCTACTTTCTATTTTTATTTTCTTTCCTTATTAACTATATATATAACTTACTCTTGGTAGCTGAGAATCCAAGATAAGATTGGCTTTTGAGATACACTTTAATGTTGCTCTGGTTACATCTTGGCCAACTTTGTTTACAGCACGACATTCATAAACACCGGAATTCTCTTCATAACAATATAATATATCCAAAATTACAATACCGAAGTCATGGAATGTACGATATCGATGGCCATGTGGAAGCTTCTTGCCATTATAAAACCATTCAACCTAGAAAAATTAAATATGTTAAAAGAACAACTATTACGCATCTCATAAATTTGTGAATAATAGAATTACAGAAATACATCACAACTTGAAATGTATTTATAACTACACATTCTAACAAATTTATAGCTTTTTATTTATTTGATTGTTATATTAGATCAGAAAATGAATTAATGTTGTGAAGGAGAATCGATTCAGAGGCTGATTCATTTGTTGCCAATGATCTTTGGTGATTGTATGCTGTAATTGGGCCAATTCGAGTTTTAGTAATAATGTGGGCTTTGATGGAGACTGTTGAGCAGGCAATCTACTGACTATAATATACGAGGCACTGATTAGCTTTACTAGTTTATGGGCTCAGATATTGTTTAGTAATAAAAACTATAGTTTCAGCCGAAGTGATTATAATTATAGAAGTTATCGGGAAAGTGATTAGTTGCAACATAGCAAGGAACATGTAACACATGTAATCAGTTAAATATTGCTGCAATAGGTCTGTGAAAGGTGAGAGTTCTCACAGAATTGGAAAACTGGGGGGCCAATCCAACTGGAAGAGCTGGAAGTGGCAAATGGAACTCCATTTTCTCAAGCATGGACTATTCAACACCGTGGATGGAATGAGATGGTGTCCAACAGCGCTGGTGACTGAATCCAAACAGTGCATCATACAATAACTGGATGTGGGACAACTATAAGGCAGCCTAAATAATTTCAGTTGTTGTTGCAGCAGAGCTGATGGTGTACATTTGCAGTGCACTCTGTTTACGACCAGACCGAGTCACGGTGACTAGATCTACTCATGAACGAGTTCTTTGATAAGCATTGGGAACAGGACAAGACCAAAGAACATTGACACTTTTGTATTGGAGATGACTAATCTGTTTTTTGATGTAACTGAGGAACCCATGAAGGCAAAATAAACTGCACTATCCGAGTGTGTTCCCCATCACTGCATTCTGCACAACGGCAGTGAAGAATTTAAATTTGTAAAGACTGTGTGGTCAATGTTGAAGGATGTAGATTGAACCACATCCAATCTCCTAGAACAATTGAAGTTGGTGGAACAGGATAACAACATGGGTGATGGAGCTTCGCCTGTAACAGGGCCAGAATAAGGCATCGGTGACAAGAGCTGGCAGAGACAAAATATTGAGCAGCTATTTGTGTGGTGGTAATCACTTTAAAAGAGTGTTTTAACTGAGATTGGAGGTTGGGCATTTACCTCAACAACGCTTCTAGTCTCATGGAAGTGCGACGGATCGGCTCTGCAGTCTGTGGAAGCAACAGAAGCAGAGTATGTCGCAGCAAGTGAAGGTGCAAAGGAGCTGTTCTGGCTAATGCATACTTTCAACAATTTGGGTGTAAAAGTAGACACTCCAGTGCTAAGTGTAGATAATACAAGTGCGATAAAATTAATAAACAATACTCAATTTCATAAGTGGAGCAAATACATTGTCACGCGATTTCCCTTTGTCTGGAAATGCCTACAAAACGGCAGGCTGAGTGTTGAGCACATTGACTTGCGTCAGACCAGTCTTAGGACTGATTACCACAACAACAACATTGACTCTTAGTCACGTACAACTAGCAGTTTCAGATGTGCAAAAGAAAAAAAGAAAATTGAATATGTATTGAATATATATATATATATATATAATATAATATATATATATATATATATATATATATTGTAACATGAAAAGTTACACTTAACAATGCAGGCCAGCTTGCAAGTTGTAATTGTTGAGGAGCTTACACAACTTGGGCCAACAATATAGTCTGGCAAGAGTTTGGAGTCGTCATGGGGTAGTGGAAGGAGCAGGTTGTGTCGCGGCGGGACGACGAGAGAATGACCACGCCCTGCAGATATAATTATTTTTCATGCTCTGATTGAAAATAAAACTATTAAAACTAATTTTTGGTATTTTTTATGAAAAATACCTGGCGCCCTAAAGGAATTGAGAAATCCTCGAATACGGAGGAACGCGGAATCTGCTACATTTGGTGCCCAATGTGGGGCATCGAACAACGAAGTTTTGTGAGGACGACGTACGTGGTACTCGAGAATTATTCGAGAGAGGTGGAGGCGCTGCAGAAGGAATGCTGTGTAAGGAGAACTGATCTACGCATAGCATAACTGAGGGGTCAAGTGTTCCAGTGACTGCTGCATGGATATCTTAGAAAGGTGTGTGTGAGTGTCTGTGTAAAAAAGCAGAGTACGGTGTCTGTGGAGAAGTGAAGTACGAGTAAGAAGACAGGTTCCACAGGTTGGTGGCAAATAAATGTATTTTGCGTAATATTTTGGTTGGGGTTTGTGTGTTCTGTAGTGTTTTAAAAATGGAAGAAGTGCAGGAGGGTATTGAGAAGGCAAAGGACTCTATGCTCAGGAAATTTTCCCTGGTACTTAATAAGATATTTGATGAGCGGATAGAAGATTTCAATAATAGTGTTAAGAAAATGCAGGTAGAGTTGAGGGCTGATTTAGACAGAATGGCTGAGTTTCAAGGTCGGAAGTGTGAGGAATTGGAGAGTAGGTTAAGTGGAGAATGTAATGAGAGGCATGTGCAACAAGAAGAAAGATTAGAGGAAAAACTGCAACAAGTTACAAATATAATATTTGATGAGTTAAAATCTTCTGAAGGAAAATGTGGAGGAGAAGGTGAAGGTGGTAGGATTAAAAAGTGTGGTAGTTTTTAAGGTTAATAGTATACGCAGAGATTCATGTGCTAAGAGTGCCAAAGAGAATGTAAAGGTAAAGGATACAGATGTGGTAATGAAACCTTTCTGTATGAAAAATTGTGCTCATTGCCGTAAACGGCGAAATAGAAAGAAAATCCCCCGAACAACACAGAGGAAACAATGTGTGGGAGGAAATTTAAAGTGAAAGAAATGGCGAATTGTCAAACGCGGGTGTAAAGTTAAGAAACTTGAAGTGGAGGTTAATCATAATGTTGAGAGGGACATAAGGTTGTTAAAATTAATTGATGTATTTGCAAATAAGTTTAAGAAAAAATTTAAACGTGTAGAGCATCATATGGAAGCTGATAAGTGTGAAGGTAATGCGAACGCTTTGGACAAGCAGGTTAAAGGACAGCTGATCATGTTTGTAAACAAGGACGAGTATGATAAAAACAGAGTAGGAAGAAATTTGTATGTGTTAAGGAATTGTCGTGGTTATAGATTTCCTTGGAACCCAGGTGGAAAAAAACCAATGCGGTATTTTGGTAAATGTAAAAAAAAAAGTTACATTAAATGCCAAAAATAGCTGTTCTGCCAGATTTCAAATGACTTTGTAGTAGATGTAAGATCAGCTGATGGCAGATAAAAAAAAAACAAATTATGTACTCCAAATGTAATTAGCTGTAAAAACCATGTGGTCAGTTGACTGTTTTTGACGTACATCAAAGAGCTGAATGTCAAACTAATAAATGTCATATGATACATTAAAAACAGCTGAGAATGAGTAACATTTTATGTAAACACATTGTACAGAAACAGCTGTTCTGTCAAAAATGACAAAGATTCAGCCAACTGTCAATAGATGTAAATGTCAAGTGTTTAAATTGATTCACATTTACTTTAAGAAAGTCTCCCAAACAACACATCAGAGAAAATGTGTGGGGAAAAAAAATGTAAATGGAAAAATTGTTTGGAAAAATAAAATGTGTAATTAAAATTAAAGTTGGTTAATTGAGTGATTTGTATATTTACTCAATGTTTGCTCTTGTGAAAGAATATGTCAAAGAAAATTGTAATTAGTTCTAAGTGAATTTTTGTAAATATTTTGTAATTTTGATTAAGGGCATTGGTCATTTATATTGTTTACGACTGTGATTCACTGAGTGTCATTTTAAAAATTGTACAATTTTTTAAATTCATTGGGGGCAGGGAAAATGTAACATGAAAAAAAGTTACACTTAACAATGCATGCCAGCTTGCGAGTTGTAATTGTTGAGGAGCTGACGCAACTTGGGCCAACAATATAGTCTGGCGAGAATTTGGAGTCGTCATGCGGTAGTGGAAGGAGCAGGTTGTGTCGGCGGGACGAGGAGAGAATGACCACGCCCTGCAAATATAATTGACCGCGGAGCGCCTTTGACCATTAGGTTACGTCGCCGTTGCGTCGAAGATAGTCAGTCATGGATATATATATACGATATACACAGCGGAGGCTCTGTGACGATCCGGGTTCGAGTCCCGGCGACGCCGAATATTTTCAGTCTTTCTTCCTTCTTCCTTTCTTCTCTACGCTTGACGTAAGTCTTTCCCTGAGCATAATTCTGTGCCAAACATATGTTTCAAAGCGTATTTCCTATCTTTCTCCCTCATTTACTATCCTTACTTACTATCCTAATATCCAAAAACCTTTGACTTCGTCACGTTACAAACGTTTCATTAATTTATATATATATTTAATTTTTTAGTAGAAATAACATAACCTATATGTTTGTAACTTTAATAAAGTAATAATGAGTATTCATTTTTTACTTACTGTAAGATTAGGATCATTCACAGGTGTCAACCTAGCCTCAAAATGAGCACTTTGCCCTTCAACTAATTCAGTTACATCTGTGATATGTTTTGTAAATTTTGGTGGCTCAAGTACTGGGCTGGGTGTAATTGGTTGCTGACCAGCCTGTAATGTTTCTAATTCACGAATTCTTGCTAGGGAATCTGGTTGCAATGTATCCAAATAAACACCTCCTCTTCCAGTGCACTTAATTGTAGCTTTTGTGAAATCTTCACCATACCTAAAGGAATTAATACATAGAAAACCAAAGAACTGACTAGATAGCAATTTAAATATATAAATGGCATACTTATTGCTTGCACGGCATACATATTCTCCAGAATCATGGCTTTGCATGTATGATATATCCATCACAACAAATCCAAAATCAGAAACAGATTTAATGCGTGAAGAATGTCTTATTGGCTGACCATTATGGAACCATTCAACTTTCAAATGGGGATCACCAACAGGAATAAGTGTACACTCAAAATGAGCTGATTCACCATCCTTCAACCCTTCTAAGCTCTGAAAGCGAAATAAAAAAAAATTAATGCTGACATAGCGTCAGTAAAAAATACAGGTATTATATTTCAGAATACTGAAATTTTGATCACTTTAAACCACTTTCCCATTAATACAGTAAGATTTAATCTGTTATTGAGACTATGCTACTTTGAATTCACAATAAATAAATTAAGGACAGGAAAGCTAGTGAAAAAATTAAATACATAACAATTCAACCACATGTTTGTTATAATTTATGGCTACTTTGTTTTGCAGTTCTTTTGTTTTGATAAGTAAAAGCTTTACTCACTATGTAAATGATTAGTTCACTGGCCATTTTTATATTCATTGTTGATAAACACCCTATCAAACACACGACTAAATAATATGCAAATGAAATCTATAAAATTAATATGATTCAAGGGACTAATTCAATATTAATGTAATAGAAATTTTGTGCTACTAACACTATTGAAATCAGAAATATAGATAATATACCATATGTGTATTTTGACTTTTGTTCACATGCTAAAAGATCAGTTTTAAATATTTTTCAATTTTGTGACCTATATTAAGATTTTGTGTGGAAATAGGTTCATGCCACTAAATGCATGAGATAAAATATTGAGATACAAAATATTGTGAGAAATAAAATTATTCCCTTTCCTTTGAGAAAGGATCCCCCTGTATAAGGCAAAATTTTACTTTCTATTTTACAGTGTTGTTTAATTTTGAAACAAACATATTCAACTAAAGTATTTGTAGACAATACCTGTATGTGTGTTGTGAATTTTGGTTTCTGGCCTTTGGATTTATCCACACATTCCAATTCTACACTAATTTCAGCTTGACCCCATTTATTTGTTGCTTTACATGTATAGATTCCAGAATCTTCTATTTTCGTTCCCAATATTTCCAATACAACCATACCAAAAGCATGAACAGTTCTGGTTCGATGGCCTAAACAATTTTGCAACAACATTTAATTCACTTCAATACACATAGCACATGAATTGATTATATATCTCAAAATTAATAAAAAGTCAGCTCATAAATAGTTTCAATTAGGTAATTAAGCAATTTACATAGACAAGGGTAGAATGAAAATTTGTTGACCTGACAGTGTAAATAATAAAATATGTTCATAATAGTTTTACTTTCAATACAATAATTTGTTATTACTGTTATTATTTATTAATTTAATATTAATAAATTTCATCCAGATACATGTAACGTCATCTTGTTATGATTTTCATTACAGTCCTGCTGAAAGAAACTGTACATAATATATATATATATATAGACTGAAAATATTCAGTTGGCTGTACTCGATGTGGTGGCGGAGTGGATAGACACACGCCATGGCTCTAGTGGCGATACACTGCTGTTTCGTGTACCCAGGTTCGAGTCCTGGCCACATCGAATTTTTTCAGTCTTTCTTCCTTCTTCCAGTCCCTTCTACGCTTAACATATGTATTTCCTTGTGCATGATTCCATGCTGTACATATGATTCAATGAGCGAATTTTCTGCCTTACTCCCAAATATTTCTATCTTTCTATAATGCTATTTTTCAATATAATTTCTGATGAAGGACCAACAAATTTTAATAAAATGTATAATTTATACATTACTTACTTGCTTTGAGAACTTCCCCATTGTAAAACCATTCTACTTTCATAGTTTGATCCCCAACTGGTGTTAAGGAAGCTTCAAAATGAGCTATTTCTCCTTCACTTAAGTTTTTCAGATTCTGAAACTAGAGTTTAAACAAGTTTAAGTAGTGCATTCCAATATGATAGCATATGGGAGGGATGAGGTTTATAGACAAGATTAGATTTTATGCATCTAAGGTGAAAAATTCAGAAGGCAAAAATTGTTACTAGTATTTCTATGAGTCTGTGATGTATTTCAGAGGGTTAAGGACTCTCATGTAGATAATACGAGCATGCTAATAATGAAAAGAATAGTTAATAATGCATTTAATACTAAGATAAATTGGTTTTCCATAAATGGTTTAACTATGAACTGTGATAAAAAACATACACAGAACTATTACATATAACAAAAATTCTGCATGAATACCATACCTTTAAAAAGATATATGATTTAATAAGGAGTAAGTAAAATATATGAATTTGGGGTAGTTGGGGTTGTTTGTTATGAAAGAGTAGATATTATAAAAAGTGTTACTGAGTGGAGGTGAATGAAGTGGCAGTTCACTAGATTATACTGAAGTGAGAGAGTGGAAGGATGTAGTCAATGGATAATTTCCTTTTTAGTCTGTGGTTGTGTGGAGGAGGTTGTGGTTTGTTGTGGAAGATGGCTATGGTAGCACTGGAGTGATTAATGGAGTTTTTGATTGGTAGGAGTTGACAAAAATTATTAAGAGAAGAAAATTTGAAAAAATAAGTAAAAAAGGAATATATTAGAAAAATTTTCAAATTTTTAAAAGTAAAATACTGTGTATAATTTAGTTGATAGAGACATTAAGCTTTCAAAGTCATCCTTTCACTATCAATTTGAAAACTATTGCTAATATCTTGATCATAAGCGGTTCACTGATTTCAATATAAATAAAAGATTACAAAACCACATACTTTCTTCTTAACAACTAAGGAACACACAAACTACAAAATATGGCTTGATAAACAACCCATAATAATGAAACACTACAGATTAAAACCCCACTTTATATATTGACTCCACATGTGAGAATCATTGCTGAAGTTATTCATATTGAATTAAATAGAATCACTATCAATGTCACAAAAACATTAATTATGTATTACTTTTTGTTTAATATATTCGTCAGTGTTACTGTGTGTGGATAAACAATGTATAATCTAGTATGATAAGTTGTCACACCCAGTGAAGTATACGGAATTGTGTAGGAAATGAATTTTATTGATTTAAGTTTTTATTTTCCATATTGGTAGTTATTGCCTATCATTACAACTCATCCATGTTAAATATATGAAACTTTCCATATCATTGACACACTACTCATAAGGATCCATGGTAAATGGCAAATCCATTCAATATAAGGTATGTTACCTGTGAAGTGAACACAGGCGGATGGCCGTCTTCAATTTTTGGTGCTTCACCTTCCTGTCGACGAAGAGACTCTTCTAAATCCTGAATTTTTCCCAAACCTTCTGCACCCTTAGGATGTTGAGTATGTTCAATGAGGCTCTCTTTACCTGAAAAATCAAAAACTTGTAGACTGAAAAAAGAAACAAAAAAAGCAACTCAATGTTTATCAATACCTGTGCAATATACAGTAGTAGACGTAAAGGCTTCTCCTTGCAAGTTTACAGCTTTACAGGTATAGACACCCTGATCTCTTTCATATACATCCATAAGGTCTAGAGTTACAAATCCAAAATCACAAGTAGACTTAAAGCGTGAAGCTGTGAAAAGTAAATAAGGATTATTTTACCAAAATTATGATATAAACATGAAGATCATGTTACACAATTCCATAATTGCCAAAACTAAAAGATTAAAAAATTTCTGAACATCTCTTTAGACTAGCTGCCACACTGTTCCGACAAAAAATTTGACATGTTCCTTAATGAATTATTTTGACTGCCATCTTATTTTTCTTGCTTCATATATAAATTAATGATACATATGTGACATGATGAAGTCACACACATTGGATAGTGAGTAAGGATAGAAATATGGGATAAATGTAGGAAATTCACTTTAAATCATATGCTTGGCATAGAATTATGATCAAAAAAAAAAGTTAAGTACAGAGAGGAATAGAAGAAGAAGGAAAGACTGAAAATATTTGATACAGTCAGAGCTCAAACCCAGATTTCCACAGGCTTAGTCACTGGGTGTATTAAACATTTCCACTCTAATGAAACATATGCAATGATTTATCATTGTATTAATGTGTATTCCCAATTCTTCATTCTCTCTTCTCTATCTATATATTCACACATAATAAGTTGGATATATAAGTTCATTGAAATGCAGCTGAAAGTGGATAATGGAGTAAGCATTTTTGTAGTCCAGGGAAGTAGACTGTAAAGTGGGATGGATTACATATTTTATATTGGGTGGGGTTTGGGTGTTTCGTTAGTGGATGGAGTGCAAGTTGCTTGTTTATGGAGGAGGTCTGAAGGTATTTTATATTTATAAAGATGTTGAGAATTCAGTAGTTGTAACTGGCCATACTATTCTAGTCTGAGCAAATGTGAGCTCTACAAAGACTTCGGATGTATGGGAGGGAACATTTGTTGTGTTCAGTAAAATGGAGATATCATGTTATGTTGCTAGTTTTGAAGTAGACATATGTTGATTAAGGTAAACATAAAATGCAAAGTTTCTTATCCAAATTAAATCAATCCTTAAGACTCAGGTAAGACAGAGTTTCTATCATTTTCTTGTGACAAAAATTAATTCCTCAACTATTTCAAAGAATAATATATAATGACAAAATTACATTAGGATATAAGTATTTGTAATTAATGAGGAATACTGAAAAATAATAGAATATCATAAAAATATATTGATAAGTAATTATATATGTATATGTATATTTTTTAAATTGTTGAAGAGAACTTTTTTCAAAGATAATACAGTTGTTTTGACATGAAACACAGTATTTATTCATCGAATAAATAATTGCGATGAATGTTCAGTGACATTCAATTTTTAAGTGAGTTGTGTAAATAAGGATGAACATGAGATTCATACCTGTGTGTATTTTCAGAAGTGGTGAATTTTATCACAGAATTTGGGGTAGTTGAGCATATCAGCTAAAAGAGCAAAGAATATAGGAAGAGTTTTTGAGAGAAGGTGAGTGAGGTTCCAGCTTTCTAGGGGAGAAATTAACATTAAGTTATACCAGAATGAGAGAGTGGAAGGATATAGTCTATGGGTAATTTTCTTTTCAGTCTGCAGTTATGTGGGAGAGAAGGTGGATTGCTGTGAAAGAGGGCAATCATATCATTGAAATGGTTAATGGAACTTTTGAATAAGGAGGATGATTTTATTGTGATGAAATTAGGGGAATTTGGATGTTGTTGTGAATTACCGAGTTGAAAGATACCATGGGGAGTTGAAGATGATTCTAAGGATTCTCTTTGGTTTGGATTTTATTTGAATTGGAGCTGGAAGCAGATCCCCAAATGAAGCATGCGTTGGACCATATGTGGCAGATTAAAGAGAGGTAAATGAGTCTTTTGGTGGGGATGGAAATTGGTGCGTTTTTGTTAAGGAGTGATGGAGTAATTTAATTTTAGTGTTAATTTTGGATGAGAGATAATTATATAAGATAATGTATATTATACAACAAAGCAACTAAATAAAATATTACAAGTAACTTATACCTATTTTAAAGCATTCAAATAATAACAAATACAGTGCAAACAATATCACTTATGTTTACATTTCCTTACCATGTTCTAAAGGTTTTCCATTGAAGTACCATTCAACTTTAAGATTTGGATCTTCTTTTGGCTCTACTTGACATTCAAGGTGAAGTGCTTCATTCTCGCCAAGAGAAAACTGTGGGCCCAATGGTACAATGAAAACTGGCTTTGGGTAAGCTGCTTCAGGAGCAGAAACTTGTCGCTGATACTTGGAAAGATATGCATCTTCTGCCTCCTGAACTTTTTCCAAACCTGCTCGGCCTTGTGGGTGTTGTGTATCTAAGTAGATGTCTTGTTTACCTGAAAAGACAATAACAATGACAACAGCTGCAAATATATTATTCAAAAAAATTAACAATACAAACCTCATAATTTGCAGAACCAAATTATGTAAATATAAAATCACAGTAAAATAAAAAATTTGCAAAACAGTTAAAAGAATTAAATTTTTTTTTATTTTGTCAATTTAGAGAAAACAATTGAAGGCTTAAATTCTCTTCTCATTATATATATATATTGCCACATCTCAAGACCTGCAGTGATGGCAGAGCGGTAGCGAGCTGGACTGCAGATACGTAGACTCGGGCTCGAGTCCCAGCCGACGCAACCATTTTTATTTGTTTAATTTATTTACATTGTTTGCCTTTAGTTTCTAGTATTTTCTGTTTCTAGAATGTTCTGCTTCTAGAATATTCCATGTATGTATAAATAGGACTGGATTCCAAATCGGAGGCAGTCTTAAGCAGTACGAGCTTTGTACAGCACTTCGCCGTTGATTAAACGCTTATAACCTCTACGTGTGTGTGTTATTGAATCTCACGATTCCTAAGAACGTGACAATATATATAAACAATTAATAAGGAAAGGAAAGGGAGATAGAAAGTAGGTGACTTACCTGAGGTTCATAGATGGTAGACACCTTGTGATGTTAGGAGTTCTTGAATTTTCAGCTAGCTGATCACTGAAAATGTCTTCCTAAATTTCTGATGAAGGGGGCGGTGCCTCCGAAAGTTCAAGAACTCCAAACCTCACAAGGTGTCTACAATCTATGAACCTCTACTTTCTATCTCTCTTTCCTTTCCTTATGAATTGTTTTAATTAACATGACAAAGTCATTTCCTGACTCATATATAAATACAAACATTAGCCATCATAGTACAATATAAGAAATAATATTGAATTCTTAAATAAGAATGCAAAATTTATAATAAATATTCTATTGTCTAGTGATTGTTCTCTATTTTACCCCCACCCCACCCTATTCCCCTTTTATTAACTGTTTTCATTATATGGACTATGTCACACTAACAAATCTTATATAAATTCAGTACACTAAAGAAACATTTGAAACATAGGTATTCACCACAGAAAGAAAAATATTATATTTTAGCACTTACTGGTGCATTTTAGGGTACCAGATGTAGCTGCCTGACCTTTGCTATTTGTTGCCTTACAACTATATACTCCAGAATCTTCAGCGTAGGCATGATTAATATCTAAAGCTACATAGCCAAAATCATATGTCGATTTGAAACGAGCACCAGTGGGTAATGGTTTACCATTCACATACCATTCTGAAAACAAAGCAAATGTTTGTTTTAAGAAAATAATATTTGTGGAACATTGCAACAATTCACTTGCAATAATTGCTTTTAACTTGCCTATGTTAAGAGTGGGATCTTTTGAGGGCTCCACATGACACTCAAAGTGTACAGCATCACCTTCTTTGCAAACAACATTGTTTAAGTGAGTAATGAATACTGGGGACTCATATATCATTTCTTGTTCCTCTGGTTTGCCAGCCTTTGGTCCTTCTAATGCTTCTATGAAAGGTAAAGCTTCAGGTCTAAGAGAGCTTCCAAGCAGCCAATGGCGATCTAACAAAGAAAAAAAAGTCTTAGATATCACAAATTAAGACTTATCTAAGAAAAAACCAAAACCAAATTTTATAATGATTCATGTGTTCTTCAATTTATAGAAATAAAATATATGTCCAATATTTCTAATTTTCCTAAACTACCAATTATCTTGTCACTTAATAATCCTTAACATTATTATCATTCTTTAAAAGTAAGTCCAAAGATTTCACTCTCCATTCAATCCTTCTTCACCTGTAATAAGATTGGCTACATTTGCTAGGGTCATGAATTGGCATAACTTGGTAGTAGAGAGCATACAGAGAAAATGGATCCAGGTTAGATTTCAAACCCTGTCAATTATTTTCAGTCTATCTTCTTCCTTTTCTAGCTATGCCTTGAACATATGTTTTCCTTTGGATTTATTAAATATACAGAGTACAACCCTGGTTGATCAAAGTAAAGGAAAAGGCGAGGGGAAATTTTGGTTAACAATTTTTTCAATTAGCCATGAGCACCTAATGCAGTACTTTGTATTTCAATTAAGTTCACAACAGACTTTTAATGGTTTTGAAGTTCTATCAAATTAAAAAATCTCTTCGTAGGTTACACTTATGTTCTCTATTAGGATTACATTTTTAGCTTTTTATTAACACATTCAGAAAACTTAGAAATTTTTGTTTGCTTCGTGCATCCCTCGAAATGTTTTTGAGCAGCACTGATCCAGTGTCTGAATTAGACTAGTCAACTGTGGGGAAAGGTAATACATAACAATATTGCCACTTTATAACTCACAAGGGTGCTTGGTGTATTGTCAACTAATAGCTTTGCTTATTTAGGGAGACCTTTTTTCAGTTAATAATTTTTCAAATTTCAGTACAAACTTATCATGAAACCACTTGGTAAAGAACATTCTGGACTCTATAAAAACTGGCAGAACATTCCTGTAAACATCCTTCAAGATTCAAGGCTATATGAACTTCCTGATAAGAAAATATTAACACAGAATTACCACTTTTACTTATATATTATCCATTTACAATTTACTTGATGAACTCCACAAATATGGACAAAACATCATAAATATATTAAATAAGTATTATTTTGTTTGCTGACAAATTGGTTCAATTTTTTATTTTCATTAAAGAAAAAATACATAACTTAATAACTTTAATAAAAATATACTGAACTTGCCTTCAATTTTAAGTGAACATGTAGAGACGGCTTCTCCTAGTAAATTTGTAGCCTTACATGTGTAAATGGCAGAATCATCAGGTCTCAGCCCATTGACAGATAGTGTAACAAGACCAAAGTCAAAAGTTGATCTTAAACGTGTTCCAGTTGTAAGAGGTGCTCCATTCTTGAACCATTCAACTCGAAGATTCGGATCAGCTCTTGGTTCAACTTGAGCCTCAAGTAATATATTTTGACCTTCAACTAATTTGTCATGACTTGTAAGATGAGTTGTAAAAACAGGTGCTTGCTGAGGAGTTGTATCCACAAACATTGGAGGTACACGATTCATTTCAGCTTCCTTCAGCTGTATTTTTTGCCAAGCATCTGGTTGGAGTGGATCTCCAACAATAGAGGATCGTGCTATAAATGTCAAGATGCATTAATTCAGATAACTATAAAATTACAAATGTAAATTAATATTATTGCATATATTTTGGATTACTAGAAACAACATGATATTTCTTCAAGGATTTACCACTTAAAATTTCTAATATGTGTCTTGGCTGAAACAAAAAGACTGTATTTGGTAATCCATTATGAACCACAGAGACTATATAATAACAGAAGGAAGGGGCTTTTTCATATTTACACTTGTTTTTGCTTCAAGGTAAAATTATGCCATTATTATTGACAATTTGACTTGAACAGACTCATGACCCTGAATTACATCATAACATGAGAACTCACATGATAAATGGTCAGTGTAAAAATGTAATTTACAAATCTTCAAACAATATTTCTTAATTGTAAGACTATTGCAGGTGAGGCCCAAATTGCAGGAGGGTTTGAATTTGATACTGAGTGCTGGTCACCACATCATTCAGACATCGTCTTGATGAAAGGCAAAGACCTTAAAAAATTTGACAAACTAAGGCTTCTCTGCCTGGTGATGCCTAATATCATAAGTCATCTGCTCTCCATACCTCTTTATTATCCATATATATATATATATATATTATATATATATAATTAATGGGGAAAGGACAGGGAGATAGAAAGAAGGTGACTTATCTGAGGTTCATAGATGTGAGGTTTAGAGTACTTGAATTTTCTGAGGCACCGCCCCCTTCCATTTCCTGACTCATATATATATAACAAATTAATGTTTGAAACGTGATGTGGTCACACACTTAGGATATTTGGATAGTAAGTAAGGATAGGTAATAAGCTTTGAATCATATGTTTGACATAGAATTATGCATATGTTATCCACATATAGATAGGAAAGAGTGACAGAAATGTTAGATTACATTATTATGAGGGTGAAATAAATACATAAAGGTCAACTAACTTATGAGAAAAAATAAAATAAATGGAATTAATTGAAGTTAAAAACAGTTTTAAATAAATTAACATGTGACTTGAAGGGTAAAAAAAGACAATTCAGTTTATTTTATAGTAAAATATAAGCTGAAAAATAGTAAAAATGATGTGTGCATTTTTAAAATGTAAAGAGAAGTTTTTGGAAAAAGTTATTTTTATCATATATAATTTTTATATGGTGATTTTCCATGGAATCCAGGAGGAAAGTGTAAGAGTGGACAGTGCCATGGGGTGAGAAAGGTTAAAACTAAAGGACTCGTCAGTCAGTCTGGTGACCTTGATGTGTGCAGTCATGTGTAAAGAGAGATGTGGGTCTGTGAATTATAAAAAATGGACTAAGCAGAAAATAAGATTTAAAATTTCAGTTGTAATGTAATGTAACAAGACGTGTTTAAAATAGAGTAGAATTTTTTTTACTTTTTGACAAAGTGTATGATTTGAATTAAATGCTAACAAATCCCTAACAGAAAGAACAACAGAGATTATAGATTTTGAAGGTCCTTAAAGGATTGATTTGTATGCAGCCATTGTGGGAAAAGTGTAATTCAACTACGTTATTTCCATGTTTGTTTTATGTATTTGTACCCATTTTGATTTTGATGTTCATGCTTTTTAATTTTGTACTTTTGATGATAAAATTGGTATGTTCAGGAGTGGTAATGAAAAGTGATTTACTTGTGGAGAAGTGTTTTGTGATTTCTTGGAGGTATTGTAAATTGACTTGGCCTGGTTGTAATTGGTTAAAACCTGTTTTGGGATCAATCCAATTTTCCATTTCAAATGGAATGGGACGAAAATGTAACATGATTAGTGCTTTGTTTCCATCTTAGATGATGCAAGAATGCATGTCACATTTTAGTGTTTGGCACAAGACATATACGATGTTTCAAAGTATAATCTGTACATAGTAGAACAGGGTAGCAGACAGATGTAAAGGAGAAAGGGGAGAACAGGGTAGCAGACAGATCTAAAGGAGAAAGGGGGGGGGGGCTCATGTAAGATCATGATGTAATTAATTAATACTTATTAATAAATGGTAAGAAGGCCTATAGGTCAGAATTATTAAATTTATTGACTCCAGTTCATTACACAATGTTTTCTCCTACAGTTTAGGACATCATATGGTGTTTTTATTGTAAAAATACAAAGTAAAGTTTACAATATAATATGTTTAATATTCATAAAATAGAAATTAATTAACAACTAGTTTAAACAGAAGAAATTTTGTTGCAAGTCACATGAGCATAGAGGTGGAAATTAAAGTTAAAACAAGAAGATACAAAATATATTGTCAGAGTTCTGAATTGTCTTAATTCTGACAATACATTTTATATGTTTGTTTTAACTGTCATTTCAGCCACTACAATTGTGTAACATGCACACCAAAATTTCTTCTGTTAAAATTTCTTGTTTCTGTAATTAATTTTTATTTTGTGTGTAATGGTATTATACATATTATACTGTAAACAGTTAAAACACCAGATGAGCTCCCAAACAAAGGGGCAAAATGTCATGTAATGAAATGATGTCAATAAATTTAATAATTCTTCTGTCTTTTGAGCCTTTTTACCATTTATTATTTCAAAACAGTCAGATAATATAACTAAATTATTGATACCTATATGGATGATTAAAGCGAGTACTCTATTTAATTGAGAATAATGTAAAGACTTTGCTGGAAATTAAAAAAGTTAGTGTGTCATATCTGTATTCAGTAGAAAGTTAAGTACTGAGGAAATTATCATCATCTCTTGCTCTTAAATCAAAACTAATGATTTTGATTATGAAATAAAGTTCCAGGCAGTCTCATAAAAAAAGTTTGGAAATATATAAATATATATAATATATATATATATATATATATATATATATATATATATATATATATATTTGTGTGTGTGTGTGTGCATAAATATAGAAATTCTAAATTTAATAGAATGAATTTTCCAATAATACTTACATTTAACTTTCAAAGATATTGATGAGACTGATTCTCCCGCTTTGTTTATAGCTTTGCACATGTATACTCCAGAGTCCTCGCTTATCACAGAATTTATGTCCAGAGTTACATATCCAAAGTCATGAGTAACATGAAATCGAGATCCTATAAAAAATAAACAAGTACGATTTCAGCAACAGTGGTTCAAAAATTACCAACATAAAACTTGTTACAATTTCCCTAATACTGAAGGCCTTTGAATGAACTAATGTGTGAAACAAACCATCTAGGAGCCAAATACTATAGATTACTTAAGGAATGACATTAGGATAATACAAAGAAAAATGAAAATTTGCATTTCATGTAGAAGAAATAACATCAATCAGAACTCATTCGACCCCCGCCTAAGCTAAGTCAACACCTCTCCTGGGACCATCCATGACTGAGGTTGTTGTGTGTTCTAATACAATATATCTGCAAGGCTTAAGCTCATCAAAGGGTCACGACTTCGTAGCTGTGTTACCCATGTGGAAACCCGAGAACTATTTCTTCAACAACTGCACTAGGAAAGCCTTCAATCTTTAAAAATATTAATCTTCTTCATCAACAGAGATTTGATTAATTGGCATTTGGTTATGAAATTTATAAGGAGCGGTTTTCTGATAGAATCTCTAGTTATATTTTTAACTAATATTTGTCTGACTTTAAAAAATTTATTACTTTATTTGTATAACAATAAACTTGACATTATTTTTCTCATTAAAAGCAGGCTATTACAATTTTTGATAAATTGTAGGTTTTTCTAAAACCTTACAAAGTATAATTATATGCAACTCTATTTTGAGAAATTATAGTGGAATTATTTGAGAAATTGTAATATAAAATACATGCTAATCTAACAGAATTATTTTAATTAATGTCTTTCCCTTTGGTCCATTTTCTATACAAGCAAACTGTGTTTTTTTCAAAAAATTTCTTTCATATGACATTCCCTACAGTCAGTTTTTGGTTCTCTGTTGCTCTTGCAGGATAATATCCACAGCTTGTCTTCCTTTATTTGGGAGTGGTTCTATGTTTCAACATCTCCTAGATAGCTAAAATCTTTGGTATGCAATTGCTATGAAATGTTTTCCATTCAGGCACTGCAAGAGATGTAACCCTTTCACATATTGCAAAATAGTTGCTTTAGGAAACTATGTCTTGTTATCTAATCACTTGTCTTCTTATGATACACCATTTAACTGTTTATTCCTGCTATGTTCATCAGCACCACGACATCTGTCATGGGTGGTCAGTTACTTATCATGTTGACATTGTACAAAGTAGAGTTTATCCACAACATGAATGCTAGATTATGTGCAGTTATAAAAAATCAGTTTCTGGCTTCTTTACCTTTGTGTATCTATTGTTGCATAATAATGCATTGTAAATAATAATGAAGCATATTGTTTTATTATTGCATCAGGTTAGTCTAAGGATTGAATACCACAACAACATTTACCTTGTTTTTGGCACATATGAAATCAACTTCATACTTTTCTGATAACCGAATAAGCTTAAATATTCTGCCCAATCTTCAAGCTGTTGGAAGTTCTCTTTTATTTTGATTCAACAAATCATAAATATTAACTTCTGTTGTTCTAATTAATCTGCCACATTTCTTTAACATTTCACTCTGCGACTTTGTTAATAGCATGAGTATTACAGTCATTGTATCATAAATAGATCAATGAAATGATTCTTCCAGAATGCTTTCATTTTTAGCCTTGGCTTATTCTTCGGGTAAGCCATGGAATGTCTTTGTTCTTCTATTCAGCACATGAAATGGACCGAGTCCAATTTGTTGCTCTTTATGTGACAACATTATTTTTCTCTGTCATCACCTCCCAAAATATCTTCAGTTTCTTAAAATAAATAATTTTCATACGTATTTCTTTGAGCATGATACTATGGTGTACATATTATTTAAAGAGCAAATTTCCTGCCTTACTCCCAAACATTTCTATCTTTCTTTCTATCCAATTAACCAATGTGTGACTTCGTCACTTGTCCAATATATCATTCACTTGTAATTTATCCTTAATGGATGCTCCAATCACTTCCATCCCTCTTCTCTATCCAACCTACCTTGAAAACCTAACATATTTAGACTGAAAATGTTCATACTCAATACATCAATACAGTTGCAGAAATAGTTTGACGCACACCATGGCTCTAGTGGCGGTTACACTGCTGATTTCATGTATCCAGGTTCAAGTTCTGGCTGTGTGAATATTTTCAGTCTTTCTTCTTCCATTCCTTTCTTCGCTTGACATATATGTTTCTTTGAGCATAATACTAAGCTGTACATATGATTTAAAGTGTGAATTTCCTGCCTTTCTCCCAAACATTTATTATTAATGATAATGTTTGTAAAAATATTTAATTCTAAAATACTAAAAGTTTCAATACTAGCATTATGTAAGATTTTACTGACATTAAAAAGAGTAAAATTATTGAATTTTTAATTTGATGCAATGATAAATGCTAAGCTAGGGAAACATTAATAAAGGTGTGGAAGTAATAACTGGCATACTGAATCAAGTTTAAAAAATTAGCAACTCCAGAAACACCTAAAGAAAGTACAATAACATTTTCAGAATAACTATGACATGAAACACATAAATGAATTACCAAATTAAAATTACTAATGGAATTGATGATTTTCAATAATAATTAAAAGTATTTAACAACAAAGTTTTATGATGAATTCAGGATTTGATATAATTCCCTTACCAAGTTTCAGTTCAATTCCATTGACGTACCACTCAAATCGCAAACTGGGATCTCCAACTGGAACAACCCGACACTCAAAGTGAGCTTGCTGCCCTTCCCACAATTCTGAAGGCCCAGTAAGCACTTGGGTAAAAATTGGTTTATCAAAAGATTTATCAGTTTCATCAGGCCTAGCTGGTGTCTTTCCTTCCTCCAGTTGTTGAATTCGTTTCATACCCTCAGGATGTTGAGTTTCAAGTTGAATGCTTGCTTTGGCTTTAAAATAAATACAAATAAATAATTGTGATGTCAAATTGTTATAAAGAACAACAATTTTGCCTTTATTAACATTAATAAAGTTTTTATATAAAATAAACAAAAAATAACATCAATAAAACAATTTTATTGCAGTAAGAGGCAAAGGAGAGGACACCAAAAGATGCAATAACTACATTTGATTAGTTGTGACATGACACCCTGTTTATAGTGCACATTAGCTACTTATTGACTTCTGTTATATATTTCAGTATTCCTGCACATTGCAAATGACACATAAAGCCTTTTTTTGTACAAATATTAATGAAAACTATTGGGTCACAATCAACACAATGTTATTAGAAATAGTTTGAAAATATTTATAAAGCATTGTGTCTGCAGACATAAAACAGTATTTATTTTGACACAAAAATTGAACAAATAAATGGGATGTTAATAATACAGAAAATATAGACTGTAGACTCACAAAATAATGTGGATGAAATTCTCCTGGTATTTCTGCTGGTAAGTTAGTAAAAAACCAATAATGGTCATTGAAATGTCACATGTTTCCTACAAATTTACTCAGCTGAAATTTCAAAGTAATTTTATACCCTCTGAAAATTTTGGTCTACAGTCTGCAAAACATGTTTCTCCCACATTCCAGGTTTATAAGCTTAAACCCACTGTTTTTAATCAGAAAAACTAGTGTTTTTTTCCTAGAAAGGAAAAAAATTCTAAGTTCTGGCCCTTGCTAGCAACACATTTTTCCCTTCTCTCAAAAAATTATTGTATGCCATGCCAAAAAAAATATTCTCTTTTGAGGCAAACCACTCACCAAGCCTTTTTGACATCTTTGTAAATGTCAAAGTGGGAGTGGCCAGATATGATGAATAAGCTGAGTGCCTCTAAATTGTTTTGGTCTATAGCTGATGTGGATAATGGAGGAATAAGATTTTGCATGTATTTTGGTGTCACTCCATCTGCCTATTGTTCAATTACTTTGAATATATCTCATGGCATATAGTCACATATGAATACCTGCTTAAGGCCGATTTTCACATTTCTTAATACTCAAGTCAAAATTGCATGAACCCAAAGATACATTAAGAATATTTATTTAATGATATTGTAGTCACCATATATTAATTTCAAATACAAAATATTATAATAAAATAATTAAATCACTAACTTTTAACTTTCATTGAAGCTGTGGTAACTGCTTCTCCCAAAGGATTTGAAGCTCGACACATGTACACTCCTTCATCATCTCCTCGTACATGTGTCATGTCCAAAGAAACATATCCAAAGTCATGAGTTTTAGCTATACGGGAACCTATTGCCAAAGAAAGTATGACATTGACATAAAAAGACCAGAAAACAAAAATTTTACATAAAAACAAACAATATCATTTATATACATGAGTATCAATTCTGTCAAAATTGACATTCCAATGTTTTTCTTTCTTTTATAAGCATGTTTATGTAAATAGAAGTAATATGGTGTCTAAATGATAAATACAATGTAAATATTATTTTAGTGAATTATGTAAATGAAATATTTGAACAACTTATGGTAATAAGTAAATAAAATGTTTAAGCATATTAAAAGAAATATAAAATTATTTCATATAGATGAATTTGTTTTGGCCTCAGTAGTTATGACAACATGAGATAAAAAATTTATGACTTGTTCCACCATTGATTTTAAGTAAAATTAATTATTATTTACTTGGCTACTAAATAATAAAGATGTTATTAGTATTATATTGTCTATGAGAGATGAAGTAATAATAAGGCAGATAAATCTGTTGTTTTGAACAATAAAACTATTTGTTTAACAAAATAAAAAATTAAAATTAAGTGGGAAGATAAATGCCACATAATGTTTCAGTGAAAATTTGTGCTTTCATCACAAGCTAAAAATTATAATAACAAAGAGCAATAGGCAGCAATTACTTAGCTTTTAAATTAATAATTTTGTTTTTAAATATCTTTACTGTTTGGGCATGAAATAAGTAACAGGATTTACAAAATAATTGATTGATCACTTAGTTTTTGATAAATTGGGGACTGCATTTATATAGTATGTAATTTTTTTTATATAGATGTCTTTATATTTTCAAAAGTCTCTGTTTGGTGTCATACAAAAAAGCTTGAGAATGAGATGTTAATGCCTCAATAGGGCCTGGATACAGTACATTTATTTCTATTGTAATGTTTATACTCTTATACTCTTTTCTAAATTTGAATTTTTTTTCTTTCAAAATGGAAATATATTATGCAATTAAAATAGTTACATAAGAAGAAATTTATGGTAAAGGAATCATACTGCAAGGAGAAGAAATAAAAACCCTATGCTTTAAGAAGAATTTACTTATTGGTATAAGTGTGAATATTAGGAAATAATTGCTAAAAATGTTCATATGGAGCATGGTGTTATATGGGTGCAAAACGTGGATGATGAGAGTTTCAGAAAGGAAAAGAATAGAAGACTTTTAAACGTGGTGCTGTAGAAGAATGCTGAAAATCATGTGGGTGGATAATCACTAATGAAGAAGTTTTAGGCAGAATAGGGGAAGAGCGAACAATATGGTGAATGTTGACGAAGAGAAGGGATAGATTTAAAGGCCAAGTTTTAAGACTTATAAATTAACATTAGAGGGAATTGTTAGGGGTTAGAACATAAGAGGGAGGCTAAGTATGGAATAAGCCAAGTAGGTTAGGGAGGATGTGGTAGTTATGTGTAAATGAAAAGGTTTGCCAAAATAGGTTAGTGTGGAGGGTTACATCAGACTTGTCTTAGGACTGTATACCTCAACAATACATATCTAATTCATGGAACTTAAAATTAAATATTACATTAATTTTTGTAGATAATAATACCCATCAATTATTGGATGCACATACTTTTCAAGATTATCACGAAAAGCACTTTTTCAGATATGACTTTTAAGATTATTATTCAAGGATTTTGTAGATAATATATATTTAGGATATTTGGAAGGATTAACTCAAAAAACTATCACAGAAATGGACCCACATTCTATCAGAGTTACATACACAAAAGTCATGGTCAGAGAAAGAGGTTTTAGACTTTTTATAGGAAGTGAGTTCGTTATTTGATCCTATACATCCTATAACATTTTACTGTTGTTGGCTATTGCAACTTTCTTCACTACAATTGGCAGGAGAAATTCCTATGAACTTGTAGGAAATAGTACACTTTTTGGTGCAGTGCTACAAAGTTCAATCAAATAAGCATGTGTAGATAGCATTTTAGTGATGCTTCAACATTTGTTTGCTTATTCTGCACCCTTGTATTCCAGCCCATTGCAACCTCTCTGTGTCATAGCACACTAATAATAAATATGTATAATTCTGTCTCTCTATGAGAGTGTAATGCTAAGTTAATTTGTATTTACGGTTTTATAATTATATGATTTTTACTCTTTCAAGTACTAATGGGAAAAATGTAAGTGTATCCCTAACAACAATGTACATCTCCACTCGATTAACATGATTAAAGCAGCTATCAGGACCTTGAATGGAACACAATTCAACATTTCCTAATCATTGGAATTAGAATATAATCCTTTTCATTTTATTTTCAACAATACAAACACAGACATTTGACCAAGTTGGTCTGATGACTATGAGCAAATTTCTACACATAGAATTGAGCAACTACTGCAAAATAATCATAAAAATGGATGAAAATTTTACTGGTAAATTTTTGTTTGTTAAAGATGGCAAATGAATTTAATAAAACTTGAAAAATAATACAATTATTTGGATCAAGTGGACTAAATGTTTCCCCACAACATGTTTTACATACTTAAAAACTTAAGAGCCTAAATTTACTCACTTGTTTCAAGGGGCTTTTCATTTCTAAACCATTCGACTTTTAGGGTAGGATCTCCAACAGGTATAAGACGGCACTCAAAATGAGCAGTTTGACCCTCTGGAATAGCGTCAATATTTTGCAATGGTTGGGTGAAAACTGGTCGTTGTCTTGTTGGTTCTGGAATATCTGGTCTTAGGAATGGCTTATGTTCTTCTAATTGCCTTATTTTATCTAACCCTTCTGGTCTTTGTGATTCAAGAATAATGCCACTCTTGCCTATAAAAATTAAATCAAAAACATATCATTTAAAACAATCATAAGAACTATCATAAGAGAAAGCAATTAAAACCCACCTTGAACATGAATACTGATTGAAGATGTACACTGGCCAAGGGCATTAATTGCCTTTGCTGTGTATTGTCCTGCATCTTCAGGGACAATGTGACCAATGTCAAGAGCAAGATAACCAAAGTCAAATGTAATGTGGAATCGAGAAGCAGATGGCAATGGCTTTCCATTGTGATAGAACTCTATTCTCAAGTTAGGATCATGAAGTGGCTCTACTTGAGCCTCAAAGTGAGCTGTTTGACCTTCAATTAGTTCAGTTGTGCCCTAAAAAAATTTATATAGAAAAAAACAAAATTGTTTGTAAATCTGTTATAATTTTTTTTCAAATAAAAGCTTAATGCCATGTTCCAAGTGATTAACATATATTACATTTGATGAGAAATTAAAAAGAAAGGTCCCACATTTTAACTAAATAAAAATATAAATAGCAATATGTGACTTATATCAACATTATTAATTAATAAACCACTTTTAATAATTAATTATATTTAATGTGTCATTAGTTATTTAAGTGGTAATATATCACTTAAGTAGTAATTCACTTTGGATTTTTGATATGGCAGTTGTAATTGCAACTACAATACTTTAAAAGTTAAAAAATATCAACAATTATTTCCTTGAGAATAATATTTTATTACATCCTGATGAATAATAGCATTATACAATTTAAACTCCCTTACTCTTAATTCAGTGACAAATCGAGGAGGAGAAAGAATGGGTTCTTCAACTTCTAATCTTGCAGGTCTTCCTTGAGCTTCTAGTTCCTGAATCTTCTGTAACCCTTCAGGATGCTGTGATTCTAAGTAAATGCTCCTTCGTGCTGTGAAGTATAAAATTAACATAAAATGAGTCATGCCTATAACTAAGTAATACTGAAATAAATATATAAATAGAGTAGTTCATTTTAAAGGATTATACTTTATTAAATTTACTATGAGAATAATTATACACTCATAACACAAAACATTTTATGATACTCATAAAAATAAGTGTAGTAAAAGTCATACTTAGAATAATACACTGATAATGAATAAAAATTAAAAATTTAAGCATGATAAAATAATTCATCCTTATTCATGAATTTTTGTTAGTTTTTAAATTATACTATCATCACTGATGTATCAGTTTGGGATTTAATAGGAAAACCAAGCTCTATACTATGAAGTGGTATGATTGTTTTTATATTAATTTTACCTCCAACTGAAATCTGGCAAGTATTAACTGCTTCTCCAACAAGATTTGTGGCCTTGCACATGTAAGTACCTGAATCTTCAGCATATGTGTACAAAATATCAAGAGCAACATATCCAAAGTCATGTGTAGTTCTAAAACGGTGTCCAGTTTTGATAGCTACACCATTTACAAACCATTCTATCTTCAAATTTGGATCATTAATTGGCTCTACACGACATTCCAAATGAGCATGTTCTCCTTCTTTCAGATGCTCTAAACTAAGGAATGAAAATTTAAATTAAAAGACAGTAAAACAACTCCTCATCACTACAAAACTAAATAATGTTTCTCACAGAAATACAAAATAATTGTTTATTGTTTGTATTGAATTTTAAGGTTATCTAAAATGAACAATGATCAAAATTTTCATACCTAACAAGAGGAGTAATGAATACTGGTTTTTTTGCTTCTGGTTCAACTTCTGCTTTTTGGGGTCGTTCATATGCTTCAAGGTCTCTAATTTTCTTCAAACGTTGTTCATCAAGTGTATCAAGATAAAGACTAGTCTTAGCTGTGAATAATGAAAGTAAAACGTAATATTTATCTTAAAACTCAGCAGGCTACACTTAATTTTAATTAGTTGGAGCTTATTACTTCTTAATAACAAAAATACAATATTTTGCCCATGAACGACACTGTATTTTTATATGTAATTGCATATCTTTGATTTTATACTACTGATAATATTCTTGTACATTGGAGACTTTCCTTATTGTTTTGATTAACATGACAATGTCATTTCCTGATGCATATATATACATATATATAATTAATGGGGAAAGGACAGAGAGATAGAAAGAAGGTGACTTACCTGAGATTCATAGATGGTAGACACCTTGTGAGGTTTAGAGTACTTGAATTTTCGGAGGCAATAAATTAATACATTTCCAACAGAATTCCAGATTTCATCAGAAAGTTAGTGATCGGCCAGCCGACGACTCAGTCATGCCTCCGAAAATTCAAGTTCTCTAAACCTCACAAGGTGTCTACCATCAATGAACCTCAGGTAAGTCATCTTCTTTCTATCTCTCTGTCCTTTCCCCATTAATTATATATATATATTGTAACATGAAAAGTTACACTCAACAATGCAGGCCAGCTTGCGAGTTGCAATTGTTGAGGAATGACACAGCCCGGGCCAACAATGTAGTCTGACGAGACTTTAGTGAGTTGTCATGGAGTGATTGGAGAAGCAGGTTGTGTCGGCGGGACGACAAGAGAATGATCACGCCCTGCAGATATAATTTTTTCTCATGCTCTGATTGGAATTAAACTATGAAAATCTATTTTTGGTGTTTTTTATGAAAAATACCTGGCGCCCTAAAGGAATTAGAAATCCTCGAAAATGGAGCAATGCGGAATCCGCTACAAATTATATATATATAATCACATAATCATATATGTTGATGTCTGGTGCCACCTTGAGTAAACCAGTACAAGACATGGTGTTCAGGAGTAAGCATAATGACCAAATAATTCGAATAACATAGAAAAATAAATAATACAAATATGAGACAGATAAATATATCACAGTTTAAAAGTGTTAAATGCCAGTTTGAAGATGTGGTAGATTCCCATTACTTGTTGATTTTTCATTGTATATATAAATAAGTAAATAAAAAATATAATGTGACATAGTACATTTATAGTCACATATATTTACCTTCCACTTTCACTGAACAAGTAGTAACAGCCTCACCAACTGCATTACGAGCTTTACACATGTAAGTACCAGAATCTTCAGCATATGCATACAGTATGTCAAGTGCAACAAAACCAAAGTCATAAGTAGTCTTAAAACGATGTCCTGCAAAGAAAAAGTAAAGTGAAACAAGATTTGTAAGTCTTATTTATTAATTAAATAGTTCAATTTTTTTTTGCATTCACTATCAATTTCATACTAAATTTTTAACAAAATCCTTAAACAAGAAAATGAAATACATCTTATGTCTATATGGCAGGTAAAAACTAATAATAACTTTTCAATACACATATATAATACCTTGAGGGATGGGTCTGCCATTGCAGAACCATTCAACTCTCATAGTTGGATCATTAACTGGTGTCAGGGTTGCTTCTAAATGTGCACTTTGACCCTCACCAATATGATCAATATTTTTGAGGGGTCTTCCAAACTGTGGCTTTTCAGCAATAACTTTGTCCTCATCAACTGTCCTGCGATAACGAGAATCATCTTCTAGATATTGTATTTTTTGCAGCGCACCTTCATGTTGAGTGTCTAAAATGATTGATGAACGAGCTGGAAAATTTCAATATTTATTCATAAGAGACAGTATTTAACTTTAAAGTTAATGCATGATTCATAGTTTGATAATAGCAAAAATTTGTCTAAATTAATACATTTCCAACAGAATTCCACAAAGCGAGTAATAGAAAAGAAGTGTAAGTTTACTTACATTTTACATTAACTTTGATGGATGATGAAGCCTTGCCCAGAATGTTTGTAGCTTTACAGGTGTACTCTCCTGAATCTTCACCATAAACTGTTAAAATATCAAGGGCTGCAAATCCAAAATCATAGGTTGTTCGGAAGCGATGCCCTGAAAAATATTTTGATTACAATCAAAACTGCAAGTTTTGAAAAAAAATTCAAGAGGAAGATTTAGATCATAAAACTACTGGCTCTCTAATTGTACTCAAAGAAGCTATACAGAAAACTGAAAGAGAATCATAATATGTATGGCCTTATTTTGTGATTGGTGGCCGCCTGTAAAAATTGGGTCCCAATATTTTTTTCTATATTCTACAACAATTACAAGCTCAACAAAAATTTATTCACAATAAGTAACGACCGCTAGACTTATCAAGTAATTGTATTTATTGCCACCATTCACGAAATATCATCTTCTCTTCAAGTGGGCATGCTGAGAGTTAATTGAAAAAAGGTGGGATTTCATATATTTGAATCAAACAGTTGTCAAGAAAATAACATAATGATGTATACTTTTACATTACTTATTACACTGTTCAAACTGACTCAATCAGACAAGAAACAGAAGGTAAATCATAAGGCTTCTACAAATAAATACAAAAACAATTCACAGCTGTGACCTCAAAACACAATATCATACACAAAACCAAAACAAAAGTTGAAATTTAGCTTATATTTCTTTAAATTTTATTTTATTTACAGTTATATCAACTGCTTGGATCATTACCATCTTGGTCAGTACTAATTGGGGTATGGAAATACACATACACAACATCCATACTCTGGCTGGGAATTGAATCCAGTACATCTGTGACACTGGCTACTAAGCCCAGTAGCCTAGATACTATTAATGCCCAATGTGCAATTTAGAAACTATATTCAATGTAAAAGTACTTGGAGAAAACATTAAAAGCACACGTTCTCTGTCAGAAAGAGCTGTGACTTTAATTTAATGTACTATATGTCAACTAATGGACTCGATAAAAGTAAAACAAGTGAAAGTCTGCATGTAAAGGTTACTAAAAAGGAATTGGATTGAAAATGTCTGCGAAAGGAACTCCATTGTTGCTGTCAGGGACTGCATTGAGGGATGATTTCAGTAGCAGCTCCAGAATTTACGTTGGTCATTGTCACAGACAAAAATATAAGCAAATCAGTGATTGGGCCTAACTTTGTGACATATTTGAATTTCAAAAGTTGCATAGGCTAAAAGGCAGGGAGGAACATAGGCACTCAGGGAAGTAACGTGGAGCTGACAATATCAATAAACTAATATGTGCTAGTGTAATTGGACTTAGAAATTGTGTAGTCCAGGCAGATCTATTGTCACTTTAAGAGTTGTGTTGATGCAGCTGCTTCAACCATCCATCGCCATGTGAGAAGTTCAAACTGCTTCCAACCAGCTACCCGCATGTTCAAGCCCATGGAAGACATCAATAGTAAGTGAACACTAAGTGCTCACTGTGAAGTTATTCCAACCCCCTTTAAAACTTATGCACTTATGCAAAATTTTTACCTGTCACTCTCCTCATCAGAGCTTGCTCATGAAAGGATTCTCATTAAATTGAGTAAAGACATAGCAATACTTCAATTCAACTCCATTTTGATGGTTTAACTACACAAATTGTAATTTATTAAAATTCTTTCTCTTTTCTTAAATGTATTGTATTATTTTTCAAAGTGAAAAAAATTTCCTGTACTCACTGATTTGTTTTAAAAGTTTTTTTTATATGAATGTCCCAATTATTTATTAAAAGAGAGGAGTATATTACAATACAACAAATGAATTCCAACAACTATTGTATTTTTCACATAGTCAATAAAAATGAGATATTTGAAGTCAGTAATAACAATGAGACAATGATGAAAAATATTTATTTACACAAAAATAAACTCAGGTTTACTTATGTATTTAAAAAATGTTCTTATAAGTAAACATTAACTACAAAACAAAAATAGAAAGCAAATGTTACCAGTTTGCAATGGTTTCCCATTATGAAACCACTCTACTTTCATATTTGCATCAGGATAAGGCTCAATCCTGCATTCATAGTGAGCACTTTGGCCTTCAATAAGAGTAGTTGGCCCATTTAGTTGTGCAGTAAATTTTGGTGGCTGTGAAATTACAACATCTTCCACTTCTCTCCTCTGATATTTACTTGAATCTTCCAAGTGTTGTAGTTTATGTAATGCAGCTTCATGTTGACTTTCAAGAAGTAATGAAGCTTTAGCTAAAATTAAAGAATTAAAACTTTGATCAAATCATGAGTTATAATTAAATTATCTGAAACATAGCACAAAGAATAGCCAAAAGTCAGAAATGTAATCATTAAATTTGAATATATTTAATCCCCAACTTTAGGAACCTCATCAGTTCCTTAATTAAAACATTACAAAATTGCTGATTCATGAATGCAACTAGTTTAAAAAGATATAGATGGAGAAAAATACCAGGTCATGTTTTTTTAAAAAAAAGAATACTCTGAAAACGCTGATGTAACCATTTTGTTCAGTACATATGTTGTATATCAAAAAGGTAATTCATAAAAGTTATAGACAGGATGTGTTAGAAAGACTTTGGCACTGTCTGTATATTCAGTTCATAATATTATAATTAATATTTTTGAAAATGTTCATTGTTCCTCCTAGATGGTAATACTCCCTTTTACCTTTACCCTTCTACTGCACATCTGATATTCCATGCTTTTTCTCATGACCTATGCTTTTTGTTGTGCTCAGTCATTAGAATGATCTGATACAACTCTCCATGCTAACCTATTCTGTGTAAGCCTTTTCATTTCTTCATAACTATAATACACAACATACCTCCCTTAACTGCTTAATATATTCCATCATTAACCTCCCTCTCTTGTTCTTATCCCACACACTTCCCTCTAATGTTAATTTTAAAAATCTTAAGACATGGCCTATTAATTTAACCCTTCTCTTGGTCAAAGTCCTCCATATTGTTCTGTCTTCTCTTATTCTGTTTAGAACTTCCTGGTTAGTTACTCTATCCACCCATCTGATTTTCATCATTCTTCTATAGCACCACATTTCAAAAGATTTTATTGTTCCTTTCCTGCAACTCCTACCATCCATGTGTCACACCATATAACATCACTCTCCATATGAACATGTTTAGTAATGATTTCCTAATATTCATACTTATATCATTAAGACTGTTGGAGGATCAATACACTGACCATGTGTCACTCCAAATTCGGAATGTGTCATGCAAGATGACAGTCCGAAGTTGACTCGGTAGGCCAGGCCCTCAATGGGCTGTAGAGCCATGGAGGAAGGAAGGAATACTCATACTTGCCTGTGCTATCCTACTCTTTATGCCTACTATATTCAACCATCCCTAGTTATTTTTCTTCCCAAGTAGCAGCATTCCTCAACTTCCTTTAAAATATCCCTTTTCAATCCAACACCCTTTGTTATTCTATTTCCTATGCTACACTCCATCACCTTGGTTTTTTCTCTATTACTCTATTAGTTGTACTCTTTCTCTGTGGCCACATACATGCCATTTATTATGTTTTCCAAGTTTTATACTGACTTCCCAAATACTACAATATAATTGGTAAACCATAGGTTTTTTTTATTTCTTCTCTTTGCCATATGATTCCTTTTCCATATTACATTTTAACTTCATTAATCACCTGTTCTCCACATAAGTTAAACAGCATGGGCTACAGACTGCATCCTTGTCTTACTCCTTTCTTGATATCTTCTTTCTTTTCTTGCCCTTCAATTCTAGTAACTTATTGCCTTTGAAAGAGGTTTAGGATAACTCTTCTTTCTCGTTATTTTATTTCTATCCTCTTCAAAATACTTAGTAGTGTGTTCCAGTTCACATTATCAAAAGGTTTCACTAAATCTACAAATGCCATGAACGTAGGCTTGTTTGTTTGTTATTCTAACTTCTAAAATTAGATGCTGAGTGAATATTGCTTTCCTTTCCCTACATTCTTCAAATACCAAACTGACGTTCTGCTAGACTTACCAAACCAAATTATAGAAAATATTACTATATTACAGCATATTTCTAAATGAAATAGAATCATTTTATTGGTAAAAGCACTTACAGTGAACAATTAAAGTGGCTGAAGTTACAGCTTGTCCCAAGTCATTAACAGCACGGCATGTGTAAGTTCCTGAATCCTCAGGGTTCACATACTTCATATTTAGTGCCACGTATCCGAAGTCATGCATTGTGGTTGTACGATTAGCTGAAATTATAAATGTTCTTACATAAATTAATCCAAATAGTTTCATTAAGATAAAATTTACTTTCCAAAGTAATTTTTAGTTGTAATTTAAACCACCAAAAGGTCATGAATTAATTAATACTCCATTAATACTTCAGTTTTAAAAATATGCATCGTAGATGCCAGATAATGAAATTAAATGCTTTGAAACAGATGCAACTTATAAGTACTTGGGTAAATTCCAATCAGACAACATCAAACATGCAAATATCAAGAACTATGTAACTAAGGAATTTAATATAGGGGGTTTGGATCGTTTCATTAAGTTGACAGCTTTAAGAGTCATATATAGTAACAGAATTTAATTTTAAGTTGACAGATCAAAGAACATCTTTTCAACTCTTCATTACTTAATGTATTTGATCTTATATACACATTTAAACTGCATTTTCAATTAAAAATTTATTTAATTTATCAGTCTTTATAAGGCAGATGATTATTTCATATTTTGTTTAATGATTTTTAATTATCTACCGCATGGCTTTTGATATATTGTTTGAAAAAACTTAAGTGTTTATCATTACATTTACTTTCTAATTTTAATATATTATCATTAATATACAACTAATTTTGAATTTTATATTCTGACAATTGTAGTCAACTTCATTGCCTCTCCTTATATAACATTACTACCATGTGCTTTTGTTTGCTCAGTTCTTTAGTATACAATCAATATACTAACAGGATATTTTTGGCTGAATTAGTATTTGTTTTTAATGTAAACCCATGATTGTAGTGATGACTCATTATTTCCAAGAGTTTGTTGGTCTGTCTAGAGCAGATTAAGTAGACTCCAGTTAACAATAATGAGTCTTTCAAAATAAAGCTCATTAATCAAACACATCAAAAATTTACAATTCAAGGAGATGTAGCAACTATTTCAGATCAGAACAAAATTAAAAATAACAGATACTGGCCGTCTAATAAGAGGCTAATTGTTGTTCAATAAATTATCTGACAATTTATATATATATGGATAGAAAGAAAGATAGAAAAATATTTGGGAGAAAGGCAGGAAATTCGCTCTTTGAATCATATGTACGGCATGGAATCATGCACAAGGAAATGCATATGTCACGCGTAGAAGGGAATGGAAGAAGGAAGAAAGACTGAAAAAATTCGATGTGGCCAAGACTCGAACCTGGGTGCACGAAACAACAGTGCATCGCCACTAGAGCCAAGGTGTGCGTCTATCCACTCCGCCACCACATCAAGTATGACCAATATGAAGACTGAAAATATTCGGTTGGTCGTACTTGATGTGGTGGCGGAGTGGATAGACGCACGTCCCAGCTCTAGTGGCGATGCACTGTTGTTTCGTGCACCCAGGTTCGAGTCCTGGCCACATCGAATTTTTTCAGTCTTTCTTCCTTCTTCCATTCCCTTCTATGCTTGACATATGTATTTCCTTGTGCATGATTCCATGCCATACATATGATTCAAAGAGTGAATTTCCTGCCTTTCTCCCAAATATTTTTCTATCTTTCTTTCTATCCAATTATCAAATGCGTGACTTCGTCACTTATCCCATATATATATATATAACAAGATAAGGGAACAAAATTCTTACTGGATAGCAAATAAACCAAAAAAACCAATAATAGTCAAAGATCAGCCAACTGTGAAACAAAAGATATAATAAAAACATTTTAAAATATCAAAAAAGTTGCAATAGATATTGAAAGAAGAAACTACACTATAATTAAAATCAAATAAATCATTTTAAGATATCAGCTAATTTTAATACAAATTAATACTCACATGCTTGAATGGGCACTCCATTACGAAGCCACTCAACCTTTAATTTTGGATCACCTACTGGAATAAGGCGAGCTTCAAAGTGTACAGCTTGATTTTCTGCAACTTGTGCATCTCTCATAGGCTGAGTGAAAACAGGAGCTTGTGAAACTGATTCTTCTTGTACAGTTTGCCGCTGATATCTAGAAGAGTCTTCCAAATATGTCAATTTAGTTAACGCTTCCTCATGTTGAGACTCTAAGTAAATTGATTTCTTGGCTATATAGTGAAAAAACAACAAACTATTACTATATTATAAGATGTCCAAGAAAAAAACACTAATTACAAAGTTAATAAAACAGACATTGAATGAAATATATTTGAATCTATGTTGCATACGAGAAACTTGAAAGTAACCATAGATAAAATAAATTTGTAAAGATAGGTTATAGAACATTCAAAACTTATGTATGTGGTTCTTATTGTGATGTGCATTAGAAATACAAGACATAAAAGAAATAACGGTCAAATATTTTAAATAAATTTGAGAATAAGAAGTAAATACTTAAATGTATATATTTAAATTTGTACAGTAGTTATTAAATTTATTTATTACAAAACCTTTCCTATATATGAACTTGTAATTGAGCCCCAACATTGAATTTGGTAATATTTGTAGAATTTAAATTTATAGATTAATAGAAAATTGATTACTATTCAATCTAATCTCCTTGGTTATTCAACTTTTCCCATATTACACTCCATTACCTTGGTTTCTCCTTTATTAACCCTCATATTGAACTCTTTCTCCAGGACTAGGTTCATCTCATTCATTATGGTTTCGAAGTCTTTTTATGACTCTACGAATACTACCATGTCATCGGCAAAGCGTAGGGTTTTTATTTCTTCTGCTTGCATATTCTGTTTTAGCTTATTCATTGTGTGTTGTATATACATTAAGCGGCATGGGTGACAGACTGCAAACTTGTCTTACGTCTTTCTTGATTTCTACTTACTTTTCTTGATTTTCAACTCTACTGCTGACTGCCTTCTGTAGAGGTTATGAATAAGCCTTGTAATTAATTCCTGTGCTCTCAAATAGTAATAGTGTGTTCCAGTTCAGATTATCAAACACTTTTACTGAAACTACAAATGCCATAAACATAGGCCAGTTTTTTCTTATCCTGTTTTCTAAAATTAGACACAGAGTCAATATTGCTTCTCTTGTCTGCATTCTTCCTACAACCAAACTGATCTTCTCCTAACCCCCATTCTATTTGACATTCCAACCTCCTATAAGCTATTTTTGTTAAAAATTTTCATTTATGAAATACTAATTAATTGTTCGTGCAGTTCGCATCTATCAGCCCCAGTCTTTTTTGATTTAGGAAAAATTATGCTGTTCCTATATTCTTCTAGTGTTCTTCCTGTTTCATAAATTTCACAAACTATCATGAACAGCCATGATATTGCTTCTTCGACGGGTGTTCTATCAAACTATGACCTTAAAAATTTGTCTCATAACTATTCATCATCTATCTCCTCTTCTTATTATTCTATTACTGACTGATCTAGATTTCTACTGTGATACAGATCTGCTAGATATTCCTTCCATCTTTCCACCTTTTCTTCTTTATCCAGAATTGGTTTCCCATCCACTCTTCTGATGTTCTTGCTAATATTTTTCCTCTCTCCAAATATTTATTTGATTTTCCTATAAGTTGCATCTATTTTCACCATTAAATCTTTAACCGCTTTGCATTTCTCTATCTTATTCTTCAAGTGTCTGTACTTTTCTTTACCATTTTCATGTCTCACATTTTTATATTTACACCTTTTATCATTTTTATTATTTCTTGTGTTATCCATGCTTTCCTATTAGTCTGAGCTATTCTTCCTATACTTTCAATGGCTGCTCTAGTCATTTATTCCTCCAAGAGTACCCATTTCTCTTTTATATTGTTTCTTTCTGTTTATTTATTAATCTACTCTTGATATATTCTTTCAAACTCTGAAGCACTTCCTGTTGTTTCAGTTTTTCAAATTCCCATCTTTTTGTTTTAATTCCTTTCGTGAGTTGATGCTTGCATATCACTACAAATGGGGGTCGGAGTATACATATCACTATAAATTAGGGTTAGCGCTATGAACTATGAATACTGGTCCTTAATGTTGACATTTCTTCAGGTAAAAGTTTATATATAAATATGAGAGACAGAGACAAGTAATTGACTTGTCTTAAATTGATGGTAGGTTTTACTGGCAAGAAAGTGCAGAAATGTGAATGCTCAAGATCTAAACAACCTTCTTCAGACAGTGTGTCTGAAGGATGAGATGGTAAGCCACTCAGTGAACACATTTTGTTTACAAAACAGTAAGTTATAATGCCACTTATTGACTCCAATGAAAATAGCCAGATACATTAGGTGTAGTTAAAAGGATTGGATAGAGAAGAAGGAATGAAATGTTTGAGTAACCATTAAGAAATAATTATTTTAATTTCAGTTTTATAGCCTTCTGGCTGAGCTTCAATTGGAAGCAATTATTCTGTCTTTGAATAAGGTAACAATGTCAAAATAAATAATTAATCAGGATAGTAAATGACTTCTCTTTAATCAATAGTAGACCAAGTTTGAAAGCCTGAACATAGTTCTTCAATAGTATCTGAATGCTCAATCAAGTGGCTAAGCTCAATATTGTTCAAATAAGGACCTGCACTGTCCTGCATCCCAGCCATTTGACACTTTCCTATCTCTTTTTCCAATCCAAATGAATAAATTATTTAGACTTTATCAAATTATATTTCCTTTATATTACCATGAATACATTATATGTACATAATGTTGTGAAATTTAAAAAATATTATTAATATATAAATTTTCAAAAATATTGGATCCCTTAAAAATTATTTTATATACTAGGAAAATATTGCAAATATATTTTCTATTGAAACAAATTGCTTACAAATGCAGTTCAAATTTGCTGATGTTATTGCTTCTCCTATGGCATTTCTAGCTCTGCAAGTGTATGTGCCAGTGTCTTCAGGATAACAGTACATTATATCCAAGGCCACAAAACCAAAATTGTTTGTCTCTGTGAAACGAGAGCCTGCAAGAAATGGACAGGATTAAATATATGCTGGCATTAAATGTATTAGAAACTGAGGGTTTTGTAATCATTCATAAGCCACACTTACCAGATTTAACAGGTACATTGTTATGAAACCATTCAACTTTCATAGTGGGATCAGAAACAGGGATAAGGCGGCATTCAAAGTGTGCTCTTTGTCCTTCTTTTATATCAATATGCTTGAGTGATGTTGTAAATATTGGAGCCTGTTTAGTGGTTTCTTCTATGTATTCACTACGTTGGTAACGAGATTTGTCTTCTAAATATTGAATTTGTTCCAATCCTGTTTCGTTTTGTGTTCCAGTCAAAATTTGTGCAGTGCCTAAGAAATTAATTTTAATATAAGGAAATGTTTCACATGTAGTCACACTAAAACAAAGTACATATTACAGAAATTTATATATAATGAATTCAATTTATTTTAATCATACATCCAACATATACACATTTCTTGCAATATACACACGCACTTCTGATTATGAGAGTAACATGTTAAAATAAAATTATTAGTAATATTTATTTCATTAATATATCATAATTGTTACTAGGTTATGCTAAGTAATTTGGATAATAAAAAATTTTATTGAAAACAAGTTGGTTATCACATAAATTTATAGGAATATATTATGTGAATTGGATGTCAAAGAAAACTTAGTCACTTAACATTGAAGAACAGAAAATAATAGAGAAAATAGTTAATCTTACTCTTGCAGTTCAGAGTGCATGTAGTCTCATCAGACCCAATCAAATTTACAGCCCTGCAAGTGTAAGTTCCTGAGTCTTCTGCAATTAGATCAATTATATCCAGAGCAACATAGCCAAAATCATGAATTGGACGGAATCGGTGGCCTATGAGAGAGGCAATATATCAATTAATTGAATAAAACACAGAAACATTTTAAACTGAATTGTGTAACAGCTATGGTATAACATATTAAAATTATTGGTTGTCCTTGATTTATTACTAATTATTTGTTCACAGTATATTACTTCTATTGATGTCTTATTATGTGGTTTTTCCTTTTACTACTGCTATTACTGCCACTAAGAATAAATGCATTAAAAAATAGTAATGACAAATTGCTTACCAACAGTAATAGGACGGCCATTTTTATACCATTCTACTTTCAGGTTGGGATCAGTAACAGGTTCTAATTTGCACTCAAAGTGTGCATGCTGACACTCTCTCATGTTTTCTAAATTTTTTGGTTTTGTTATGAATCTAGGTCGTACATTCACAATTTCATCTGTATATTCTGTTTTTCTGTACCGAGAAGAGTCTTCAAGGTACTGAATTTTTTCTAACCCTGATGGGTGCTGAGATTCAAGGATAAGGTCTCTCTTAGCTATAAAAATCAATAATATATTTTATTAAAATATTCTGAAGAATATTCCTATTTTATAAGACAAAAAAATGCTTAAACTCTACCACAATTAGCAACCAAAAGATAAGAAAAGAAGTTTCAAGTTACATAATTATCAATGCAAATACATACCAATAATTTTAACTGAACAAGATGTTACAGCCTCTCCCAACTGGTTCCGAGCCTGGCATGTATAAATTCCAGAGTCAACTGGATACACACTAAGAAGATCCAAAGCTACATAGTCAAAGTCATATGCTGGACGGAATCTGTGCCCTGCATAAATATTAACTTTTTAGTATCAAAACACTTACTGCCACATATTAATAGTGATTTTAATAACCATATTATTAATAATAACTATGTTTTTGTTTGTTCAATGTTCTCTTTACTAATTACAGTATCAAAGATTATGAGCCTAACCTAAATGCAATTTTAAAAAATCTCAAAAAGCTATGCAGCACATAAATAAGAAAATATAAAAATATTTATTATGAAAATATTTCCACCTAGTATAATTTGAATTGATTCACATGTTATTGTTCATGAATCGATTATTTGTAATCTTTACTCAGTCTATAATGTAATCAAAATAGGTAACATTAAGATGTGGTTCTAATTAATTGTCAAAAATTATATCCCAAAAACAATTTAATCCTCATCACTTAAATACTGCAAAAGCAATTAAATAAATCAATCTAAATTATCTATTTAAAACGAAGTTCAACTTCTATACATCTTGCTCTTATCAAACCACAGAATTTTCCTTCTCAAGTATTTAATCTATATCAATGAATAAAATTGAAGTGCCTATCTGTCTGTCCACACGTTTTCTTAAGTAGGCTCCAAAACGGCTGAACAGATTTCAATGAAAATTTGAGGGTTTAAAAGAATGAGATTTCATTTAAATATTCATGCATATTTTATTTCGATATATTGAAGAAGATATTAATATAATGAATATAAATAAAAATATTAATTCTATGAAGATTTCTTGGAATAATCATGTGAAATCTGGCACATGCACTTACTGTCTATATTGTTGCAGCAGGCTGAGAAAAAATGAACTTCTTTGAATCATCGATACAATGTATACATAAACTGATAAATTGGTTTTATTTCTTCTGTCAGGTACATTTAAAGTTTAATAATTACTAATGTGAAAATAAAAATTAAACTATTGAATTTGGTGTCAAAACCAGTGTAATGCGAGTTGCAGTGTTACATTATGACGTTCAATATGTGATTTAAGTTCAAATTTAAGCATTAAGCAGGTGAAAATTTTTATTGTTAAAATACTGAAACTATTTTTATTCCTGCTTTTGTACTGGGGGTATTTTGGACTCCCTCGAGATACTGGGAGTCTATTTAGGTTTATTTGTGAAGTTTTCGATGTTGGTTTAGTCATGGGTTGACCAAGAATTAAATAATATACCAGGATAATATAGATAAATACCCACGCAATGTCAGCCCCCAGCTAGTTTATAATATAATCATAGAACAGACAACTGTTATTTTTATACCTGTTTTAACTGGATGACCATTAACAAACCACTCCACTCTCATGCTAGGATCACCAACTGGTTGTAATCTACATTCAAGATGTATATTTGTCCCTTCAACAGTCTCAATATTGTGCAAAGGTCTTGTGAATTGAGGTGCCTGAACAATTGTGACATCTTCAGTGATAGTTCTTCGATGACGTGATGCATCTTCCAAATACTGAATTTGTTCCAATGCAGATTCATTTTGTGTATCTGTTAATATATCTGATCGGCTAATTACCTGAGAATTTAATTTCTTATTAATTATAAAATGAATATTTTAAATCTCACTAAGTTAATTATATAACTAGATGATAAAAGTACAGACATATTGTATGATTGTGGATTTGGATTAAAGGATTTCAGTAATTCAAAACATTTGTCTTTGTCAACCAATTATATGAGGTAAATTAAAGAACAGCATAGATACATTGGATACTTTCATTGTTACAATAAGAAGAAAAAATATTTTATCAGTAAAAGACTTCATTTTAGTTACAGCACATTTTGTTCATACTTTTCAGTCTAATGATCAATATTTTCTAATAATCAATATCTGATTAGTATTTAGTATGTTGGCAGTAAATTTGGAAGAACACTTACTTCCTATTTCTAAAAAAAAATGTAGTTGAACACTTGTTTGTGTAATTTGAATCGTTAACAGATGAAATTTGGAGTCTAACTATAACAAGAATAATTCGTTAGATTATCCAATTGTTTGTAATTAATAAGTAGTAAACTGACCTTAAAGTAAAAACAAGTTTAATACTTCATTAACATTAACATGGCTCATCTGGTGCATTTTTACAGTAAAAATACAAAAGAAATAAATTGTATATGCTTATTTATAGTTAATATTTTACAGATGATTGTGGACACGTATGGTTTGAGAGCTTCTGTATGTATATAACGAGGAAGAAATAAAGTTTTATTTAATTTAATTGCAAGTTGTACTGTTCTTTTTATTGGTTGTTAATTAATTTTAATTGAAACTATTTGTGAATAAAGTCTTATTGTGTCTTATTGTGTGCCAAAGTGCTAATAAATAACTTAAATATAGAATTATATAAATATTTTCTTACTCTCACACATGCTGAAGTATGAGCAGAGCCCAAATGATTAGTAGCTCTTACAGTGTATTCGCCTGAATCTAAAGAGGTAGTCTGAACAATATCAAGTGCAACATATCCAAAATCATAGTATGTTCGAAAGCGTGAGCCTGAAAAATAATAATTAAAGGAATTTTTATACAGATGTATTTAACACTAATAATAATGATAGTAATGTTATCTTACCAACTGTAATAGCACGCCCATTATAAAACCATTCAACTCTCATTGTAGGATCACCCATTGGTTCAAGTCGGCATTCAAGATGAATGCTTTTCCCTTCACTAATAGGCTTTGGGTCCGATAATGGCTGGACAAAAATTGGTTTCGATTTTGAAATTTCCTCGATGTGGTATGAAGGCTCAACAAATTTGGAACTTTCTAAATGTTGAGTTTTCTCATATGTTCCCCTGTGCATGCTTGATGTGTCAATACTAGAACGAGCTATACAATAAAAGTAAGAATAATAAGTTTATTAAATAAAAGAGCAATAACATGACTTTAAAATATAAACCAACAAAAACATAAAAACTGAGTTAAAATTTTGCACACAATATACTAATAATAATGATGATAATGTTATCTTACAAACTGTAATAGCATGCCCATCAGAAAACCATTCAAGATATAATGCATTTGAACTGATATTTTAAAGGTTTATATTACATAGTACTATACATATATATATATATATATATATATATATATATATATATATATATATATATATATAGGATTATTTGGGAGAAAGGCAGGAAATTCGCTCTTTAAATCATATGTACGGCATGGAATCATGCACAAGGAAATACATATGTCAAGCGTTGAAGGGAATGGAAGAAGGAAGAAAGACTGAAAAAATTCGATGTGGCCAAGACTCGAACCTGGGTGCACGAAACAACAGTGCATCACCCCTAGAGCCGGGGCGTGCGTCTATCCACTCCGCCACCACATCGAGTACGACCAACCGAACATTTTCCGAATTTCCTGCCTTTCTCCCAAATATTTCTATCTTTCTTTCTATCCAATTATCAAAAATGCGTGACTTCGTCACTTATCCCATATATAAATATTTAATTTATCCTTAACGGATGCTCCTAATTCTTCCATCCCTCTTCTCTATCCATCCTAACTTGAAAACCTAATATATATAGACTGAAAATGTTCGGTTGGTCGTACTTGATGTGGTGGCGGAGTGGATAGACGCACGCCCCGGCTCTAGGGGTGATGCACTGTTGTTTCGTGCACCCAGGTTCGAGTCCTGGCCACATCGAATTTTTTCAGTCTTTCTTCCTTCTTCCATTCCCTTCAACACTTGACATATGTATTTCCTTGTGCATGATTCCATGCCGTACATATGATTTAAAGAGCGAATTTCCTGCCTTTCTCCCAAATATTTCTATCTTTCCTTCTATCCAATTATCAAAAATGCGTGACTTCGTCACTTATCCCATATATATATATATATATAATTATATGAAGTAACATAATATAAACATCAAACCTGACAGCCACCTTCTCTATATGACAACTGATGTCCATTTTTTTAAAAAATAGTAAAGAACAGAGAATCAAACTCTTTTTGAAAATATTTTACTACCATACTATTTGGTTGAGAATTAATACTTTTAACTTAGAGTTACTTACTTTCAACAATCATTGATGCAGATAGCTGTGCTTCCCCTAAATTATTTCTAGCTATTACTGTATATGTACCAGCATCTTCTGAACGTACACTCAATATGTCAAGAGCAACATAACCAAAATCATAATAAGTTTGTATTCGATTTGCACTCATTATAATTTTCCCATTAAAGTACCATTCAATCTGAAAAATTAAAATGATATGTAAAAGAAGGAAATGCTCACATATGAATAATTTTATTTATTACCCTACAAACCTGCAATGATGTATCATGCTGAGGTTCAACCCGAGCTTCAAAATGAGCCCTTTGACCTTCTACTATTTTATTTGTCCCTTTCAATGGTCCCAAGAACCTTGGTTTCTGTTTTATAATACTCTCTTCCTGAATGCTACGTCCATATCGGCTAAAATTTGAAGAGCACAAATTATATATAAAACTTATTATTACTTATTAAATATATTTCAGATATTCATATTCAGATATGCATAACAGATTATTTTTATGTAACAAGGCAAACTAATTAACTCTGATTGAATAAAAAGCAAATGTTAATTTCCAGCAACTTTCAAGGACTGACACTCAGAATGCATAACACAAATAAGAATACTAAAAATAAGTACAATAAGTTTAACTTAAAGTACAAAAGTGTTCCGCAATATCATAGCCTAATCTGTAAAATAATGAAATCAATTGGAATACATGTGTCCATGACTGGCATTCTTCTGTTCTTCTGATTAAGCTCTTGTTTTGCTATAGTGTATTGGTAACATATTAAAGAGCCAGAAATTGGCATAACTCAGTTTAAACACAAATGTTTCTGAGCACCGTTATCCAAATATACAAAGATAATTAATCTCATGGAAGATACAAATATATTTAAAAACAGTATTAGATCAATTGAAATGTTAAATGGATCCTTTGAAAATTAAGTACATAATAAATTATAGCAAATTATAGAAATTTGAGTAAAATATGGTTGAAATGAGAAAGAAGGTAAGTTTAACATTATGATTTGCGAACCTTAAAAGCCATGAATGTAAAGATAATATATATGACTGTTATAATATATTATATATATTATAATATATTACATACAATGCAATGGAATGCATTCACAATTCAGATGTCCAAACAACACAGAAAACAATCTCCTATGATTTTTTAAATGAAAACTCCTTAAGTGTTCTACACTAGCCCTAGCCTTGAAAATGTTCAGAACTCATGATAAATCAGTTATAAACAAATGAGACACAACATCTCAGAACTTATTAAGTTTCATTGGCCATAATATCCATCAGTTATTTTATATTTCAGCTTATAAATGTACTTTTGAGCTACAATTTGATAATTAAATGTTGACATTGATTAAAATAATTTGTTTGGAACACAAATCCAGACATTAAGAAAGAAGAAAAAATGCAGAAGAATTCTAAAAAAAAATATAGCTTAATATAAAGCATGGGGAATAATAATAAAAAAGCCAAATTTGCCAAATTCAAGTAGCATTAAAATGGAGCGAATAAAGTAAAATTCAAATTAATAAATTATGAATTGTGTTATTCAAACACAAGAGTGACAATGGCAGGGCTAACAATATGACACAGAGAATAACAAATGATGACAAATTATTTAAAATACAATTATTTCAAATCTATTAAAATCAAATTATGAAATAGTTTCCCTCATTACCTTGAATCTTCAAGGTACTGTATTTTCTCCAGACCTCCAGGATGTTGACTGTCTAATATAATATCTTTCTTGCTAATAACAGTGAGTTTTGCAGATGTTACACATTGTCCAAGAGCATTATAAGCCCTACATGAATATGTGCCAACATCATGAGTTGTTACGTACTTGATAGTAAGAGCAACATAACCAAAGTTAAAGAATGTTGTGATCCTAGAACCTGTAATATGTAACAAAATTTAAATACACAAAATAATTCTCATTTACATGATTAAAAGTAATAAAATAATTAACATTATTTTTTTAACTATAAATAATAAATTTGATAGCATAAGAAACAATAAACAGTCGTTGACTAAAAGGTTGTATTTTTACATCTGATTTAAGTAATAATTCAAAATTTTCACTGCCTTCAGGCTTTATTCTTAAAATAATTTCAAAAAAGAAAAACCATGTTTCAGTACTTCTCAATAATAATGCCACTATTGAAGCTAATTGGTTTCAAAAACCAACATATTTGGGAACAGTTTTAAATGTTTTATTGAGCAATCAGAAGAAATCTGTGGTGAATAATCTCATGGATAAAGCCCTATTATTATCCAAATTTTGGCTTTAAAACTATTTTCAAAATTATTAATAATATTAGTGTAATTATTATAAAAGGGAAGGACAAAATTGATAAAGAAAAACAACATGTTATTTACCAATTACTAAACAAAATTGCCAAAAATGTTATTTAGGTCAGACGAAACAGGGTTTGGAAATCAGATTAAAAAAACAAAAATAAAACTTCTAACCATAATGTGATCAAACACAGCACCTTGGAGGAAAACCACAAGTATAAATGTAGTGATGTTAAAATTTTAGATATAGAGTTAAATCTGTTTATACATAATTTATGTTCCACATAAAAACAACTGAGAACACCATCAATTCTAAAAATGATACTATTAAATTAAGTCATATTTATAATACTTTATTTTCTTAAGCATTACACTTCATTTTAAATAATAATAAAATACTTCTATAGCCTAGTGTTGTGAAAATGAAAATTGTTCTCAGTTGTGTACCTTTTTTTTTAGTACTATATTTTTACTCAGAAATTTTGTAAAATGTTGTTTTCTAACACAAGGTAGATTAATATTGCCACAATTGGAAACCTGCAGTGGTAGCTGAGTCCTATAAATCTGGACTGCAGAAACGTGGACTGGGGTTTGAGTCCCACTCAATACAACCATTTTTATTTGTTTACTTTATTTACCTCTAGTATTTTCTGTTTCTGGAATATTCCATGAATGTATAAATTCTGCTGGATCCCGAAGCAGAATCAGTCTTGCGCAGTACCAGCCTTTGTACAGCTCTTTCATGTTAAATAAACGTCTTTAAATGTGTAAGTTATTATATCTCACAATCCTTCAGAAACGTGACATTTCTGCTGGAGGTGCTGAGTAACATCTAGAATTAAAACACAGTGGTTCCTATTAGGTCTGGAAAAAGCCGGAGGCTCTAAGGTTTGAGTCCAGATTTGCGCCACATTAGAAACCAACAAACATTGCAATGGAATGACTGGAAAGAAGTGCATTGGCCTATGCTGCTATCCAGCATTGATAAGGAACCCTGCCATCTTCACAGAAGACACCGGGCAAGAGTCAGGCCAATGGCTAAACGAGTCACTAAATTTAATAAGTGGGATGACACTATTTGCCTGGCCAAGACAGTGGTTTGAAAATATTGAAGGCAAGTTGGCCAGTTGGAAAGCTTTTCAATCTGAGATCAAGAAAGCATTTGGTGATTCTGAGCGCATGTTTGACAGGCAACAGAAGAGCTGAAAGATTGTGCTCAGAAGAGTCCTGAGAACTCCCAGTCATACATACAAAATGTTCTTGCATTGTGCTGAACAGTTAAGCTGAATATGGGGGAAGAAGAAAAACTGGTACATCTAACAAGAGGTGTCATGGGGGACTTGTATCAGGCCCTCTTATAAAAGGACATAAAAACTACAGCCAAGTTCGATAAGTACTGCCAGTTCATCAAAGAGATGAACCAGAAAAGAATTCGCCGCAAGTTTGAGAGACTTCCAAATGTATTGCTGATTGCCTCAGTAGGAGAGGTGAATGATATGTCATCTCTCAATCCTCAAATAGTGAGGGAGGAAACTCAATTTGCACTATCCCTATGAAACAACTCAGCTGAGCCAGAATCGATTCAAGAAGCCATCAGGGAGAAAGTGGAAAATGTCTGGGCTCCAATATTCACACCGACGTGCTCTTGGCGAAATGTCGTTCCAAAGCGAAACCCGCCTATGCAAAAGTCGTTGCACCGGAAGAGTCAACTTAAGCCCCAAGGAAAACAGATGTCTGAAGAGCACAGGATAATAGACCTGTCTGTTACATTGTGGCCGTCCTCGACACGTCGTTAGATACTGCAAGGAGAGGAGACAAGTATTCAACGACACAATAGCTAGACGAGGACTGGATGTTTACGACGACGGACGCCAATATGACCAAGCCGAACCGTCTGAGTCATTCCGTGGACTATACAGGTCATGATCGCCCAATCCCGCCGCCGTCTCGTCACTCGAGATGCCCGTCGCCATTCAGCTTCTCATCTAGACACAACTGGAAAACTAGACAACGCGACCTTCCCTGGAGGTGAGGCCGCACAAGAAAAAAAATCCTCCGTCGACGATCGTCGCCAAAATGTTAGGGAATTGTAATCCTGGATAACAAGTCGGTACGAAACCTACTCGATTCCAGCGCATCTTTCTCTGTTATCTCCGAGACGTTTCAATGACAGCTGAAGAAAACGAAGATCGAGGTTAAGTATAACGGATGCAAATGTGTGCAACCAGCCACCAGGCTGAACATTAATAACAGAATTCAGTCATTCGAATTCATTGTCCTGCCGCAGTGTAGCCACGATGTCATTCTTGGATGGGACTTTTCGAAGAGCTCTCAAGCCGAAATTGACTGTATACGTTCATAAGTTTTGCTTAAAGAATTACAGGCCTCCGTAGAAGAAAGAGGAGATAATGAACCGTGGCAGTTATTTGTCCTTTCCCGCGTCGAACGTTACCAAAGTTACAGTCTCATGCCATAAATTAAATGGCCACGTAGATCTTATAATTGAAGCGAAGAAGAAATTATCACCAGTTCTGCGTCGGCCATTGCGTTTAAGAATGGCACTGGAGATTTATGGGTAGTGAACGGTCAGAAAGAACCTCAGCTTCTTCCGAAACATACATGCTTAGCAAGGGTTGAGCTAATAACACAAGAACATCTGACTGTCATGGAAGAAAATCCACCCAGCCGCAGACTTCCTACAGAGACGAAAAACAACTAAGTCGAGTTTCATAAATTACTGGCGCCGGAGCTAACCATGGATCAGCAGACGAAATTTCTTGAACTGCTTCGGAAATATTCTACGTGCTTCGACGCAGTAATCAGGGACAAATCAACCACTGTGAAGGTGAAACATAAAATTAATACAGGAAGCTATTCACCTATCAGCCAGAGGGCGTACAGAGTGTTACTAACAGAATGACGCATTATTCAAGAAGCAGTCGCTAAGGTGCTTGTTCAATGAATTATACAGCCATCACAGAGCCCGTGGTCATCACCCGTCACTTGTCACAAAAAACGACGGAACCTGGTGATTCTCCGTCGATCATAGGAGACTTAACGGAATTGGCCTGCTTGGAAGATTTCCAACATCATCCCCGGTAAACAAGTAGACTAATGTCTGCACCGATTACTTAACTCGGTTTGCCGTTACAAAAGCTGTAGCATCAGCGGAAGCTTTCGAGATCGCCACCTTCGTCGTTGAAGAAATAATACTTGGGCATGGAGCTCCAAGAACCATAATCACAGGCCGAGGAATGGTATTTCAGTCTAGACTAATACATGAGATAAATAGACTGTGTGAAATAACGCACGAATGACGACTGCTTACCATCCTCAAACAAACGGGCTTACCGAGAGGTTAAACAGTTTATTGGCCGACATGTTGTCCATGGACACCGACATCGATCAGAAGAACTGGGACGCCGTACTTCCATTTGTGACGTTCGCCTATAACACTACCCGCAAGAAACAACGGGATTCACGCCATTTTTCTGGTCCACGGTCGCGAGGCAAAACGACAATGCACACGATATTACCTTTCAATCCCGACGAAGTCAATGACCCATACGCTGGTCAAAAAGTGACGAGGGTCGAAGAAACCCAACAACTAGTCCAAGCTTAAGAAAAGGAGTGACAAGAATACGAAGCAAGACATTGTCCAGTTCTGTACCATTCAGGGATCTAGTATGGATATTTACTCCTATTCGCAAAGTCGGTCTCTCGGAAAATCGTCTGAAACGATACTTTGGTCCGCTGATATCAGTGAGACACTGTTTTTACAAAGAAGAGAATAACGCCACAATTGGTAGCTGAGGTGTATAAAGCTGGACTGCAGAAATGCGGACTCGGGTGTGAGTCCCACTCGATGCAACCATTTTTATTTATCTACTTTATTCACTTTGTTTACCTTTCATTTCTAGTATTTTCTGTTTCTGGAATATTCCATGAATTATACTGGATACTGAATTGGAGTCTGTCATACGCAGTATACAAGCCTTTAAACATCACTTCGTGTCGTCTATAACCTTTATGTGTGTGTTACTGTACCTCACGAGCCTTCAGAAATGTGACAATATTTCCCCACAGGATAGAAACCTGTAGGAGGTTCAAATAAGTATTGAAACATTGTTTTCTTCTTTTAGGAAATTGTTTTATGTACAATTCCAATGGACTTGTGCTTTGGAGGGGGGGGGGGGAGGAGGAAGGATGGAGATAAAGAGTTATAGGATGTTGAGTCCAGGGCTTTGTCTTGACTGTAGGACATGCTGGAATGAAAGTTCCCACAGATGGAGTTCAGCTTCTGATGAGTCAGGAGGTAGGGCTTTGAGGGGGGTCAGTGTGAAGCACTGGCTGAAGTTGTTGGTGTTGTGGCTATGGGCATGGGCGCTTGCGGGGAATTGGGTTTTGAGGAGTTTTACTGTGCTGCGGTGGTTGGCAATCCGTTCGGGGAGGGATCTCTTTGTCTGACCGATGTAAAAGGCTGGGCAGAGTGTGCAGTTTATTTTGTGCTGTTAGTGGGGCTCTGGAAGGTCGTGGTAGGTGGGAGTATTGGGCAGACATGGCATCTGTTTCTGCCACACGGTCTGCAACCAATTGTGGTTGGGGGTGTGGGGTTTGTACTACAGGTGGGTAGTATGGTCAGGAGGATGTTCTTCATGTCCGGGTTGGATTGTAGTCCAGTGTAGGCAAGGCGGAGGAAAGAGTTCAGTTTACGTAGTCCGGGGAAGTAGGTAGTGGTTAGGGGAAGACTACGTTCTGTATGATGGTTAGGGGTGGGACTGACTATTTGGGAGGTGGAGAGGGCACGGATAATTTGCTTTTGGAGGAGGTCTGTGGGGTAATTTCTGTTCCGGAAGGCATTGAATATTCGGTCGGTGTAGGACGCTAGGCTGTCCAAAGTAGAGAATATGCGGGCTCCCCTAAGGGCAAGACTGTAGGGGAGGGATCGTTTGGTATGTTCAAGGTGGCAACTGGAAAAGTGGAGGTACTGAAGGGTGTTAGTTGGTTTTATGTGGACAGAGGTGGTAAAATATATATATATATATATATATATATATATATATATGTGTGTGTGTGTGTGTGTGTGTGTGTGTGTGTGTGTGTGTGTGTAAATAAATTATATATTGGATGAAATGAGAAAGTCAAAATAATAAAAAAATCAGATAGGAAAGAGATGCATAAAACATAAACCAATGACTGTTTTATGCTTCTCTTTCCTATATAATATAAAACACATAAACTGTCAGGTAAGTATAAGAATGTGAAGTTTTTTGAGTCTAAACTCATTTCTAGTGACACTCTTTGTTTGATGAAGAGAATTAAGACTCTCAAAAAATTCATACTTTCATACTTCTCTGCTACTGAACACCTAATATCCATTTGAGGTAAGTCAATGACTTTTTCTCCTAAACTTTTCTATCCAATTTATCATTACTCTGTCTTTCTCATCTTATTTAGTTGTGTGTGTATGTATATTAACAAATTGGATACAAAATAGAGGTATGAGAAAGTCAATGACTTATCTTAATTTGATATGTATGAAGTGAGGTAGGTTAAGATGACAAAATATATCTTTTTTTCTTTAGTGGGTGGTGGGGGGGTTGTTGGGTATTGATTATTACCACTTAAGTTAGGAGACCACAGATTTGCAATAAAATTCAGACATTTCCTCCTGAAGAAAGCCTCCAAAAAATTTAAATGTTACTGCTTCGCAATCTGGTGATGCCTACTATCAAGGTTGTTTTCTTTAGTCAACATAGAAATCTGTACAGGGTCCGCAATAAATATGGTTACTGATGTGGGAGGAGACGCAGGCAATGTTTCCTCTGATTTTTCAAGATGACTGTGGAAGAATTGGAGGACTGAAGTAGGTTGAAGTATAAGGCAGACTAGGTACCTATGTCAACGTGCCTATGGGACCACTGGAACAGCTCCATATGAATTTAATTATTCTGAAGCCCTTAACCTGGTTCTGGTGCATAAATGACCTACACCAACAGAAATCTCTTTGGTTTCAGATATAGAGAAAAGCCTAAGCCTACAGATATCCTCCAGAAACAATTTTATGCCCTACCAACTGTCTAACAATCCAAATCCACCCTTGACCAATGTAAAATTCACAGTCCCCTAATCACAACTTACTTTCCTGGACCACTAAAATTCAACTACACTCTACTCCTGGAATGCAATCCAGCTAAGGTATATAAAACAAGCCTTCTCATATTACTTCCTACTTGCCTATAAGTTGCCTAGAAGTACCCTCCAAACCTCCACAACATACTCATCCACCCTTGTAAGAACCAACCACACACTCCCCCACTTAAGTCAGGTTACCAGCCTTTTGGTAGTAATAGGTGCTCTATCCTTTAATCCACAACAATCATCCAAAATCCCACAAAGAAGCCCAAATAAGAAATTAAAGAAAAACATCATTTGCCTCTTCTTTTCTGTAATCTACATAAGCCAGACCAAAAGGGTGCTTCCTCAGCACAAATCCAACCACTACAGCTCTGTTAAACTTTCAAAAATACTATTTTCAACATCTGCTCATGACCAGGGTAATAAATGAAACATTTTTGACCAATTTTTCCCACCAAACTTCAATTAAAACCCTACCTTCCTGATACCCTTCCATTATGTCCTACAGTGCAGATAAAGCCCTGAACTTCTAAAAAATGTCTGCCCTATCTAACACCTCTATTTGCATGAATAGATGCATGTACATGAATATATTTTAGTACATGTGTATGGAGGACTTTAGAGGATTGAAGTATTTTGGAGGATATAGCAGGAAAATTATTTACTTCATATTTTTGAAGGTGTCATCCTTATTTCATAAAAGACAAAGGTATGCTAATACTATATTCCAAGGAAGGATTACACCTCTATAATTTGAATGGCATATTCTGTCTGATATATATTTATTTATTTATAAGGTTTTATATAAGAAAGAAAGAGCAGTCCAAAAATACAAGTGACACTATAAAACCTAGAGATGATTAACAATATGAAAAGGTTGTGGAGTTCTGTTTTTTGCTTGCCCTGCAGTACATAGTGGTATGGAAATTTCAGTTCTTCCCCAGATTTTATCCAATCAAATGAGTATGTTTGGATGTTACAAACCCATTGCAGCATCCTAATTCTTCACTGGTGAGTACGAGCATTCATAAAATTTTGTTACAAAGCTTTATTTTCAAAATTTTGAGGAATAATATCTGTCTAAACCTTGCTACTAAAAGCAGTCAGCTATCAAATGCATAGATATAATCATAGCAATTCAACTTTTCTGAGTAAGGCTTCTGAAAATTAAATTAATTTCTTTTTAAGACACGGACACTGCCTTAATTTGTATTCAAGAACACTGTAAACATTTTCCCTATCGCTCATATTATAAATTTAGTTCTACATTTTTTTACAATAATCATATTTATTGACCACTTACTGGCTTCAACAGGTCGTCCATCTTTAAGCCATTCCACTCTTAATGTCGAATCTCCTACTGGTTCAAGTCTAGCTTCGAAATGGGCAAATGCACCCTCACGAATCCCAAGTTGGTCTTTGATTGGTGACTTAAATTCTGGAGGAGCAGTACTTTCTGGTGTCTCTTGGACATATCGATATTGTTGTTGTTGTTGATATCTTTCCAATTCTTCTACCTTTTCTATGTATCGTTGCTGTTCTGGGATTCCCAAATCTCCAGTAACACTTGTTCGAGCTACAAAAATTTGGTAATGCAGTTACACTGAAGGCAAAACGATACAAATAAATCATAGAAAATGTTTAATAAGTACCATAAACTTTGAGTGATGATGAGCTCACTGCTTCACCAAGCCGATTCACAGCACGCACGGTGTAGGTACCAGCATCTTCAGCCCGTAGGTGCAATATATTTAAGGAGACATAACCAAAGTTGAAGATGGTGGTAATGCGAGAGCCTTTTTTAAAAAGTGAGAGAAGCAAAACAATTAACAATCACTGCACGATTATCTGAAATAATTCTACTTTATATTAATGCAATATAGATGTACACTGACTTTGTAAGAATGAAATATTCTCAGCAATAATAAATAAAAAGACAGCCATATATATTTATAAATTTATATGCTGAGTTTTTGGCAGTCTTTTTATTTATTTTTATTATTTAAAGTCAGAAAACTATGTTGTAATTCTCAGCAATACTTTGTTCCATGATTTCCAAGAATATTTTCTCTTAACAAGTCATTTTTTGTACAATACAATGCTACACAAATGAATATATTTTTCAATGTATTCAATATTTTAAAAACAATATATTTTCATGCATTATTCTAGTTTCATATTACGAGTATTTTATAGTTTTATTCTTAATGTATATAAATATTATCCTACTTACTTGCTGTGATAGTCTTTCCATCCTTGTACCACTCCACTCTCATAGTGGGATCACTTACAGGTGTAAGCTGCCCTTCAAAGTGAGCATTTCGGCCTTCCTGTAGTTCACCCAATTCCTGGAGTGGACGGATAAATACTGGCTTCTGGGAAGTTATTTCTTCAATGCTCTCAGTTCGTTGAAAACGTGAGTAGTCTTCAAGTTGTTGAATGTATTGTAAACTATCAGGATGTTGACTAGATTGTTCTATACTTGTTCGACCTAATTTGGAAAATAAAATTTTTTTCCTCTTTTCATTTGAACTTACTTTCAATCTCATTGATATTTATTGATAATTAACACAAGAAATTTATTCTTATAACTGTTTTTCTAAATCTAATATATATATATATATATATATAATATATATATATATATATATATATATATATATTTGGGAGAAAGGCAAGAAATTCGCTTTTTGAATTATATGTACGGCATGGAATCATGCTCAAGCATAGAAGGGAATGGAAGAAGGAAGAAAGACTGAAAAAAATTGATGTGGCCAGGACTCGAACCTGGGTACACGAAATCAGCAGTGTATCGCCACTTAAGCTGTGGCATGCGTCTTACCAACTCCGCCACCACATCGAGTACGACTAACCGAACATTTTCAGTCTATATATTAGGTTGTCAAGTTAGGATGGATAGAGAAGAGAAGAGGGATGGAAGAATTAGGAGCATCCGTTAAGGATGATTCCATGCCGTACATATGATTCAAAGAGCAAATTTCCTGCCTTTCTCCCAAATATTTCTATCTTTCTTTCTATCCAATTATCAAATACGTGACTTCGTCACTTATCCAATATATATATATATATACATACATACATGCATTGGATATTTGGATAGTAAGTAAGGATAGTAAATGAGGGATATCAAATGTGAGTGACTTCGTCACATTACATACATTTCATTAATTTGTGTCTGTGTGTGTATATATATAATTTTACTATCATGAGATTCCTTGACTAATATTACCTCAATAATAGACAGGGAATCTCATTATAGTAAGAGAATAATTTCAGAAATGTATTTATTAAATGTTATCCAATCAACATTAAACATAACACTGAAAATGTTAACAAATTATGTACTACCTGATTTTAATATATTTTCATATTTCTGGTATTTAACTATCATTTTAGATCATAACTTTACTAACCATCCTATGTTCAAATGCTGTTAGAGAAATACTAAATTAAGAAAAAGTATGACTAGATTTATTTTAAAATACTTTTCTTTCTCATATTAATATCTGACCAGAAAATATTAAAAAGAATCTAAACCAAAATGTATGACTATATTAAAGAACAAATTACCTGTAACACTGAGTATTGCCCGACATTCAGCTGTGCCAGCATTATTAGTGGCACAACAGACATATTCTCCACTATCTTCTAATACCACACTGATGAGGTCAAGGGCAATGAAACCAAATCGAAAAGTAGTAGTTGCACGAGAACCTTGAAATTATAAATGAGATTTCAGTACTCCAAATTTATGATTCACACCAACAATTGAAAGATATTATATGTATATATATATATATATATATATATGAAATTGATAGTAGGTGTTAACTGGCAGGGAAGCACAAAAATGTGAATTTTTGAGAGCCTAAGCTCCCTTCTTCAGACAGAGAATGATTCACAAAGGGGTGTTAAATACAGACAGATTATAAGGGGAAATATTAGCTAAGCCATGGATGTACAAACTGATAGAAAGCCATAAGACATAAAAGTCATAGTTTTAATAATTCTCTACCATCTTTTTAAAAAATACTCTGCTTATTACTGTAATGTAGCCCAGATATTCATTATCAATACTTATTATATTTGTAATATCTGTTATATGTTAATTTGCTACATACTCACTTGCTAAAAGTGCTCTACCATTTATGAACCACTCAACCCTCATTGTGGGATCCCCGACTGGCTCAATTCTTGCTTCAAAGTGTATTCGCCCACCTTCAATTTGTTGCACATTGTTGAGTGGTATTATAAATTGTGGTGGAGGATATTTGCGGTCTTCTTCTGGCAGGGGTGCATGGGGTTTTGCTCTCTCTACGTGACGTAAATAAATTACCTCTGGCCCTGGCACAGGCCTATCAAATGTGTGATAATAACAAATGGTCAAATAACAAGATAATAATATTTAATTTGTTCTTATCATTATGACTACATCTAAAGAAAATTATGCAGTTATTTTTATTGATAAGAAATAACTATTCAGCACAATCAGTCAAATTCATTTTAAAAATAGTATGTGAATTGTATTCATTACACATATGATTGTATGTGTTGAGTTACTGTGTGAATCAAACATGATATTTGGTATAAATGTCAATTAAGCATATCCTCTATCACAATATTCTTAGAAATTAGCACAAAATATTAGGACATACATTAATCTTTACTCAACACATTTTCACCTGTCATACTCTCCACATTAATCTATTCCATATTTAGTTATAAATTAAACATACTCTGGCTCAATAACTTTAGTTGGTCGAGGGAGGTTCAAGCGGCGAGGTGCCGGAGCATCGCCTTTTGGTGTTTCAACAAAAAGACGGGCGCGTGTGGCAGTGGAGCCTGCAATATTCTGGGCGGTACATTGGTACCAGGCAGCATCCGACGCCTTGGCTCGTGGGATGTCAAGTGTGGAGGCTCCACTGTCAGTCGAAATATTTATGTCAGGACCCGGCGCCAATGGGATCCCATCCTAATTAAATCAAATTTACAATTTGTGTATTATTAGGAGATATTCTACTAAAAAGTAATGTTAAAAGTTTCCCACAAAGCTATGATCAAAATCTTTACAATATATGTCACTCAACCCCACATTATGGACTATCTCTTCATATCACTATATAATAAAAAGAAACTAACCAGCAATGATGGATAACCATAAAAGGAAAATGAGCAAAAACTTTCCTGGTTGCTCTAAGGATCACACAGTCTAAACAGGATATTGTGGAAGTGAAAATAACTCTTACTATTGTTGTTAAACTATGTAACTTGTCAGATTACCTTTATATTACATATTCTTGTTTACCTATCTTTAAATACTAATTGAAATGATTTATTGTCTTACTATATGATAAAGTGAAATGAATATTTCAATTTTTCTTCACTATATGTATTGAAAATTTTCACTAAAAAATATCAATACTTATACTTCTTACATAATTTTCATTTATCATATCCATTTTTATTTTGTTCGTGAAATATTTTAATATTATTCATAATTGTGAAACTTATTAAATATACATAAATATATTGTTAAATATATGCTATACATTATCTAAAATAGATATAAAATTTGAAATTACCTTCTGCCAAGAAATCCGTGGTATAGGAGTGCCTACAGCTCGAGCTTTCAAAACTACAGGCTCCCCCTCTTTTACATTCACAGTTGTAAACCGTTCCACAAATTTTGGTGCTACAACTTGCTCCTTTTCAATTACATTGAGATTACACTGTAATACAAAAAACTAATATTTTCACAATTTTGAAAATAGAATAACTACTGGCTAAATTTGTTTCTGAACATCTTAGAATGATAATGACTCTTATTAGAATCAAGGTGGTTAAATTTTAAAATATTAACAACAAGGAAAAGTAGCCAAAATACAGCCAATAAATTAGGGGCAAAATACATACCACACAACATTTCAGCTAACCTTGTAGATTTTGTCAGATGATGAAAAAGCACAACAGCTGCAGTAACAACACACACAGCACAAACCAAGCAAAAAACTTAACAATAAGGGATATTGAGTTAATCACTCAACTTATGTGTTGTTCTTGTGGCTCACTCATTCTTTTTTCACCTAACAAAAGCTATAAGACTAGCAGAAACATGTATTTATTTTATCATTATTTGTCTGCAATTTAACTACTTATTTTCGTAAGTTGTACTCTTTAAATATGGACATTTATATTTGAAGTATTCTAATAAAAGAGAGTACATACTTAATTTGGACAATATTTAAATAGTTCACTTACAATACAAATACACACATTTTTTAAAATATTAGGACACTGATATACTTCTCCAAATGATTGCCACAGCTATCTTTTATTGATATTTAATTGGGCTTTCAGCAATGAAGCCTTGTGATGAACAAAGCAATAGAGTATCAGGAGAAAAGGCTGGCAAATACTTTTTCTCCTGGTGATGGTGGCGTTGCCTCCAAAAATCCTGAATGGTGACTTTTATTTTCAATTTCTGGAAAGCCACCACCTTTTGTTTTCTCTTCCCTGTCCTTATCCACTGTGCAAACTATTTTAACAATGTCACATACTTACTTGTAGGGAAGTGTGAATTTAAAAGAACCTACAAACTCCCTTCTTCAGACAGATTGTCTGAATGGCGAGATGCTCTGTCTGAAGAAGTTCAGTGACAAATTCAAATTATGGTGAGCCAGCCATTAAATGACAACAAACAGGATTAGTCAAAGAGTGTTCTAATATCTCAGGCATTGCACTGTATTGTTGACTGTGGATGATAAACTAATACATTTTCCTTTGCTCCTTACAAATGTAAAATTATTTAAATTGTATTAAAAATCGTAATATCTGTTCCTTGTATTGACAAGTTAATTGCAGTTTGTAAAAATATCTGCCAGATATACAAGTTTTAGCAACCATGAATGATTTGTTAAAACTTCAACAAAATATTGTCCTGTATTACTTGGTGCCTTCAAGAAGACCAACAACTCACTTCGAAGTTCAAAAAATCTTAATAGTGCTTTTCACTTCAGTATGTAATGTAATGAAAGTGCTTTGTGTTCACTATCCATTTCAATTTTATTTTAATATGGATTGAAGTGGTTTTGATTTTACATTTGGCTTCATTCTTCAAATTTGTGGAAACCTTTGCCACAAGAACTTTTCCTAAAAGCAATTTAAGATCCTTATTCGCAGCACTTTCTTTATTTTGTTGCTTTCTGAGCTTACTTAACAAGACAATTAATGTCTTAAAAAAGCGAATTTTTAAATCGACCATTATGACAATATGTTGAAAGCTTCCGAAATACTTAAATTAATTACAACTGTTGTGGCCATATATATATATATATATATATATATATATATATATTAGCAGACCACTAGTTTTCCTGCAGACCCCTGGTTGAGAGCCACTGCAATATATTTTGCTGAGATTACAATTATATGCTGTTGAATTACATTCCACAAACAAAAGTATATAAGGTTCGTCTATTTGTTGGCAAAAGCTACTCATTGTCAATATTCAAATATAATTTCTTCACTTTAACAGTAAAATAAATAAAAACAGCCGCCTTTTGATTTAATTTAAAAAAAATTTTATCTGGGCTGTGGGAACCGCTATCTCATTTGTACGGGATTCTAGCTAACTAAACACGTCCACACTTTTTCATTGTTACCCATGTTTCCTATTGTAGCGGGAAACAAGGAACAGGTTTTCTTTGTTTCACAACGTAGTTGAATCGGTTACAAAACAAGCTAGAAACAAAGAAAGGTGTGAGAAATGATTCCACTTTCTCCCGTTAGATGCAAACGTTGTTTTAGTTTTACGAATTGATTAAGTGGTATTATAACAGGATATCATGATCCGTAGTATAAATAGAATCACTAGAAACTTTTTTTGCTCACTCAGGGCCTGCGGAACACAGTTTGGGAAACCCGGGCATAGACTATACAGAAATGGCAATCCCATTTACATAGTGCCTACGCCATATTAGATTCTGAAAACTTGACATGAAAGATTGGCAATATTGGAGATTTTTATGGAATAAGCCCAGATAAAAAAGCCATTCTAGAAGTCTTAAAAAAGGACCATAGAATCAAATGACACCTATAGTGATTGCCATTATTTGCTTTTATGATAACAGAATAGGAATATTTGGTTACTCGCCTGAAAACAAAATTGAAACTCATACTGTGACTGGTTAAAGCAATATTGGCTTAAAATATACCAAGGTATACTTGGAACTCACAACAGGAGTATATCGGCTGATTGTTTAACACTACACACATAATCATCAGAAGCAGCCTAATAAATCTGCAGTGGTCAAACAAACACTGATCAAAGGGCCCAAGAAATGTTTTGAAAATCCAATGATTCGGAGCCACACAAAATGTTTGCTGGGTACTGTGTTTTGATGGGAGGCATCAGCACAAAAGAGATATAAGAACCTTATTAAATGGGATTCCAGGTTACTGCTTATGTATGGGATACAATTATTATCAACCATCACACCAGGCCTTCCAGGCATTTGTACACCAATAACTATTGTCAAATGCCCCAGTTAATCCATACACAAAAATATCAAAATCAGAGTATTAAAAGGCATTAATAATTAAACCTGTAACTATTCCATGGCACAAAATAAATTGAAAATTTATTAATTCAATGCAATATTACATTACACACACATCAGAAATGACTAAACACAACACTCTGTCTGGTAATGGGACACATTCTGTTCTCACAAAACTTTGAACCAGTTGATAAACTGAGAATCATTTATTAAATCAATTCACCATAAAAGCCTACATTCATTAGTATGTGATTGAATTAGGTGGTGTTGCAGCTTGGGCTTAGGCAACTATAAGAAATTATGTTTTCTACAGGTAACATAATTAACAGGAAAGTAAATAAGTAGATCAATATTGTACAATGATACCTGTAACTATTCAATGACATGGCACAAAGCTAATTAAAAATTTATTTATTTAATGCAATACTTAATTACCTGAAAGGATGTTTCTCCAGCCTTGTTTCGAGCAACACAACTTATGACTCCAGCATCATTGCGATTGACATTGGTGATCATAAGAGCATGATTTCCTGATTCATTCACAAGTATCTTATGGGTCAAATCATCAGATACTTGACGTCCATTGATAAGCCATGTAACTTCAGGGTATGGGCGCCCTGTTACTCTGCAGTCAAAACGACTCATTTTCCCTTCTGTTACATCTCGATCACCACATACTCGGACAAAATTAGGTGCTAGAGCCTTGGAATCTCCAGTTTCTATTGCATCTACTCGAGCAGTCTTTTCTCTGTGATGAACATGAAATAATTAATTACAAAATCTTTGGTTGAAAAAATTATAAATTGAATAAACTTATGTTACCTATATTCTTGTGAATGATCTGTAGTGTCCGTTGATTCCACAGCTAAATATGCTGATGATACAACACAACCTAAGAACACAATATTAAGATATTAATTTTAAAATAATTGAACTTGAAATTAAAAATTAAAAAATTTAGTCATTAAATTTACCTTGTGGATTTTCTGCAAGCAGGGTATAGTGGCCAGAATCTTCTGGAAGAAGTGATTTAATTTTCAACACTGCTTGTTGGTTAGAGTAGGAAGTATCAAACTTTGATGACTGAACTACTCTTTTTCCATTACGGAACCAAGTTACCTAAATTACAAAAATTTATATGCAACTAAAGCTGATGTGATATCATAAAGTAAGAATTTTATAATAATGCCAATATTTTATTTTATTATATATACAGTTTTTCATAAAAAGTATGTATACAGTATAAAAGTTTATTGTAAAATGCATTTTTCTTTTACTTTTCAAATAATACATATGAAAATAAAGCTCTCAGTTACTCCTTATACTTTATGTATACTTTTTAAGTATGCATTTATGAAAAGATTATTTTTAATTCACAAATATGATAAATATTCTTTGGTATAAACACTAACCAAAGTTCACAAATTCTATTTAAAATAATAATTGTGAATATTGAAGATCTATGAATTTATTTATTAACAATTTTCACAAATCAAGTCTGAGATGGATTCAAAATATTTTGACATACCCTAGGCTTTGGGTTTGCTGGAACTTTAGCCTGGAATGTGGCTTCACTGCCTTCAGACAACTTAGAGTTGCGTGGCTTTTGAACAATCTGAGGAGGTGCTGCTGGACCCAAAGAATGGTCAATAACAGCGGAGATTTGAGAATCTGTTTCTCCTATAAATCGACGAGTAATGGATTCACGGAATTCGACTTCACGTAATATCCTATACTCAAAAGTATCTACTTTGAAATCCTGGAAATATTTGATAACATTAAATTGAAATTAATTCATTGTATAAGTATCAACATTAATTAATATTTTGGGATTACAATGTAACATTTGAGAAAACATTTTCTTAACTAAATTTGTATGGACAGGAAAGTTGGATAGTAAGTGATAGCAAATAAACCCCTTAATATGCATCCTCATCTAAAACATTTTTCAGTCACAAGAAAATTATTTCTTATTTCTGCACTATAAATAAAAACACTGCTACCACCCTACAATATACAACAAATTTTCATTAGATTTCCACAATATGCCATTTGCATAAATTCCACAGACTAGTTGGACAAACTGTGAGGGTTGGAGTGCAAATCCCTGGATCTTTGACACCCAACTAACCCTACAACTGTCTCTCTCAAGAAAAATTCACAAAAATTGAAGAAAAAAGAGACTTTATGTGTTGGTCAAAATTGTTGGTTATATCTGATTCATATGTCTATGTGTATTTATGAATGTATGTGCAGACACTGCTGTGTTTATTATCATATATGTGTATACTTTTAATTATGATTCAATCAATAATTACCTCTTCAACATAATGTCCATTTGAATATGATGATATTTTTCCAGTAGTTTGTTTTTGAAACTGTTTGAAAGTAGATTGCGTTTGTATTCCTCCTAACAATCTTTGTTCAGTTGTTTCAGTTGTTTGAGAAATCTGTTGCTGGTACCCACCTTGGGGTTGAGGTACAATTTGACCTTGACCTATAAATATGGAAACAAGTAGTTATAATAAAAATATTGAACAATAATGAAAAACTTTTATAATAAATGTTTGGAAACATTATAATGAATATACATTCACATGACTCGCCATATAACAACAATACTTAAAAACAGAACACTGCAAAAAGTCATCTTTGACAACGATAAATGTCATAGATACAACAATAGGTATTAGTGATATCAGCAATCTTGAAAGATTAACATGAATGGAAGAGTAAGATGGAGAAATAAAGCACTACATAAAAGAACATACAAGAAAATGCTGATATTCCATAAATGAGCAAAGGATGAAGAAAGAAAAGGATGGTCTCCTTTTTGTGTATCAATTTAAATCAGTAAGAACAAATGCAATAAAGATAAGATCCAGGTGGATAGAAATGCCATTTATGCAAATAAGCTGCAGAAATGGTTGAAAACCTGACATGTCACTCAAAACCAAGAAATGTGAGTGGAAAAATAAAGTTGCTACTGTGAAGCACTGAAATTCACACAAAGTTTTCATCAAACAAAAACTGGTAAAGCAAAAGTCAGAGAAAACAGAAAATGAGCAAGTAAAGATCCTGTGAGTCTTTCAAATTCAATCAGACCTCAATTTGGAACACAACACTCCAGACATCACTGTGATTGAGAAAAAAAGTGCTCACTGGTAGTTGTCTCTCAGAAAAATAACATGAAAAAAAGTACATGGTACAAACATCAAATCATGCAGAGCCAATACCAACAATATTTGATTACTGTGATTATTGAATATTAATAACAGAAGCAATTGGAGAACGTTGTGGCACCAGAACCGAACATTTGGCAGAACACCTAATGATGAATAAAATATAAAAAATAAATTAATATTTCAATTAGTACCCCACTAAGTTACAAAATCACATCAATTAAAGTCAAATTTGCTTATAATTAGTTCTTTCCAGTATTAACAGGAAATTACCTTCAGGCTGTATATACACTGAACAAATTGCTTCACCATACTGGTTACGTGCAGTGCAAGTATATTCTCCTTCATCTCCTGGCCCAATTACATTAATTAGTAATGAAACATGGCCAGTATGTTCATCGTATGTCATTTTGTACTTTTTTGATTCTATGAAAATAATAAATCACTTATTAGATATAATATCTGGATGAAATCAAAATAGGGTAAATTAAAATTAATTGAAAAATTTAGTTTAAGTCAAAGGCTTCCATGACACATTCAGAGAAAAAGTAAATACTACCCAGATGTGGACACATATGAGAATTGCTATTTTCTTAAAATAAAAATTAAATAAAATGTCAGATATGTAGAAATTTGATTTATTTATATTACTTTTAACAGTAAAGTGACTTTTACTTGATCATGCCATGCATTCACAACACAAAGTGTTAAACTTTATCAATTTTTATAATAAAAAGTGACCATCTTGGGTTTCTTTGAAGTGTATATAATCACAAAAATATACATATTATTAAAAATTATATAAATTATAAATTAATTAGCCTATATTATGTTTACCTCATAATAAAAATACTTTCACTAAAAGAATTATTAAAAATATTCATTTTTTTTTCTTCATTAAATTGAAGAACAAAAATATTTGGTAGACTATTCGTCGGGACGCATGGGTCGTTAAGACATTACATACATTCAGCCCAGTAAAAGGTTTCACACGATAAAAAAAAAATGTTCGCGATCCGTTGAGATGCAAAAATATATATTATAAATGATTTATATAGTATAGGATTCTTCAGTTAAGAAATATTCAATATGGATTTATTAAAGATTAACTACAAATGAAAATGTGTTGGGAACTCATCTTGAATTTAATGCGTGTATCGCGGGGAGCTTCCGAAATTACGAAATCCAAAATCGCCGCAATAATTAATCTACTCAATCACGTATAACTTATTTTTATTGGCATTTTTATTTCATATTTTGGATACTGTAGTGTAATGACTTCTGAGATACACTTTATATTCTTCCGTCTTTTGAGAAGAATACACAATTGTGCGTCGGATTTCCATTTCTTCTGTTGCCGTTTGTCTGAAGAATTGGACGGCCAAACAACACGTTATCACTTTCACCAGCATAGGCACGAAAAATTACTAAAGATGGTATCAATGATTGTTCACCAGTATATAATTTACAATTAAGTTAATTTGTGTTTGAATATCTACTGTCGCAACTTATCAAATGGTTCTAAATAATATGGACAAATTTGTATGAATTCAAGACCCATTTAGAGTCAGGCCTACATCTAATTTACATCTTTTGAAGGAGAAAATCTCATAGCGCTGTGACGACTTATTGAAGAAAAAAATTGGCAACATGAAATTAATAGTTTTGTATATTATTAAAAGTGGTAAAGCTTAATGTTCCAATATTAATTCCATTTGCAACTATCTATTCATATCTATGTTATCGGCAGTCGTATTAAAAATAGGCCTAAGTATCGTGCAAAAATTAATATAAAACAGGTCATGAGTGTAGCAATATCTACGTTGATTCCCAGATTTGTCTAGTGAGCAAGATTATCCGCCCTTAATTGTTTTAATTATGCCCCCTCGATAAATTGTTTGTGAATTTAAAACGTGTTTTATTTAATATCATATTTTTAAACTACGTTCAATGGATAAATGTTTAGATTTGTGGCATCTCGGAAAAACATTTTATCAAGTTGTTATTAAAGTAAGTTGGAAGTTTTTATTTAGAAGTACCTAATGCTTCGTAAACTAAACAATTCATCGCGGGCTGAGCACAGCTGGTGGGTCGTGTTTTCACAGCCGCAATATATATATTGTAACATGAAAAGTTACACTTAACAATGCAGGCCAGATTCCGAGTTGCAATTGTTGAGGAACTGACGCAACTTGGACCAACAATGTAGTCTGGCGAGGGGCAGGGAGTCGTCATGGTGTAATGGAAGGAGCAGGTTGTGTCGGCGGGACGACGACAGAATGACCACGCCCTGCAGATATAATTTTATCTCATGCTCGGATTGGAATTAAAACTACTAAAATCCATTTTTGGTGTTTTTTATGAAAAATACCTGGTGCCCTAAAAGAATTAGAAATCCTCGAATACGGAGGAACGCCGGTTCTTCTACATTTGACGCCGCAACGTTGGGGCATCGATCAACGAACATGGCAGGAGTTTGGAATGTGCTGACGCACATTGAACGGTGGAGAATTAATATGCTGAATTCGGCGAGCCATCGAGTGGCCTAGAACAACGAACAGCGGCGAGACATCTGTAAGGATCAGAACATCGAGCTTTTTTGAGGATACGACGACTGAAAGGTGGAGCACGAGAATTATTCGAGAGAAGTGGAGGCGCTGCTGAAGGAACGCTGTGGGAAGAGGGCTGATCTACGCATAGCTGAGGGGTCAAGTGTTCCAGTGACCGCTGCGTGGATATCTTCGAGAGGTGTGTGTGTGTGTCTGTGTAAAAAAGCAGAGTACGGTGATTATGGAGAAGTGGAAGTAAGAGTAAGAAGACAAGTTCCACAAGTTGATAGCAAATAAATGTATTTTGCGTAATATTTTGGTTGTGGTTTCTGTGTTCTGTAGTGTTTTAAAAATGGAAGAAGTGCAGGAGGGTATTGAGAAGGCAGAGGACTCTATGCTCAGGAAATTGTCCCTGGTACTTAATAAGATATTTGATGAGCGGTTGGAAGATTTCAACAATAGTGTTAAGAAAATGCAGGTGGAGTTGAGGGCTGATTTAGACAGAATGGCTGAGTTTCAAGGTGGGAAGTGTGAGGAATTGGAGAGCAGGTTAAGTGGAGAATGTAATGAGAGGCATGTGCAACAAGAAGAAAGATTAGAGGAATAACTGCAACAAGTTACAAATATAATATTTGATGAGTTAAAATCTTCTGAAAGGTGTGTACAGGAAAATGTGGAGGAGAAGGTGAAGGTGGTAGAATTAAAACGTGTGGTAGTTTTTAAGGTTAATAGTATACGCAGTGATTCATGTGCTAAGAGTGCCAAAGAGAATGTAAAGGTAAAGGATACAGATGTGGTAATGAAACCTTTCTGTATGAAAAATTGTGCTCATTGCCGTAAACGGCGAAATAGAAAGAAAATCCCCCGAACAACACAGAGGAAACAATGTGTGGGAGGAAATTTAAAGTGAAAGAAATGGCGAATTGTCAAACGCGGGTGTAAAGTTAAGAAACTTGAAGTGGAGGTTAATCATAATGTTGAGAGGGACATAAGGTTGTTAAAATTAATTGATGTATTTGCAAATAAGTTTAAGAAAAAATTTAAACGTGTAGAGCATCATATGGAAGCTGATAAGTGTGAAGGTAATGCGAACGCTTTGGACAAGCAGGTTAAAGGACAGCTGATCATGTTTGTAAACAAGGACGAGTATGATAAAAACAGAGTAGGAAGAAATTTGTATGTGTTAAGGAATTGTCGTGGTTATAGATTTTCTTGGAACCCAGGTGGAAAAACCCAATGCGGTATTTTGGTAAATGTAAAAAAAAGTGTTTCATTAAATGCCAAAAATAGCTGTTCTGCCAGATGTCAAATGACTTTGTAGTAGATGTAAGAAACAGCTGATGGCAGATAAAAAAAATTATGTACTCCAAATGTAATTAGCTGTAAAAACCATGTGGTCAGTTGACTGTTTTCGACATACATCAAAGAGCTGAATGTCAATCTAATAAATGTCATATTATAAATTAAAAACAGCTGTGAATGAGTAAAATTTTATGTAACACACATTGTTAAGAAACCAATTTTCTGTCAAAAACAGCTGATTGAAATTTAAATTGTGAAATGACAAAGATTCAACCAACAGTCAATAGATGTAAATGTCAAGTGTTTAAATTGATTTACATTTACTTTAAGAAAGTCTCCCAAACAACACATCAGAGAAAATGTGTGGGGAAAAAAATGTAAATGGAAAAATTGTTTGGAAAAATAAAATGTGTAATTAAAATTAAAGTTGGTTAATTGAGTGATTTGTATATTTACTCAATGTTTGCTCTTGTGAAAGAATATGTCAAAGAAAATTGTAATTAGTTCTAAGTGAATTTTGTAAATATTTTGTAATTTTGATTAGGGACGTTGGTCATTCATATTGTTTACGACTGTGGTTCACTGAGTGTCATTTTAAAAAATTGTACAATTTTTTTAATTCATTGGGGGCGGGGAAAATGTAACATGAAAAGCTACACATAACAATGCAGGCCAGCTTGCGAGTTGCAATTGTTGAGGAACTGACGCAACTTGGGCCAACAATGTAGTCTGGCGAGACTTTGGGAGTCGTCATGGTGTAATGGAAGGAGCAGGTTGTGTCGGCGGGACGACGACAGTATGACCACGCCCTGCAGATATAATTTTATCTCATGCTCAGATTGGAATTAAAACTACTAAAATCCATTTTTGGTGTTTTTTTTTATGAAAAATACCTGGCGCCCTAAAAGAATTATAAATCCTCGAATACGGAGGAACGCCGGATCTTCTACTATATATATATATATATATATATATATATATATATATATATATATATTTCCAACTTTAATAACAACAAATTCATTCTCGGGCAAATCCTCAGGGCGTGGTTGGGTTTGCTTTATGACTGTCGCCGAGGACAACCTTCTCGCATCGTGCCTCGTGTGTATATAATTGTATACTAATATGTAAATAGTTGTCACTGTGGTCGCTAATGACCAGGCAGTCGATGCGACCGTTATAAATAAATTAAAATTAAAACATCCAGTCTAGGTTTACCGGAACCGCAACTTCAAGTTACAAAACATGTAAGTACAATTTTGGTTAAAGCCACACTTGACGGCAGTGAAGTTTAGATTTTTATGTATTTGGTTCGCAATTATGTACACACACATACTTCTACAAGTTTTCCACAGATATGTCATCTGTGTGCCCTAAATGTGGACTTGTCTAAACACCAGAACGTGTTTTTCTTTTACTTGAGCTTTTCAAAAGAGAGACAAGCATAGCAGCAGATAATTTGGTTACCAATATGATGATTTCACTTTTTAACTGGAATAATGATGTGGTAATCAGCCCAAGTCGGATACAACCCTCCAAAATAACAAGTTTTTTCATTTCGACATAGCTACAACATCCGATATCCTTAATCTGCTTAGGGTTTTCCATCCTTGGTCTCACTCTTCTGTTCTTACCCCACACATTTTGCTCTGAAGCTTTCTTTTTCTAGACCCTCATGTTTATTAATATATACCTTCTCTTGGTCAAATTTCTCCAAATTTTTCTCTCTACCGCTATTCTGCATATCCCCCATCTGATTTGCAGCATTCCCCTATAGAACCACATTCCGAAATCTTCTATTCTGTTCCTGTCTCCTACTCCCACGTTAACGTTTCACACCCATATAACTCCATACGAACATTTTTAGTAATGATTTCCTAATACACATACTTATATTACCCGTAATTAATTTCCTCTTATTTGCGATTGCTTCCTTGCATAACTTTTTATATACACTATTCTTCTGCCATCCCTAGTTATTATGCTTCCCATGTAGCAGAATTCCTTAACTTCCTTCAAAATATCCCTTCCCAATCTAACACCCATTGTTATTCCTTTATTTCCCTCCCCTACACTTGGTTTTACCTCTATTAATCCTCTGTTGTACTCTTCCTCCAGGATCACGTTCATTTCATTTATTATGTTTTCCAAGTCTCCTTCTAACTCACCTAATACCACAATATCATCAGGAAACCTTAGGGTTTTTATTTCTTCTCCTTGTATTTTGATTCCCTTTCCATATTAATTTTTAACTTTCTTCAACCCATGTTCTATATATAAGTTAAAGATCATGGGCGACAGACTGCATCCTTGCCTTACTCCTATCTTTATTTCTGCTTTCTTTTTTTGCCCCTCAATTCCGGAACGCACTAACATAGTCAATATTTCTGTCCGTATCGCTTACATTTTTGTTTTAATGATCGAAAACTCGAATTTTTATTTATTTTTATCAAGCAATACGTCAAATCATGTTTTTCACGTCACAATAAACTATTGTAAATATTATTGATAGCTTAAGATGGCTATGATATACTCAAGAATTTAACACCCAGTCAAGCCACGTTAAAGCTAGTATTTGTTCACTCTTTCGCAAATCTTTCTGATCAATCCTTCCCTCTAATGTTAATTTTACAGGACCCTCATGTGTCATGTTCTCTCTACCCCTATTCTGTTTAGAACTTCCTGGTTCGTAATTCAGATTTTACAGCTTCTCCTATAGCACAACATTTCGAAAGCTTCTATTCTTTTTCTGTCTGGAACTACTATCTTCCATGTTTCACACGCATATAACGCCACACTCCATTCAATTATACAAATGGTGCTTTAAAATTACACTGACACCACACACGATTCAATTAAGTTTATTTCTCGATTAATCACTCGAAAAATATAATCAAGATAGCATACTTTTTTGAGAATGACCCGCGAGAAAACACCGTAAGAAATTAATGGGTCTGCACAAGGAATAACTTCTAGGTCAAATTAATTACCATTTGGAGTTAAACGTAGAAGGAATGCGACTGAAGCAACAACCGTAATGTTTGTGGGAACTCTGTCAACGTTACCTGTTTTTTAGAAATTATGATTAATAGCGAAATTTTAAGATATACCAATTGTTTTTATTTCTAAATATACACAGTTACAGTTCAGTAGAATTAACTTGACGTGTCATGACGATGCGCAGTGGACAACTTCGCCCATATTGTAGTCGGGGTAGACATAAGCTTATTTTTACTACTTATTTTATTAAGACAAGTTGGTAGTGTAAAAGCAAGTCTGAAAACATTGACGGTCGGAAATATATTACTGTCAGTTCAGGAACGCAACCTTAAAATGTAATAGATAATAAGTATAGCGTGTGTTAAAATGATGTCGTAGTCTCCATATCCCGTTCGTATGAAGACAATTAACGTTCTTAACAGTGATAATAGCGTTTCGCCAGGCCCCTTGTAGGGATAGTAGAACACCGTCAAACCACAATACTCCCATTCCCCTTCTCCTTTCTCTACTGCGCATGTAAACACGCCATAAATAATCTCAACAACTGTGTACTTCATATACTACTTTTTACAGGAATTATTCATTTGTGAAAGATAATGTCCTTTAAGTAAATATTACATTCAAAATGCTAATCTTATTTCTATCTCATTTTTATTTTGGTAACACTGTAAAATCACTTTTCTTATTCCCTACATTCTTGAATTAACTTAATGGACAATATCTTTTATAAATGAATAAATTCTGTTTAAAAAGTATAACATGTAAACTGCTATATTCATTGTTAGTATTGTCAGGTTTCTGAGGGATCGTGAGTTACAATAACACACACGTAGAGGTTATATGCGTTTATTCAACGGCGGAATGCTGTACAAAGCTCGTACTGCGAAAGAAAAATATTCCAGAAGTAGAACATTCTCGAAACAGAAGGCAGAAACTAAGGCAAACAGTGAAAATATTGCTTCGGGTCGGACTCGAACCCGAGTCCACGTATCTGCAGTCCGGCTCTCTTGAGTTGTCCCTGATTACTGCGTCGAAGCACGTAGAATATTTCCGAAGCAGTTCAAGAAATTTCGTCCGCTGATCCATGGTTAGCTCCGGCGCTAGTAACTTGTGAAACTCGAACTCGCTGTTTTTCGTCTCTGTAGGAAGTCTGCGGCTGGGTGGATTTTCTTCCATGACAGTCAGATATTCTTGTGTTATTAGCTCAGCCCTTGCTAAGTATGTATGTTTCGGAAGAAGCTAAGGTTCGTTCTGACCATTAACTACCCATAAATCTCCAGTGCCATTCTTGAACGAAATGGACGACGCAGGAATAATGACTGGTGATAATATCTTCTTCGCTTCAATTATAAGATCTACGTGGCCATTTAACTTAGGGCACGTGACTGTAACCTTGGTAGCGTTCGACGCAGGAATGGTCATATCGTCGAGGACAAATAACCGCCACAAATCCTTATTTCCTATTTCTTCTACGGAAGAACTTCTAACAGAAGTTCAGAACGTCCACAGTCAATTACGGCTTGCGAGCTCTTCAAAAAGTCCCATCCGAGGATAACGTCGTGGCTACATTGCGGCAGGACAATGAATTCGAACGGCTGAATTCTGTCATTTATTTTCAGCCTGATGGTATATCTTCGAACTGGTTGCACATATTTCCCATCCGCGACCCTTAAAACAGTATTCTTGTTATCAGCGATCTTGGTCTTCTACAGCTGTCGTCGAAACGTCTCTGAGATAACAGAGAAAGATGCGCTGGAATCCATTAGGGCTCGTACCTGTGGTCCAACATTACGTCAATATAATTTCCTGACATCTTGGCGACGGTCTTCGACGGAGGATATTCTTCTTGTGCAGCCTCACCTCCAGGGAAAGTCCGTCATCTAGTTTTCCAGGTAACGTTGGCTAGGGGAGCGACCGAAGGGGACGGAGATCTGTAGCGACGTGACGGAGAGCGTCCTCTCCTTGCGGCGGAATGCGGCGACGATGACCTGTATCTTCCTCGGAAAAACTGTGTTTGTTCGTCTTCGTCATATTGGCGTCCATGGTAGTATACATAGTGTCCTCGCCTTGCTCTTGTTTCGTCGAATACACGTCTCCTGTCCTTTCAGTATCTACGACGTGTCCAGGACGGCCATAGTGGAAACACACAGGTCTATTATCCCGTGTCCTCCAGACGTCTGTCTTCCTTGGGGCGTAGGTTATCGTCTACTCCTCCCGTGCAACGACTTTCGCATAGGTCGGCTTCCGCTTCGGAACGACTTTTCGCCAGGAGGACGTCGGGGTGGAGATTGGCGCCAAAACGCTTTCCACTTCCTTCCGGATGGTCTCTTGGATGGCTTCTGACTCTGCCAAGTCGTTTCGAAGGGATAAAGCACGCCGAATCTCTTCCCTTACTATTTGTCGAACGAGAGACGGCAGATCATTCGCTTCTCCTACTGAGGGAATCGGCACAACGTTCGGAAGCCTCTCGAACTTTCGTGGAATTCGTATCTGGTTCATCTCTTCGACTAACTGGCAGTGCTTTACGAACTCGTCCGTAGTTTTTACGTCCTTTAATAGAAGGGCCTGATATAAGTCCTCCGCGACACCTTTCCTCAGATGTGCCAGCTTTCCACCCTCCCCCAAGTTTGGTTTTACCGTTCGGCACAATGCAAGAACCTTTTGAATATACGACTGGGCGTTGTCACCACTTTTCTGAGATCTGTTTTAAATCTTCTGTGGCCTGCCGAACATGACGCTCAGAATCACCGAATGCCTTCTGTATCTCGGAATGAATTTTCCCAACTGATCAACTTTTCTTCAACATTTTCAAACCACTGTCTTGCGGTTCCGTCCAAGTAGAAGTACGCATTGGCCAGGGAAACAGTGTCGCCCCACTTGTTAAATTTAGCGACTCGTTGGTAGCCATTGAGCCATCTGCCTGGGTCTCGTCCGGCATCTCCTGTGAAGATGGCAGGGTTCCTTATCTGCTGCTGATCAGCAGCATAGGCCGGTGAGCTTCTTTCCTGTCGATTCATCACAGTGCTGGTTGGCTTTGTATATGGCACGAATTCCGGATTCAAGGCTTGGAGTCTCCGGCTTTGTCGAGGTCTAATAGGAGCCACTGAGTGTTAACTTTCGATGTTACCCGGCGCTCCACCAAAAATGTCACATTTCTGAGGGATCGTGAGATTCAATAACACACACGTAGAGGTTATATGAGTTTATTCAACAGCGAAATGCTGTACAAAGCTCGTACTGCGTAAGACTCCGATTTGGAATCCAGTCCTATTTATACATACATGGAATATTCCTGAAGCAGAACATTCTCGAAACAGAAAATACTAGAAAGTAAAGGAAAACAATGTAAATAATGTAAACAAATAAAAATGATTGCGTCGGGTGGGACTCGAGCCCGAGTCTACGTTTCTGCAGTCCGGCTCTATACCCCTCTGCCATCACTGCAGGTCTTGAGATGTGGCAATATTTTGAAATAAGAATGATTCCTACATCTTAAAATTTCACCGTGAACCATAATTTATAAAACCATCAGGTATCGCTGGCTCACACTGTACTACATGAATTGGGTCAAATCACCAACCTATTTGACCGTCAACAAATCTCATATGAAATTTTGAAATCAAGTAACCCTAGTCTCCAAATGTAACTGTGCAAAATATTAGAGCTCATAGAACGTTGGTTCAGAAGTTACAAACCCCTGTTCATTGGGCTGTCATCTGGTTCACGTCCACGTGCCTACATGCCAAGTTTCACACTTATCGGGCCACTGGAACGGACTTGACATGAAACAAAAGTTGGCTCCTTTACTATTTCGCGGGCAATACCGCAGCAAGAAACGTCTGTTTCAGACATAATCCCAACATAAATAAATATTTATCGTTTACACAAAAGTCTCCTCTTTGCAATAGCACATTAAAAAAATTGGAAGTGACACATTTTAAAATTAGGCTACTTTTCCTGTAAAATCTTTTTGAGCAATTTTCATGTGGAATATCTGTGGACATGTGTGTGAAATAGTTTTTGTTCCAGCACTCCTTAGTATGGTGATTATTCTGATTAGTTGCAAAATATAGTGGCATATACATCTTTTACGACTGGGTAATTGGCTTCCAAATAAAATTTTGTGTTAACTTTGGCATGGATCGATATATCTGAACGGCCATCTGTACTGATTTTTTGATCATGCCATTCTGGGCTTAGTAGTTGCATGGATAAGCCAAGCTTCGCAGTTATTTGGCCACTAGAAGTGATTTGACAAGGGATCAATGTTGGCCTTTCAGCTCCACGTGCGCGTTAACCAGATGACAGCCCAATGAACATGGGCTCGAAAATTTTGAGCTAATGTTCAGTGAGCTCTAATATTTTGCATAGTTTCTTTTGGGATATATGGGTTATTCCATTACAAAATTTCATAAGATTTGGAGATGCTCGAGAGTGAGCCTTAAGTGAATTCTCGATGATTTGACATGGAATAGCACGAATAAAAACCAGTGAGCTTTTAGAAGTACCCTATAAAAACTTAAAAATAACATAATTTTCTTTAAATATGCGACGGTTAAGATTTGTTTTTCAAAGAATATATTTTTTCAGCACAATAAATCGTATACTAAAAAAATATGGTATGTATTTTTACCTTGTAAGGGTGCATTTTTTCGAGTCCATGATACAACAGGCTTGGGATTTCCCCGTACTCTGCCCTCAAAAAGAGCATTTCCACCCTGTGCAAAGCGAGCATTTCGAAAAATCTGCTCAAAAACTGGGGGACAAATATCTCCAGGCCTGGACCCAAATCTATAAATCAAAAGAAAACAAAAATTAATAGTTTATCTGATAATTAAATATACAATAAATGAATCAAGCCAACCTCTTTATCAGTTTTTTTAACTTAAATATTAAACATTACAACGTTTCGTCTTTCATTTGAGACTTATCTAGGTACTAAAAAGAAATTTACATTGGGTAATATGTTATGAATTGTATTAACTACGTAACTTTAGATAAGCACAATGTTCTATACGAAATAAATGGTTTGGATTGCTAAGCAACATATGTAGGGCAGCCAAATGATCATTAAAAATACGCATTTCGGAGCACATGACGAACATTATAAGTAGTTCACAAAATCATTCCGTTTTATCTAACACATAATAATGAATAACCACCAAATTGATTGGAACCATGTCGAAATTCTAGTTGAAGAACAAAAGTATTTCTCGAGAATAATAAGCGAAATGCTCCACTTTAGAAAAAACTTTCATTGTATCAACGTAAAAAGTGATACCAATAACTTGAATTGTATATATGATTCTTTACTGTTGAAGTCCATTGTTGGTTTAAATTTTAAAACGTAACTTCACTCCTTGCGGCACGTTCCTGCATTTCGGCCGAAGGGATCATGCAGTGAGGTTCCACATACAGCTAAATTTTGTAAGTTTAAAAACATGTTTTGAATTTAAAATTTTTTTCATAACATATTACCCATTGTAAATGTCAAATGAGAGACGAAACGTAATGTTTAATATTTAAATTAAAAAACTTACAAAGAGGCTGATTTAACTCAAAAAATTAATAATTTTCTTATTGACATATTACTTGTACAATCAAGCTTCAGACTTCGTCATGGTACCTTTAATTTTAGTGAAGTTGGCGACCGACTAGTTCGAAGGAACTATTCCCGAAAATGAACTGTGCAGATATTCGTTTATGAACGTGTTCTCTAGTTCGTGAACAGTTCAGTTCGCGAAGCAGGTAGAACTAGGAAGTTCGCCGTGAACGGTGACCCTGGCCCACTTCGCGAAATAGCTAGTTCAAACGAACTAGGTCCTTTCATTCCCATAGTTGCAAAGGACATACATGGGGGTTTCAAATAAAAAAGAATTTCGTCAACACCTTGTTTTATTTCATTTCAACATCGACCCGCCCTTATTGAAACCTCCACAGTTCACGCTTCAAATTATACCCATGTAAAAACTAAAGAAATGGATAACTGATCATGGATACAGTCTGCTGTCGTTTTGTACCTATTTGGATTAGGAGTCTTGATATTTGGTTAAAAATTGAGTACTAAGATGAATAAGGTAATATTAAATAACATATCAATATTAAACTATTATATATCCGAATTGTTAACAAATCAAAATCGTCACAATAAATGATTGTTGAATCAGTAAAATAGTTGAATAAATTAATCAAAAATACATACTAATTCATGTAATGTCATAGCTTCCGGACGTGTTATGGGTTCGATGCAAGTGTGCATTTTAGTTGAGGTAGTTTATTTGCAAAAAATGCAGTTGAAAGCTTGATTTAACTTCAAGGAAGATTTCGTTAGTTACGAACAGTGTTAACCACTATTAAGTTTTTTAATGCATTTATTTAACTGCTTGAGAAGTGCAGTTTATAGATATCTTTGGAACCACAGGTATTTATACTGCAAATATGTTGTACGAGTAGGCAAACATATTTAGAAATGATCATTAAATGTGAACTGCACTATTAAGGATTCTGAAGAGCACTGGAATAAAATATCGAGAAAGGAGTATTAGGGGAATCAGAAGACTTGGAAACCATAATAAATGGCATGAACGGGGTCCTGGAGAAAGAGTTCAATATGAGGATTAATAGAGGGAAAACCAAGGTAATGGAGTGTAGTTTGGGAAACAGTGGAATAACAAAGGGCAGATAGGGCAAGGAATTCTGCTACTTGGGAACTACGGATGATAGAAGTATAGTAAATATAAAGAGTAGGATAGCACAGGCAAGAAATGCTTTCGCGAAAAAGAGGAATTTACTTACGGGTAATATAAGAGTGAATATTAGGAAATCGTTGCTAAAAATGTTCGTATGGAGCGTGGCGTTATATGGGTGCGAAACGTGGACGATAGGAGTTCCGGAAAGGAAAATAATAGAAGCCTCTGAAATGTTGTGCTAAAGTAAAATGCTGAAAATCAGATGGAAGTTCTAAACAGAATAGGGGAAAAGCGAACAATATGGAGGACGTTGACCAAGAGAAGGGATAGGTTAACAGGCCACGTTTTAAGACATGAGGGTCTTGTGAAATTAGCATTAGAGGGAAGTGTGTGGGGTACGAACAGAAGAGGGAGGCCAAGGATGGAATGCGCTAAACAGATTAGGGAGAATGTGGGTTGTGCTAGTTATGAGATAATGAAAAAGCTTGAGCAAGATAGGTCAGCATGGTGGGTTGCATCAGACGAGTATTAAGACTGAATACCACAACAAGAACTAGTCATTGTTACAGGTCATCTACAAAGGGTGAGTGTGACAATTTGAAAAGCTTCCTAATAATTCGAAATAAATTAATACAAAATCATGACCCACTTTTTAAATTTCTTCGATAATACCTACATTTAATTGAGGCGTATAATAAAAATACTTTACAACTTACGTCATAATTGAAAATTATTTGGCTTCATAGCTGAGCGTGCAGGTGACAGTGATGTTGCTACCCGTAAGCAGCTTTCAGAATTTGTACGGATAATTTCTCTTTTGTTTTGTTTTTCTTTTGAATAATTATACCTGCTAACTGTTAATAATCACATCATTTGGAGTTTAGTTTTACTGTAACGCTTACCCGCTCCCTCGGATCCGTTTACTCGCAAACAGGTCCTCACATGCCGAGGCTTTAATTGATTTATTAACGAGTTTAATAAACTTGTCACAACACGTAACGCAATGTAACTTTTCAATCCTGTCACCCATTGTCTTACAAAGCGGCGCTACGATCGCATCGACACGGCATTAGGTTGGCGTATAGATCAGATGCTTTCAGTTGGTGATTAAGTGTTGTGCTTCTGTATGTTATTAACGTAAACCCATTATATTTTTAAAGATTGGATACCTAATTGTTCAGTTTTCATTTACTAACAATTTATTTTCTTATTTTTTCAGGAGCTTCAATATGGCTTATTGAGCTAAAAGCTCCTGAATAAATATAACTGATATTTAATTGTTTTAAATTATGTCAATAAATGAAGACTGAAAAATTGGGAATCCAATATTTCATAACTACTTATATAAACGAACAGTTCTAATAACATCATAACTCAGTAGAACTAATATTGTAAATGCTTGCATCATACTGTATTACATTTGCCATCGAATTTGTCCCACGCCACAGGCCTTACTTCCACAGGGGTAATCAAAACTTCTCCATCAATATCTTTCATTATTTTAATGCCGAAGGATTAAAAATATGCTTCGACCCACCGCAGCACACTCAAGACAATGACGCGACGTCATTGTTGTCAGAGAAACATTGTTGTTTCCCCCTGAAGAGCGCAGAGGCAGTTCCGGGCCACACCGCCGCCAACCGTCCGTTTTTTTCCCATCATCGGACAATGTGAAAGGGGCCATAAGCTTCTTCAGCAGACTAAACTCCCGTCTTTTCCTCGGCCCGGGCGATCCGGGTGAAAAACGGATAATGAGAAACCAGTCTTATTTTCGCGCATACTCCCGTCAAGGAAAAAAACTGACGTCGGCATTCTTTTAGTGTAGTGAAGAAGCACTGTCCGGCGACGGGGAAAAATTGGACGCGGACGACTGTCGCCGGGATCTGCCACTGCGTACGTCCGGCGAAATAACAATGTTTCTCTGACTATAATGATGTAGCGTCATTGTCATGCGTGAGGTGCGGTAGGTCCAAGCATGTTTTAATCCTTCCGCGTTAGTAAAATAATGGAAGAAGTTTTGATTACCCTGATGGGAAGCCAGACCTGTGATGAGGCTCAAATTTGATGACAAATATTAAGGTATGATTGCTAATAAGGAAGTTTGTGAAGAACTACTCCTACCATTCATTGTTGTTGACGAAAATGATAAAAATGCGTTTGGGAAGACAATTATTACTAACACTCTCATTTATATATGCGATGCAACGATTTCTTGTCTAATATAGGCCTGGCACACATGAGTATAACATCGTGGCGCGACAGCAGCGTACACATGGGGAGCGACTTCAACCATTGTTGACTGTCGGAACAAAGGCAGACTGCTGGATTTCCAGTATTAATAAGTTTTAATTTATTTCAGACATGGAATTAGTCTTTGGATTCTCTTTCGTCTTTAAATACGGCAGAAACAAACAGGAATATTTTAAGTGACAGGTTATATCATAGTAACTCTACCCAAAATTGTTGTAGACAAACAAAAGTTTTTTAATATTTTATAACGAGTTTCTTAAAACTAGAAATTAATCTTTAAGAAAAATAGTTTGATAAAAGAACATTTATAGTAGAAAAAGTAGACAAAAGTATAAGGTTTTGTAAACAACTTGCAAAGTACAGATTTGGAATTGATCGTTCTTGAATGCAGCTGCAGTATGACAGAAGTGCTAGCGATGTTTGCAGTTCAGTTCCATGTGATTCATTGGGCTAAATTGTAGTGTTGTAGCGTGGTGTAACTTTGTGGGATAACTTTTTTCACTGTAAGTACTCGGATACTAAGAATAAGCTAGCATGACTTGGATTACGAACAAAATGATGGCGATAGGATTGTCGTTTGTGTGTTGCAAAGGGTTTTGACTTCTTAAAGGAGATTATATGTCACGTGCCTTTTGGACCTAAAACAGCACAATTTTTGTTTTTATGGAAGCCCTTTTAGAAAATTTCTGCTATATAGTGGCATATAGATCTTTTGCTACCGAGTAATTAACCTCGAAAGTGACACCAAAATTTGTCGCGACAAAATTTTGTTGCATGAACAGATATCAGAACGGCCAACTGTAACTATTTTGATCATACCACCCACTGAAGATGGACTTGTAACTTTTGACCAGTGCACAATGAACTCAAATATTTTGCACTTTCAGTTGGTGTCTAGTTTACTTCCCTTCAAAAATTCGAAATTGACGCCGCAACAGTTATGAGTAGACAGAACAGTAAGTAGGTGAAGTCATAAAGTGTACGTAGAAAATAAATTAGTCAATAGAAAAGTATGACCGACACTCTACCACGTACTGTGGAAACCTAGTTCTCAATTATCATTATAAAGTTTGTTTTGTTTGATTACTTTTTGTAATTTATATTCAACAAAATTACCTGACGCTCAATAAAAAGGACTTATATTAATCGAAGGCAGAGTTTAGCCGAGTTTATTACGAGCATTTAGTAATACTACGCGAAATCCCCCCAGAACGTTACAACACACACCAATATACTATATGTCACTAACTTACTTTTCTTTTTAGCTTCCACCTTTAATTTGTGTGTATTTGTTCCGTATGTAAATATTTATGTTGTATTAATTATTCCATTATTCTTATCTTATTTTTTTATTCTCGTGATCTTACCTTTTTAGAGAGAGGGAGAGTTGTTTGTTTTGTTGGGTGCCACGCTTTGTATTGGACACCAATAAGACCCTAGAAATTAGATGTTCCTCTTTCCCTGCTTCGCGCGCCTACCACTTAAGGCAAATCAGCAGCTCGCTTTCCCTCCGTTCTATCCAAATAAATTAAATAAGTTTACAATGTCACAATATATTTACTGGCTTCAATAATAACTTAATGTGTGCACCTGATTCTTAAAACTCACTTTTGAAAAATAAAGCCTCCATGACTCTATCACTTCGTCACAATTTCGTAAAGTGCTTCTGTACCTTTATAGAATTTCTGTTATGAAATCTTCGAAACAAATATTATATATCCGTACTATGTATTTAAAATAGGAAAAATAGTCTGCTTCGGAAAAGCAGCAAATTAAGATCGACTCCGATTTGTGTTAGATCCGATGATTTTAATTTTTAACCAGATGAGAATGCATTAGTGTATGTATCATTCCAGTTTTGTGGAAGTCATTCCTGTCAATCACGGTGGAATACTTGGGGAATTAATATCAGAATAGAGAGCGCTGCTAAATTTTGGGACTGGCACGCTCTAAGGCGGACGCAGGACTTTGTTTTATAACTATAGCGGTTAGAAGTACAGCGACCGGATACATATAAGAAAACAATAACAAACCGACGAGATATCTATGGCGGAGGGTACAAAAATAATACGATCGTGACCGGTGACTTTTCCCAAAGTTTTCACCGTGAAAACAATTAGTCTTTCGAACCGCTGGAGTGAAAACAATAAATGAAGTGCAGCTGTGCGGGCTGAAATGATCACACCCAGAACGAAGCGGGAAACATTAACAGCCAATTAAGCATAAACGCAGTGTTAGTGACAGGAAATATTTTACGATCATGGTGGATACAAAAACATGAATAATATCAGTATTTGTGGCATAACCAACGAGGAAATATCTTCTAAATTTGAAAGACAGCGTATATCCGCCACACAATTCTCCCGCTTCGACGTTGTGGACAATCATCTTCAACGGCCAACATATCGGCGAATATCAACCGAGGGTCCAGCTGCAGTGAACAATCGCCACTAGATGAGAAATGCCAAGAACCTTTTTCCAAATACAAAAAGAAAATTCTGTCTCTTTTCACCACTTGAGATAAAAAAATCGTTAAAATTCTCCAACAAGCAACAAATTATCGGTGCGTTTATGCCGCTTGCATAAATTCCGCAACTTTGTTAGTTGTGCTGCGAGAGTTGGCAGTCAAATCCCTTCTCAAACCTAGTTTCCTCAAACACCATCCCTTGACGTCTTCATCTTTCAAAATTCTTCCCGGCAATGTCTTTCTCTTACCCAACCGACCACACTGGCATATCTGTCTCAACTGGAGGTGTACTAAATCTCTTAACGAAAACAGACTATCCTCACTCGCCGCTCACCTGCACTAGTAATATCTTCCTAAACATCCCCCCACTTCCTGAGGATCTTCAAATAAAAGTTTACGGTCCGCCATGACTGCGGACCGCACCCAGGACAATGACCCTCCAACATTAAAACATTTGAACTGTTTTTAGGGATCCGCCGAACATAATACCAAGGTCCACCCGCCAACTGCTAAAATGACCGACCGAGCACACATTTAAGTGACTAAAATTATCACCACACCTGAAGGGCGGAATCACTTATTACAATGTATGAAGCTACTGGGTCAACAGTCTAGGTGCAGTGGGCAAGTTGCTTTATATTGAAGTGTTGATGAATCGTGCTCACTTTACTTCCATTCTTAGCTAACAAATCAATTGCCTGATTTTCGATGAATTGGCGTTATGCAGATTGAGAGCAACCATAACAAAGAAGCCATGTCATTGGAACACAAGACAATAACAGACAACTTTTCCCAAAAATTAGTAGTTTAAGTTTTTCACTTATTTGTCCTCCTTTTTTAGTGTATAATATAATGGAATTATATTTAATTACTTTCGTGTTGCGGAATTAGTGCGGTTAACGTTACAGTCGACTTCATCTATAATTCTACAATACACCATAAAATACATTTGGCTGCATCACAAAAGGTAAGCCTAAGAAGGGTTTTATGATGACAAAATAAACAATGTTAATTATGTACCAGTACACGTGTACTTTGGTTTATCTGCTGTTTTTGACTATCCGTCCAATTATCGCCATCAGATAATCGAGAGCCTATTGCGCGTAAGATTACCACATGCTTTTAACCATGAAATGATTTGCCATTATTAAAAGAGTTATCACAGCTGCTGGACTGCCTCTTTACGTTGTGCATTGAAATTAATTGGGAAGAATTTGCTTTAGGGTCGTCAAGATCGCGCGGCTCCTCGGCCTGTCCAAAACGAAGTCGAAGACGCTGTGCTTGAGTCTGTCGAGGATGACTATTACGAGTATCTGTCATGTTCCGGACAGTTAGGCGTTTGAAATCAACGTTGATATTTACTTACTTGCAATGGGGCGGTTTCTCGAAGTCTGTGGTCGTAAAGTAAACCTGGGGCGCGTGGTGCGGAGAGGATGTGTTCGTTTGGACCCTAATTATCCTATATCGAATTACTTATCTCAGTGCCCCACGTTACTACATAGAGTTTTAAACAGTTACCGAAATCACCCTGTATATGGCAGTTGGAACAGTAGAAAGATGGTTGAGTATCAATGTAATTTAGCAGTCTCCACCCATGGACAGGAAAGGAAAAGGAAAGTTTCAGTTGACCCGGAACTTCACAGCCTATACCATCGCCCTGATATACCTGCTCATTAGACGTGGTGCACTCTGAACGTGTTTCTTGTAACAACACTCATTTACACTCCATCAGTAATATACTATGCAATATTTCCCTATTAGTCATCTTGATGCTTAGATATCGCTGTAAATGGTAAATAGAAAAAATTAAATATGAATTTTTAATAATTTTTTTTCGAAAGGAATTTTGTGAAAAAAAAATTTAACCTCAAAATTACGTATGAAGATGGGAATCCCTGTCAAAAATTGTTTAAAAATTATGCCCTGAACCTTCGAAAAACAGGCTAATCATTAAATACAAGGCTAAAAATGAAACATGTTACATGAAACCGTTCCCTCTCCTTTTATGAAACCAGTTCTTCCCAGTGTGCAATCCCTGTTTTACGTATCGTTTTCATGAAACACGTTTCTCCAGTGTACACCGGTCCATAGCATCAATCTAAAACCACTACTATTTAAAACTAAATATGCATTGACGTATATTGTGATATATTGCCGTAAAATTATGCTACTTTTTACGTAATAATATTCTGGGACACTGGGAAAATATCTAATTATAAGTATAGTGGTCAGTGGCGGCTTGTGAGTTTTAAAGTTATGTACATCACCCATAGGAATTTTTATTAATTCGTCAAAAACATTTAAAACTACAGTTGTGTCAGCGCGATCACTTTCTTTGGGAATTGAAACAATATACTGCGCATGCGCATTTGTCATTTCAGACAGTAAACCTTGAGCTACAATCCAGAATAACACAAAGATTATGCTGCTTTGGTGGGAGAGATCACGCAGGTAGGTTAATGTCTTCTAAATAAAACCAGAAATTATTATAAAGGTCCTTAAAGATACGAAACAAAATATTCTTCCTAAATTAATTAATATGCTCATGAGCCCATATGCTTCAGCCACCACTGACAATAGCGTTTCTCTTTCAGCAGTGCTTAATATTAATAGTGCTTGATTTGTACATTTTCAAAATACATACAGATTTTTGCTACTGAGTAATTGGCTTCCAAACTTAGGTCAAAATTTGCGGCGGCATGGATAAATATTTTAACAGCCAACTGGTAGTATTGATAAATAAATAATATAAGAAAACTGGGCAATATTACTAAGAAATTGTAATTTCGAATTTACTTAGAAAGCGTTGAAATTAATTGGGAAGAATTTGCTTTAGCTCCTCGGCCTGTCCAAAACGAAGTCGAAGACGCTGTACTTGAGTCTGTCGAGGATGACTATTACCAGTATCTGTCATGTGCCGGACAGTGGACTGCGTGTTCGAATACTCTCCATTCCTCAGCATTTGTTAGGATAACCTTCCGTAACCTCTTCCCATTGTTGTTGTGGTAATCAGAATGGTAATAACACTGGCCTGATGCAACCCTCCATGATAACCTATCCCATGCAAGCATTTTCATTTCTACAAAGTTACCACATCCTAAGTTCTTCCCAGTCAGCTTAGCGTTTCCATCCTTTTCTGTTTTTACCCCACACACTTCCCTCTTATGCAAATTTTACATACCCTCATGTCTCAAAACGTGGCCTATCCCTTCTCTTGGACAGTCCTCCAAATTGTTCTCTCTTCTCCTATTCTGCTTAGAACTTCTTGGTTAGTTAATCTACCCACCAATCTGATTTTCAGCATTCTCCCATAGCACCACATTTCGAAAGATTATTTCTTTTCCTTTCTGCAACTCCTACCGCCCACGTTTCGCACCCATATTACTCTACATTCCATATGAACATTTTAGTAATTATTTCCTAATATATAGCTAGTGGTAAGTAACTGTAATTCATGTACGCCAGGTAAGAATAATTTACATTCAGCTTAGTTTCAGTAAAAGCGCATAAATGTCCTTGTTGCGAAGTGGCTCCCCATAAGCGTTCCACGTGTTAAAGATGCATACCCTTTCGCATCTCTGACATTTCCAAGAGAGACATGCGTTTCACTCAGAGTCGAATGATAATCAATTTTACTAGCATGAAATATTTCGCTCTCAAAGAAAAATATTCAAAATAGTAATTATATTAAATTAATAGTAATTACATTTTCGCTGACAAAATTTGAGATGATCCCACGTTTCGATGCTAGTTTTTAATCATACTCAGATGGCTCTTAAAGTAAACAGAATAAACTAATAACAATAGATACGACCTTATTTTAACAGACAATTAAAAAATCTGGATTGTCGGTGTCCGATATTCTCTGTCTCTCTATTTGTTTTTATTTACATCTGTATAATATAAACAGAAATGGCAACACAAAAGTAGAGATTTTTAATAAACATTAAATAATAGTTTATGAGGTTAATGAAAGTTCACATCGGAACCAAAACATCTTTCATTAATTAAAGTTTCTTTAAAAATATTTCTGTTTTATTCTAGTCGAATTTCTCCGACCACTTGTGTTTAATGAAGTAATGGTGGTTGTTGTCGTACGGCAATTCCACGATCAACTCCGCTACTCCGCGGAGAAAATAAACTAAACGATTAATAAATGGTGACCCGAAAGTTCTAGGATACTTTATATCTTAAAATTCTTCAAGTACGAGTAGGTTCACCTACAATTTACGAATTCAATTGGCGTGTCTTTGTTGTTTAAGAGCATTGTGATTTCAGTTCAGTTCCAAGTGTATTACGGATACACTATGAGTTTCAAGGTTCCATCTGCGAACAGTGCAGAATATTAAAAACTGATAGCTTGTAATTTTCGTTTCAACATATCTTGAAATATACGAAGAATGGATTTTCTGTTTGAATAATGCTTAATTTGGTACTTGATATGTACATTTAAAAAACATTATAATATATAGATGCTTTCTTGTCGAGTAATTGGCCTCCAAACTGAAGTCTACATTTATCGCGAGAAAATTTGGTGGTGGTTTTGCGTTTGGCATTGATAGATATCTGAACGGCCAGCTGTACTACTTTACTGATGATGCCACTACATTATGGGCTACAAGTTGTAACGATAAGCAAAGTTACACACATATCTGGTCCCTAGAATTGATTTGACACGGGATCAAAGTTAACCCGTTTTGCAGAGCGCGCGCTTACGTTACATTCAGAGTCCTAGAGTCGTCGTAATACTTAGGAACCCAACACGAATAAACTTTTTTTTTGTATATACGAACCTGCTCTTTATAATGATACTATTTAAATCCAAATTACGAGTGACACACATTGGGATATATTGCTATAAATTATAGCTATTTTCAAAGTACAAATTTTTCGTCTATTTTCATGTTCAACATCTCTGGAAATATAAGACCATTAGAGTTTCTGTTTAAGTAATTATTAATATGGCTCCTGACATGTACATTTACAAATTATTGTTGCTGCTGAGTAATCGGCCTCCAAACTGCGGTCCGAATTTGCCGCGACCATAATTTGTGGTGACTTTAGGAGTGATACATATCATAACGGCTACTGTACTACTTCTTTGATCATACCACTACATTTTGGAGTAGAAGGTGTGCCGATAAACCAAATTTCGCTACTATCTGACCACCAGAACGGATTTGAGACGAGATCAAAGTTGGCCCCCTTAGCGTATCGCGAGCAATACCGCAGCAACATAGTTAACTTCCGAAGCCTATATCTCATATAAACCGGCAGATCCCAACATAAAAATAGATGTTTTGTGTACATAAAAGACTGCTCTTTCTAATGGTACCATTTAAAAAAATTGGGAGTGACGTATTTTGAGATATTTTAACCTGATATTTGGCTACTTTTACATGTAAAATCTTTCAGGGCAAATTTCATGATAAATATCTCAAGACATATGAGTAAATAGTTTTTCTGTTTCTGTAAGTATTAATATGGTTTCTAAAATGTGGTGAAATATAGATCTTATTCTGCTGAGTAATTGGCCTCCAAAATGACGACAAAGTTTGACATGACAAAATTATGTGGCAACTTTGGCTTGAGGAGACATCACAACGGCCAGCCATATTACTATTTTGATCATATCACTGCATTCTATGCTAGTAGTTGTATCGATAAAGCAGAGTTTCACAGTTATCTGGCCTCTAGACCTGATTTACCAAGGGATCAAAGTTGGCCTTTTCAGAGGCGCGTGCGCGTTAACTCGGTGACAGAAGATGGGCTTTTAACTTCTGAACCAGTGTAAAATGAACTCTAATATTTTACACATTTTCAATTGGGATATGGGTTTACTTCGATACAAAATTTCATGAGATTTGGACATTCTAGTGTCGCTTTATCCGGAAATAAATGCCCTCTTATTTACAAGTTAATTCACTGCAATTAAATATAATTACTGTTTGTGTAAAAGTGAATCTTTCAAATCATTTTCTTACTTAACTGTTACACCAGTTACTCCCAAACTACGTATAGCGTACGTTACTGGGGTGCCTCTAATGTATTACAAGTAAAAGGTTTCACAGAGTGATTAAAACTGCCTTGACGAATGCCCGAAATTATATAAATTTTGTACAGTAATATTTCACTTAGGTTTGCTTTTCGAAAAACAATTATAAAGAGATAAATTCAAACGAAATATCTCAGACAAAATGGAAGATTGTTTCTTCATCAGGAAAAGTTTTTAAATTATCAGTACGGAAAGAAAAATTATTGAATATGGTGGTGGATTAGATTGATTTGATGCAACCATCCATGCTAACCTATTCTCCGCAAGCCTTTTAATTTCTACATAACTACCACATCCCACATCCTTCCTAATTTGCTTAGTGCATTCAATACTTACTCTCTCTTCTGTTATCACCTCACAAACTTACAAACTTCCCTCTAATGTTAATTTTACTAGACCCTCATGACTGAAAACGTGGCGTATTAATTCAGCCCGTCTCTTGGTCAAAGTTCCCCATATTGTTCTCTCTTATTCTGCCTAGAACGTCCTGGTTAGTTACTCTTTCCACCCATCTCATTTTCAGCATTCTTCTATAGCACCACATTTCAAAAAGTTTTATTTCTTTCCTTTCTGCAACTCCTAGCTTCCATGTATCGCAACATTCAACGTCACACTTTATATGAAGTAATGATTTTTGTGAAAGCCTTCCTTGCCTGTGTTATCCTACTCTTTATGCCTCCTATATTCAACTATCCCTAGTTATTATTCTTCCCAAGTAGCAGAATTCCTTAATTTCCTTCAAAATATCATTTCCCAATCTTTGTTATTTCACTATGTCCTATAGCACACTCCATCACCTTGGTTTTTCCTCTATTAATCCCGTAGTTGTACTCGTTTTCCAGGGCCATATTTATGGCATTTATTATGTTTTCCGTCTTCTGACTTCCCTAATACTACATAATTATCGGGTTTTATTTATTCTCCTTGCAGTATGATTCCTTTTCCGTATTCCTTTTTGACTTTATTTATCTTCTTCTTCCTGGTTGGCGTTGTAGTCCTCTGTGAGCCTGAGCCTCCTTAATGATAGATTTATATCTTGCGCTTCCATCCACCATGCTTTAACTTTCAGGGTTTGTAGGTCCTTCAAAGTTCCATCTATCCATCTTAGCTGGGACCTTCCTTTTCTCCTATTTCCTTCTGGCTGAGGGAAGGTAAGTTTTTTGCATGGATTGATATTCTCCGTCCTTCTCATGTGCCCTAGCCTCTTAAGTCTACATATTTTCAATGTATGGATTATGTTAGGATTTTGGTATAGGTTGTATAGCTCATTATTGTATTTTATTCTCCATATTTCATTAACACATCTTGAGCCATAAATCTTTGTCAGGATCGTCCTTTAGAATATTTTCAATTTTTCATAATATTTTTTAGTGAGTGCCCAAGTCTCACATGTGTACATTTATATTTTTGTCTGCTTTTTAACCTTTTTGACATCATTAACTTTTTTAGGCTGTAGTAACTTTTGTATCATTGGCTTATTCTGTGGTTAACTTTGCCTTATTGAATGTAGGTGGTCCGAGGTGGACTTCCCAGGTCGGAATCCACGCCGATGGTGTTCAACCACCTTTTCTACATAGAATTGCAGTCTTTTAAAGAGTACATTTGAAAACATCTTATGTATAACATTTAGCAAATTAATGCCACAATAATTTTCAGGTTGGAGGCGATCACCTTTCTTGTAGATAGAGCATATTAATCCTTCTTCCCATCTACTGGAGAAAATCTCTTCATTGCATATTCGTTCCACTAGATTCCATACCCTATCAATATATTCTTTACTGTCAAATTTAAACGGTTCTGCGTTCAGTCCAACAGGGCCCGTAACTTTATTATTCTCTAATTTCCATATTGATTCTTTTATTTCTCTCAGTGTTGGTGGTGCTATTTTATCTTCATCTTCTTCTACTATCTGCGTTCCATTTATAGAGTTATCATTCATCTCATCTTGTGTATTTTAATACATAATTTGAAAGTACTCCTTCCTCCTTTTAAGGATTTCTTTATCATCTCTAATAATTTCTCCTTCCACGTTATCGCAACTTTTGAATCATCCCCTTATTTTATTCATCTGTTTATAGAATTTTCTGCTTTGATTTCTATTATCGCATTCTTGTAATTCTTTTTCGTAGAATTCTTTCTTTTTCTTTTTATGCATCCTTTTCTCCTCTCTTCTAGCATTTCGATGTTCTTCAGTTGCAGCCTTTGTGAACTTTTTCTGTATCATAATTTTATATTTTTTGATCTTTTCGTTAGTGACTTGTTCACATTCTGTATAGAATCACCTGTTTCTTTTGTTTTTCTCCATATATCCAATTTTTTTCTCTGCTGTCCATTTAAGTATATCTTCTATATATTTTATTTATTTATTTCCGTTTTAGTTTCTACATTTCTACATAGCAACATAATATGTTTTCATATTCATTTTTCGTTTCTAGTTGTTTTATTCTTACAATGCAATATTTCTGGACTTTTTCTTTCTTTATATTATATTTATATTTATTTATTTTTTCTCGTATTCTAGTTACTAACAGGTACTAGTTTGTGTCTACATTTTCCCCTCTGTAACTTCTAAGATCCATCATGTTGGTCTTATGTCAAGCACATATCAATACATGGTCAATTTGATTGAATGTCCTATTATCAGGGGACCGCCAAGCTGCTAGGTACATTCTATTACGAGGAAACGTAGAAATTCCAATCACCATATTCAAAAACTCGCTAAGCCAATGAATCTTGTACCATTATTATATAACTATGTTGTCTTGATCATCATATCCTACTTGTGCATTAAAATCCCCAAGAAGTAATTTGATATAATTGTTTGGGCAAGTCCTAACCACTAGTTCTAGTTCTTCGTAAAATTGGTCTTTAATATCGTCACATTTATCCTTGTAGGAGCGTGGACAGATATTAAATCTCCCTTATACTCTAAAAATGCAGATTCTGTGATTAATTTCTTTAAAATCCATTTCTACGTGTTTTTTTACAGCTATAGTAAAGAATGCTGTTCTTCCTTTCCAGAATGCCCTGTCCTGTCCATCTAATTTCCTGTAATGCTATTACATAGACTATATAATCTTACAGCTGTCTTTCTAAGTTGTTCAATACTGCGGTTCTATACAGGGTTCCTATTTTCAATTCTTTATTCTTGCCGGGTCGTGTATTTATGTATCCATCCTGTTTTTCCGAGGCTATCATTATTTTCGTAACGTGGTAGTCTTTTATACGAGTATGAGGTTGTCAGCCTCACGTGTCAACCCCCAGCCTGGAGAGCTCAAGACCTGTCCGGCAAGGAAGGCCCTACCAGTAGCTACGCTACCACGGCCATAGCTCTTGAGGTCATCAGAGCGCTCAAACTCCATCGCCACGTTAAGGCGGAGATTCCAGTTGCTCTTCAATTCTATTTACTGCTGACTGCCTTCCTAGAGCTTATGAGGAAGCCTTCTTTCTCCATATTTCATTTCTGTCCTCATCAAAATCCTTAGTAGTGTGTTCCAGTTTACATTATCAAAGGCTTTTTCTAAATCTACTAATGTCATGAACGTAGGCCTGTTTTTTCTTATTCTGTCTTCTAAAATTTGAAGAAAAATTAAGATGGTATTAATGAATACTTTCCCTTGGCATCACCCATCACAACTGATCAAATTGTTCGAATAATACTTTCACGTAGATAATATGCACAAATGCGCATGTATTCAAGAGATCTTCGAACAAAACTTCTATCTAAATTTACATCTTTATAAGAAGACTTTGAGCATAAATTCATTGAAGACAAATTTGCAAACTCCTATCTATGCAAACAATGTTATCAGCGGTATGCTGTAATAAGAAGAGTATTATGCGAAAACAATCGAATGCGAGATGGTTTCCAATATTCACTTTGAATCCGAGATTTGAGAAATTATGTACTCAGGAACAAGTTGGTCCAACCCATTGTTTTAATTATTCTTTGTCCATAAACTGTTTGTGAATTTAAAATACGTGTTTCATTTATTAATCTGTTTGTATGCTAACCTAACCGCATTGCCACCGGGCTTCAAATACATTCAATAGACCAACGCTTTGACTTTGATCGGCGTGAAAAATATAGATTGTATCTTTAACCAATCCAAACATATGTGACGGTAGCATTCCCGGTGAAGACATAAATCAAAGAAAAAAGTGCAAATGTAAAAAAGAAGCATTGTATCTTTGAAAATAATTGCTTTGAATAATGCATTAGACCATTATAAGTGATTCTTCTAATATACATGATCAAAACGAATATTAATTAATTTTAAAAATGATGTGATCATTTATAACCTCGTTGCAATCCCCCATTCAGCTTCATTGTGTTTATGCAATATTAATCAAATAAATGAATTTTCATAGTGATGAGAAATTTTTATCGTGACAAAACCTTTATTATATACTCGAGGATAGTTATACGCAAACATTTTGTTGTTGTTTGGAGCTCTTCTGCGGTGAGAACTGGAAGAGTGTTCGGTTTCTCCAATACAATAGCATATAAAACGGATGACAAAGTTATTTTTCTATCATAAGATGAAAGGAATTCCGTTTCGTTACTCCCACTAACGTTTGTTTTGGATGTATGTCACTACTTGATTTTTGTTAGGATGAAAGCAATTCGTATTGAAGGACAATACTTTATAAAAGTTACAATTTCTCGTATCCAAGGTCCAGAGCACCAAATTACTGTTGTGAGCAAGACAATGTATATAGTATTTCTTTTGAACGAAATTTAATCGTTGTTACTAACATGTTTGATGCGTTGTCAGTTGTACTGCCTACAAATTAATTTTCGTGGTACATGCTGCGATATGGCGCTTTTATTTAGATATTCCCTAACAAAGCATTTCGTTCCGTATTTTCCAGAAAATAGACGTTCATCTCAAGTAACTTTTGTTGTTGATCAGCTCTCACCAGATATTAATACAGGTCAATGCCACGAAATTTACAAATGACTTCCTTGATTGGTACCCATTCCAGTAATTTGTACTTGGGATTTGAAATAATAGATATTAATATAGTATTATTTTTTAAATATCGTTTACCGTTGCGATCGATCACCCGTCTGCACATAAAAAGAAAACAGGAGTCTTTGCGCAGTCTGTTACGTTCTTTTCCTTCAGTATTTAAAATGTACAACATAGACAGCAAAGTATTAAAAATCTGGGTCATTTCTGGCTGTACCGTCCTAATCACAATCACGTCTGCAAATGGGTCGTTTTCCAAATTCACAGGAGTTACTCTAGCTCTATAATCCGTCGATGTAGATGGGATTGGCGACGGGGACGGTGTTTGTGACAATATTTCAAGAATTTGATGAATAATGGAATTATTTGCAATGTGATAGCTTCATCATCATTCTTAATCTAGCACCTGCTGCCTGTTCTGCTCTTAATCGACCATCTCTTATTTTCCTTGTCACTCCAGTGGTGTTAATTTCTTAACTAGATTATTTTAAAATAAAATAGACATCACTCTCGTAACAATTTAATTTTTTTCTATAATTTAATTATTTATTTCCTTTCCCTTTGTTCAATTTTGACGGTCTACAATATCAATGCATTGTTAAGCAATATTTTGGCTGTAGCCTCTACTGGGCGCAGTTGACTTAATAACAAAATCACGTATAAATAATTATGTTACTTACCTTAATTCCACATATTTCTTCCCATAATTTTTGTTTATCAAATTGTTAACTTTTATTCATATAAGCCATTGATTTTCAATTTTATCTATCAACTTTTCTATTTACGTGCCTTATATTTACCCCATTGCCCAAAACAAAATATATGAAGCCATATTGAATAAGCATCAGCTGTCAGTTACCAACTTTTAGTTCAATGGGAATCGGGTAGCGTATCGAACTATAAATAGGTCGACTGAATGGCTTGGGGTATCGCTATCGAGAGAAAACAATCAACAACAATAACGAATAATTTAGAAGTTGTAAATAAATAGAACAAACCGAGAAGAAAAATTATCGATACTTGAAAGAATCTAACACTGAAAGTGAATATCGGTCACTGCCACATAGAATACGTAATAATGAAAAATTTATTCATCTAGGAAAAGATTTTAATATGATGGCACCATCGAAAGTTTTAATTACGCATAACATACTGAAGGTATTCCTGGTGTAGATGTATTATGATTTTTTATCGCGTCTTCGAGTAATTTACCCGGTTTGAATCCCAGAGTATTTAATCTCCGTCACCAGTCCATATAAAATATTTTTACAGTAGCACATGTTCGGTATTATTTAATTTATGATTACATATATTTACGTAATTTTTAATATACAGGGTGTAACAGAATGACTTTTGGGAGGATGTAGAGGGTGTTATGGTGAGAATTTTTCATAAAGAAACCCGTGACCCGAAATGAAAAATGGAGTGTCTGCAACTAATCAACACAGAAATATTTACAGTTGGTTTAAAATAACAAGTCCGATGGTCGTTAAGGCCTGAGAGGGATGTGACTTTCAATCAAACAATCACAGCAACGCTGCGTGACGAGCCCCTTATTTAGAGGACTGTTATTCGATGGCTGAAGGTCACACCCCTCTTTCGCTGTAATGGCCATCGGTCGTTTTATTTTATACAGATTAACATTTTCATTTGAAAAAATTACTTTGTAGGCGTATGGCTGAATTTTACACTGAAGTATAATTGCATAGAGTAAATATATAAAAAGCAAAACCTAATACCCTGTCAAAATTAAGCTGAATTATTATATATATAATAAAATTGAAGTGTCTGTCTGACTGTATGCCCGTATGTTTGCCTTGAATAGGCTCCGAAACGGTTCACGGATTTCTATGAAAAAGTGAGGGTTTAAAAACAGGAATTTTAACTTACATATTCGTGAATATTTCATTTTGATGATAATACTAATATAATATAAATATTAATTCTAGGGGAAGATTTCTTTGTACGTCTAAGTCTCCAAATTGTGAATGCAGGTTGCCTATACCTATTGCCTATGATCTATTTATGCGCCGAAACGGCTCAACGAATTTCTATGGAATTTCAGGAATTGAAACAGGAATTTTAACTTAATTTTTCGTGTATGTTTCATTGAGATACCTTGCAGGGCCAGAATATATTAATGTGCATATTTATAAATCCATTGAATTTCCGCGTGAAAACCACCTGCGAGTAAAAAGTCCTATTAGGCGTTCTTTTATCATTCATCCCACTTACTGCGTTGAGAGAGAGAGATGGAGATGGAGGGTGAGCATTCTCACTGCATCTATTGTAGTAAACATGTGAAAGCGGGATAGATATGTTCAAAACCAACCGCGAGTTATGTTTTGCCGTGAAGCGATCATAAATAAATGATAACGTACTTTCATTTTAGGGGGGGGGGGACTATTACGGAGCTAACGAAGTCGCGGGCATACTTAAATATTTAATAAATCGTTTGATTTTGGTTGTTATTGAATACTGCAGATACTAACAAATAAGGTGCATAAAAAACCTTGCCTTAATATTTACTTGTAACTTTGTGCAAGATTATCTTTCCAAAATCTGCAGGACGATTATTACCTATATCTGCCTGTCTCAATTGCAGTCTAATATCAATAAGTACACCGCTTATATTCTAAACTATTTATAATGTTAAAAGTAATTACTTACATTGGAGTTGTAGATTGCATAACGGTCCCTTGCACTGTAAATAAAAGAAATTGTAATCAGTATCATTGTTGCAATACACACATAAATGCTATTTAACTGATATTACTACCAAACATTTACAGAAATATTATCAAGACTAGCATCATAAGGAACTTGATATACTATTACTGCCGACTATTATTACAAGCTAAAAGGCTTTCCAAGAGTAATCTCGTGATCAGGCGATGGAAATTGACAACGGAGCCATAGGTCATGGAAACGTCGCGTGTTAATCACCATTGTACACCCGAGTCCTCATTCCACATCTACGGAAGTCCCTAACCACCGATTAAATGAACGTTCCCTAGGTGGGTTATTATTTCCTTGACTACAGTTCGAATATGTCCTTAATCATTCAATCTCTTCACATTCAGTTTACTATATTCAGCCTCCTTATGACCAAGTAATTCCAGAGCAATTTTCGCTGCTAAATCTGATAATCGTGAACTATAGTAATGTTTAGTTGACTCCCTTCTTTGCTGTTAGTCATGTTTATTTTTGTGGAAATACGGTATTAAATTGCATTACTTATAATTGTGGAAACTACATATATTTAACAAAAGTGTACTTATTACCAATGATATCATACTTAGTAAAAGTAATTAAAAATGGTATCTACAAGTATTGCACTCGGCCGCCCGATAAAGCGACCCAGACTGAGTAGCGGGAATTAAATAGCCGGGCAAAATAAAATAATTATAAAATGTAAAGTTAATTATTAAATGTTTTAAATTCTATATTAACAAAAATCTGTTGTTGCCATTTATGAATATCCTGTGAGGTCCTGAAAATTCATTTTAATTTTGTTGATTTCAAATTCTATATAGAGTAAATTCGCTAAAAATTGAGATTAATTTAATACGTGAGCATTTAAAATATTGATTTAGAAGAAAAAATAATGATTTAATTTTTTAAAAGTAAAACATAAATTATATTATAGAAAGATTATCATTATTTAAAGTATTTGCAATAAGGAAATATGTTCTGGTAAAAAAAGTAAAATTGTTCAATTCTCCCTGGTCCTCCCAAAACTGGTGCAGATACGGATAGTAAATTCATCAGGGGCGTGAGAATAGTACCCAATTGCCCGACCTACCTAATGCAGGTGTTCTAGGGTTTTCGCTGCATGCCTTTTGTTGAAACACCGGGTTGGATCCTTAAACTTTAGACCGGGGGCCCTAGTCAACCCTTGGCTGCCTTCCTCTACCTTCCACATTCCCCCTTTTCAATTCCTTTCCTATACTATTAAAGGGGAGTCGTCTGTTTCAGGATCACCCTCACGTAGCCTGATACTTAAAAATAAACTTTTCTATTCCCTTCCTAGTCCAATAAAGGGAAGTTGCCTGTAGTGGCTTTCCAACCTGAAGAGGGTCCAGATCAGGACCGAAACATGTAGTTGTATTAAATTAGTATTGGCTTTATTTTATTAATTTTTGCCTTTTTTTGGCCTCATTAAAACATTAATTTAAACTTACAGACGTTAATAACTATTAAACCAAAAGGTTGCCCATATATAAGAATTATACTAATAAACCAACGACCGGCATAGTGTGGTGTTCTTCTGTACATTCTTAATTGTATCTTCAACGAACAAACGGTACGTTATATACATATATATATATATATATATATATATATAAATTGATTGAAGTACCTTAATACCTCAAGTTTTAGTTACGACTAATAATAAAAAACTCAAATACACCACGAGAGTTGTTACTTTTCTTTTAAAAATAACAATTGTCCCATTAAATGCACTAATTTTTTGAAAACTTACATTGGTTTCCGCTACTGATTTAAATAGTACTAAATTTCCCTCTTTATATGTAATCAGCTGTCGTCAGGTTAAAAATACAGGAATTGATCTAATGTTATGTCAATATATATATAGTATATAGTGATGTGACAGAGAAAATATGATCATTTCTTTAAATCGTCGTTGTAATTAGACAGCACAAAATATTTACTTATGCATTGTAAGTAATTAGGATTTAAGTTATGTTGTACTTCATACTGTATAGTAAAATATTCTGTTATACATTTAATTACTTATCTAATAAACAGTGCGAATCCTATTTTCTCATAAGAGGGCTAAAGAAGTTTTATCCGCTGGTTTAATATAACGTGCTTTACACTGTACTGATAAATTACAAGTCAACGTTGCTTTGAAATAATTTTTAATGTTTGTTTACTAATACTGGAAGTAGTGGGAAGAAGTAGTTAGGATAAGTTAACGTAGAAGATGTTTCTTTGGGGCTCGGCTCGCGTTTCGGCCTGCCGTTTTTGGAACACAGCGATGCTATCTTTGCCGACCAATAGAAGCCACCTTCGCGGCAATCCAAATATAATTCCCCTCCTCTGAGTGGGGATTAGTACAGATGTATCCAAGGGCGCCAGCTGCGAAATGCTCCACAAATAATAAAAACAAGAATTAGTACTAGCACGACGTAGGTCATTACTGAGAATAATGTACTTCTTATTTAATTGGTAAATTAAATTTAAATGATCTTATGTTAATCTTCGATTTTAGCGAACAGAGTGAGAAAGGGAGCAGGAATGCCAATAAAGATTGCCAAATCAGATATTTTCAAATGATAGGACGAGAAAGACTTGCCGCTCAGCAGACACCGAAATTAATCATTAATTTTTACTTACTTTGCAGGGAATTTTACTTTTTAGGAAATGCCCACGTGTTTATAATTATTATCGTACAGGAAGAACAAAAAAATTATTTAAGATACAGATAGCTTGAGAGTAATCTGCAGTGTGACCTCTTTCGTTTAATAGCAAACGATTTAAATTTAAACCAGTGTGAAGGGAAGCATAAGCGCAGCCAAGGTTTCACTAGGGCCCCTGAGCTACAGCTAAAGGCAGGAATTCCCAACCCCGTCCCACAGAAACATCAATTAAAAATACCGTAACCTACACACGGTTTATGTGCATTACTGTATTTGTGAGAAGTGGAAAGGCGAAAAATTAGAGGCATATATAAGAAAAACATTTTTCGGGTCGACTTTTTATTTTAATCACTATTTCTGAACCAGAATTTTATAAAATCAAGTTATAGATCTTGACTAACCAATGAGCATCTTTATGAATATTTACTAGTCACATTTTTCTAACTATTAGGCCAAAGATCACACTGAGAGTGATTCATTATTATAAAATGTTTACTATGTACAAATTCTTTGTTTGTTTATTAATAATATATCATGCATATCTAATTATAAATATCCATATACAAAAATAGTCGGTGTCCGTTGTACTACTGATATTTTTTAATGCGCTCTAAGGTACAACATGATTGGGGACCGCTGGCTTAAGGATCGGTCACGGCATTCCGTACCTATATTTCCTTATTTGAATTACAACAGTTCTTCTGTTGATAGTAATAATGAAAAAATGAGAAATATAAAAACAAGGCAGCTTTAAGAAGTCCACAATCCAAACATGCATTCTAAAAACTTCAGCATAAATAATATTAATAAGTGTTAATATTTTCAGTGTACGACAAAGTAAGCTCCTTTATCACTAGCAATATTTTTTTAAATATTACAAAAATCATTTGTATTAAGTAAAGCTACTTTTATTTATATACAGTGCTATATAAAAAAGAAAGCTAATCGCCCATAACTCCCAATTAGCGGTCGTAACATCCAGCGTCGTAACCTGATCAGTTCTTTTGTCTCCTGTTATCTGTGTAAAGTGATCTATGAGGCCTATAAATTATATCAGGGATGAAAAATCAAAGGGAAAATATAAAAGGTATTAATTATAATTATTTCATAATTACTAAGAGTATTTTTATGTATATTAAATAACACGTTTAAGTTGACAAAGTTATCATTAATCTACAATTTTTTTAATGTATATTAATGTGTGAATATAAATTTCGGAGGATATCTTATGGTCTTAGTTTGCCTGTATCGAAACGAAACTTGTAATGTACAAATACTTAAGCGTTAAAACACAAGTGGATGACAAGTATGTGATTGCATGATCCGCGTCTAAATAAAATTCATAAAGTAATTGCAATCAAACTTGTTACTCATTTCACAACCTAGGAACTTACACTGTTGGGGTGGAGGTAAGGTGAAAGACTGTTACAGGTAGGAATATGAGAAAGTTAATATTAGTTTTGAATAAATACTTTTCTAGATAGCCGATTTTAATAGGATCTCTCTCTCTCTCTCTCTCTCTCTCTCTCTCTCTCTCTCTCTCTCTCGACGCACTTCCAAGTCTAATTATAACCCCAATAAATTGTAAGAGGGGGCTGGGTTTAATAGTGAATTCACTTTGACGGTTAAGATCTTCTGAACAGGAAAAACGTCCATAATAATTAGATTCGAAACAGTCGTTGTCGGTGTCACTGAGATAAACAATGATATTCCCTATCCTGATTAAATTCAAGTAACTCACCGTAAACATAAGGCGAAGAGAAATTAATTATAAAACGTCCAAATAGTCCAAGATTGTTATCGAATTCGAAGTTTTAAGATTCACTGATTTGCAAAGTGACATTCACCATGGTGATCACGTTCACGTTCATACCACTCGTTACAGAGTGAGGATGAGAATCAAAAGAGAAAATGGTCGATAATCGCCCAAATTGTTGTCCAATATAAAATTTTCGGTGTCGTTGAGACATGAATATTTCGGGCCCGACTAAATGGCTTTGAGGAGTTAATTACAAAATATTCCAAAAGACACAGACATTACTGTAGAATTAATTACAATTTGGTTTAATATATCCATGTTGAAGACTCAAGTTCTTCACTTTTTTTTAAACGTAATTTCATTTTAGATAGATTCACTTTTCTCAACATCTCTGCCATTTCTTTAACCCTTCCGAAAAATTCGTCTCGTCAAACTCTTCGAAATACGCTTCTATTTCGGCTATAACAACTTCGTTTGAGCTTAATTTTTCCCCCGAGTCATGTTTTCATGTTGGGAACAGAGAGAATCGCAGGGAGCCAAGTCAGATGAATGGCAGCAATTCGTAGCATATTCGTGTAATTTGGCCGCGATAATCCCGAATGAATGTGATGGTGCGTTATTGTGATGAAACAGCACTTGCTTCCTATCTAAATGGGGTCTTTTCTCCTTCAATTTTTATCAAATGCGTCCAATAATCCACTCATTGTTCTTCCTTTCTACAGAGGCCAATTAAAAATTTTTCTTTCGGTTCTCAAAAACCTTGGATCTGACCTTTCTGGCCGATGGCCAGATTAACTATGAAAAATCAACTGTTTTGACATTCTATTGATACCTGACGTATAATAATGTATCCAGGTTTCATCAACAGTGACGATAATACAAAAAAAAACTCGAGCGAATTTCGATTAAACACCGCTTTGACATTGTAAGTCGTATCAGCTAATCATTAATTCGTTGAACCAATATCTGACAGTTCATAGTTCAATAGACAGCATTCAATTTCGCTTTTATCCTTTCGAATGTTTTTTTCCATTCAAAAATAATAGTGAATTACGGTTCGATTTTGCGCTTTTTACATTTTAACTATATAACACGAATAACGAGTTATACAACTGAGCTGTATTGATCAGTCTGATATTTAGTATGGTGTTGTTTCGTAGATGACAGTACACGGCGGTGATTCCAACGTTTCTCGGCCATGCCACCTGTATTCAAACAGGAGTACTTGCTGTAAGACCTACGTATATAACGAGAGTATATACGATATTAGTAGTAGCAGTTTACGTTCCATTTCATACCCTTCACCCTTATTTATATAAAATGTGAAGTAACAATTGACATTAATGCAACATTCGTTGCTTTGAGGGTCTCTGAGATAAGAAATGCCAATTTGAGGAACGATCCCGCGCGACCATTTCGTATTTTAACGAATTTTTTACAGTTTGTACTATGAATACTTAGAAAAACATGTGCAAAATTTCAGTTCATGTGATTTAAAACCTGTAGAGAATATATATCACCTTAAGATGATTTCTGTGACCGAATAGTCTGGCCATTTATGATCAAGTATTCATTGGAACATCGAATGTTCTCATTTCACACGCGCAAGAAGCTATTTCATTGAAATGCGACAAATAAACGAAATTAAGTCTGACAAATTATAGATAAAACTTTTGTGTTATTTCACAAGAACGTGATCCTTCCGCATCATCCCAGAGAATTTCGTGATCAATTAGTAACATTAATTCAAAAAACCTTAACGTGATAAGATAACATAAAATTTAAAATCAAAGCCTATATTTAGTTTTCTTAGACGAGTGCTTATATAGGAACATAAAAAGGAGAATTCAATACAAAATTCAGGATTCCGACTAAGGAATAATTTTTAAAGATACAAGGCAGACGACGTATGTTGTAGGGTATACGTGAATACGGCATAACATTAGAATAATATTTGCGAGCCGGAGCTTAAATCTGGTCTTCCGTAAGTGTTACGTTAATTGATAAACAAGTCAAAAGAAAAGATTACCTACATTATGATCAAATACCTATGATGTGATTTGAGCCAAACGACGAAATGACTGATTCAGATTTATTTCGCTAAGTGTGAAGGCTTTACAATAAGAAGCTGACTATGGAGTTCAGTTCCCTCTTCTCTCACTCGCTGAGTCCACCACACGCTAATGTAACGAAATAATCAACACACATAATTACCTATAGCTAGAAATGTTGTCTTCCAACCACATCTAACCTCCAAAATGGAAAAACATGTGCCTCCTTAAAGAAAAAGAATTTGACTAGTTTTCATACTTAAGAAAGTTTACATATATTACATATATTATGAAGTAAACATTACCATTGCGTCGCTGATATGTACCGATATACTTTTAAATACAGCCGATAATTTTGTAACTCTAACAAAAGAAACCGTAAAATTATCTCGATAAGAGAATATAGAGTACATTAACGATTTGCTCTAAATAGATAAATACGGTTGATCAGTAGTAATAGGACCTCGGAAGATATTGAATGACCAATGCTAGGGCCTCTGGCTGCAGTTTCGGCCCATGCGTTTATTACTTTACACGGCTGGCCTTTCAAGTATGAATTCCAGTTCCTACAAATCAGACTATACTTATATTTGGATATGGAGCTTAAGAGCTATTATTTGTTCTTTGAAATGTTCATTTGACACACTGGTTCAAAGTCACAGCTGTTATCACAAGATGATCTGAATGCATTGTGTATCTAGGAGCATCATCTGTTGCTACATGACTTTCAATTCATTTAACTAAAAAAAATTGTGAAATTGTGCCCCCGGGAAAATAAGAAGAAAAAATGCATTTAAATTGGGCGGAGCCCAGAAATTTAAGAAAAGATTATTGTATCCCATATTAGCATGAAACTTTCCTGAGTAAGCAGTTTGTAAAGGTCAACGAATACCTTGATATTTGAGCAACTAAGGTAAGGGACAAAAAGTACCACCTATCTAGGAGGTGGCGCTGGTGGCATCGAAATGATATTCATTCCTGATTTCCATACTTCACTGTCCTACTAATTGCGTAATTCAATCGTTAAACGATGAAAAAAACGAGTTTCCGCAAAAATGGTTGTCCCACTAGAGGTGTACGCTTGGTTGTACCAATAAGAACACTTAAAATGACGAGGGGGACAAAAGCGTTGCCGAACAATCGCGCTTTAGAAAAGGTAAAGGACCGAATTGTTCAGAATATGTTAAAAAAAATGAAAGACGCAAATACTAATTGAGATAATGAACATGCTCAGAGAATATACAATGATGTCAGACTATTGTTGGAATATTACCGCAGATAAAACATAATCACAACACAGAAATAAAAATGGGTTCGTTGCTTAACGTCATTACGAGCTTTGTAACTTTTTTCAACAAATTAGATTAATTTTTCCAATATTTTAAGTTGTATTTCTCAATAAAGGCTATACGATTGTAAGTCGATACAGTAAATAAAATCAAAATAAGTTTATTACATACTGAATTCTCTATTAAAATAAATAATATATTCGTATAATAAAGATCGAAGGTGTTGTGTAAGTAATTATTGGGTTTCCACTCGGGTTATTATCGGCTTAGGTCAGTACGTTTCGATGGCGTTCACTGCCATCTTTATCGATAGTGACATGGATGGAAGCCCAAGAGTTACTTATACAATACATTCGTATAACATTTACAAAATCGTTTCCATTGAAAAGATATCTGAAAAATAAACTGCCAAACACCCTTGTCCCAGATTTTTTGTGGGGCAATGCAATTACTGATTACATGTAGTTTAAAGATGAGTACATAATATTATTTACAAACAAGGGTTTGTTGTATATTGTGTGATCTAATCTATGTATGGTATTGTGTTTATATGTCTAGTGCAATAACCTAAAAATGAAACCGTGACATTGCTTAAATACAGTTATTTGTGGAACGAAATGAGGGTCTCTTGCTTACATTCCCGTGACTCTCGTGAAACCTCCAGCTGTGACACCAGTCCCTAATATAGCCATCAGAGCGAAGCTTTTGGACATTTATAAAAAGAATATCTAGGCTAAATATTCAGTTAATAATGTAAGGGTTCTATAAAACGTACACAGCACAACAGCTATCTTTGAGGTTTCTTAGACCTGCAAAGAAATTGTAAAAGAGCACGACGCTTCCAGGCATAACACAAGGAACATTAATATATTCTCTTCGGCATGATAAACTACAGTAAAGGAGGGATCAATGAGAGTATGAATGCTTCATTTAAATGCTTACCTTAAAACTTTAATATATTTTTTTAATATTTAATTGGGCGGAAGATTGAACTAATCTTTGTTGTTCGCTGAATAAAATATACATAAATATATTATATTAGTTGGCATTCATCGCAGGATAAAATTGCAGTCTGACGATCCGTTTGTGTGTCCACAGGAATACTATGGAAGAAAAATTAGAGGGACAACCTCAACTTAATCTAGAATACTATACAAGCAGTGGATGATATTGCGAAACATACCAGGCAAAGTTTTGTTATGAGAATTATATATAATTGTATATATTCGTCAGAAAATGGAATTGTGAGGTTAATATTGTAATTTAGATTATATATATATATATATATATATATATATATATATATATACATTCACAGATGCCAAGCGCCATGTAGGGTTTGAGATTCTTGAATTTTCGGAGGCAGAAAATTCAAGAATCTCAAACTACATGGTGCCAGCCATCTATGAAGTTCAGGTAAGTCACTAACTTTCTGCCTCTCTTTACTGATCTTATTACTAGTTATATATATATATATATATATATATATATATAAACTAAATTAGATAGGAAATAGGGTCAGATAGAGGATGACTTAATCTTAAACGACAGTACCAGTCGCGTGGCAGCAAAACATGCCAAATTTTTCTAGGGTCGCACTATATACATACACACATATATATTGTTGTGGTATTCAGTCATAAGACTGATCTGATGCAAACCTATCTTACGCAAGCCTTTTCATTTCCGCATAATTAGCACATCCATTATCGTGGGCTAGGGATAGCGTATTCCATCTTTGGCCTCCCTTTTCTGTTCTTACCCCACACACTTCCCTCTAATGCTAATTTTACAAGACCCCAATGTCTTAAAACGTGGCATATTAATCTATTACTTTTATTGGTCAACGTCCCTCATATTGTTCGCTCTTTCCTTATTCTCTTAAGAACTTCCTCGTTAATGATTGTATCCACCCATCTGATTTTCAGTATTCTCCTATAGCACCAAATGTCAAAGGGTTCTATTCTTTTCCTTTCTGCAACTCCTATCGTCCAAGTTACGCACCCATATAACACCAAACTCCATACGAACATTTTTAGCAACGATTTCCTAATATTCACATACATATTCACACACACACACACACACACACACACACATATATATATATATATATATATATATATATATATATATACGTGTGTGTGTCGTGTTATCTCCACAGACAGTGTAAATCTGGAAATTTCGACTGTAATGCTTGGTTACTGTATTTTAAGTAAGGACTTGATATATTTGGCATATTTTGATATATTTTACACAAGCGTAACTACGTAACTTGTACCTGGAAAGAAACTTTACAGAAAAAAAACTGGTGACATCGTAATTTTTACTCAGGAGAGCGTTCTATTTATGTACGGCCTGTCTGTAAGAAGTAACATTGAAATTTCCATAGCCAATCCCTGAATTCGATTAACTAAACCAAATAAAAAATTTAAAGTTTGAAAAGAAAAATTTTGGAACTAGTAAGCTGTAAACAATCAGAGCCTGATAATGGTTTAAATAAAGAAATCTTTTTGGAAGTACAACTATGATGAACTGTTTAGTTAATAATTCAATAGATTATAAATGACTGTGGGGTACCCTCACCTGTATAATCCTCATCTGGTACGTTTTACAGAAAAACGCTGTACATTTCGATTACTACTTACATTATTATATTGTCTAAGCCTCGTAACCTATTGACAACATTCATTACCGCTGTGTTAACGTTTTATTTACTGTAAATTGAATTTAGCGAAGCACAAGTCTCGTGAATGATTATGTCGATGGCATTTGTAAGGACTTGATGTTGTTGGAGCGGCTTTCGAGGCGTTTGCGCTCTAAGTGGAGTTACGTCAGCATCACAATTTGTACAGCCTCTAAACATGCTAAGTGTAAGAAGGCAACGCATTGTTCGTAGACTAAACTGCAATATCGTATCTCTGTAAAATAGTTTCGATAAAACTTGCAATTATTGAATTTTAGAGTTGTAGAATATAGATGCTGCAGATGATTTCTGCGGGCACGTGTGCAAATGATTATACATTAATATAATAATATCATAAAAGTTTGGACACGGAAATAAAATAAATGAAAACGAATACCACCCTACGTGAGTTTCTAAAGATGTTCAACGGATAGGATGTATTCACAAAATAATCAAAACACAAATAATCTATGTAACTACTAGTCATATACAATTAGCGATAAACTAAATTGAATTTCTCAATTCTCTATTTATTAAATGTGAGATTGTTGAATTTTTCCATATACCCAGGAATGAAATTTGTTTACGAGATAAAATCCAAGTTCTTTAATAAAAATTGTTAACACTTATTCTTATCGTAAGATAATTTGATATCAGTCTGCTAAATTAATCAGCTTTAATCAAGAATAAGCAAGATAGGATATGGATCACTTTGGGCGTTAAAATAATATCATCATGTATGGCTTAATTCGTAATTAGATTAACTACATATTATTTCTATCTTTTGCTTACAAAATCGGCTGTATTTTTTAATTATAATACTGAATTTTAGAAAATTGATTTTTGAATGTACGGCTTACTTTGAGGGATAGTTGAATTTCTCTATAAAATTTTCATCGTTGCTGAACTACGTCAGATATTAATTGCCGTATATTACAAATAGATGAAAGCCGCATTGGACCTCGTCTCTTTCAGTAACAAACAGTGGGTAAATGGAAGGCATTAAGTAAGATTTTTTTTCTGTCGCACCAACACCTAAGGTCTTTAGTGACTGTACCAAATTATGGGGAATTGTATATCTAAGTAAATATCATAATATGGTAACTCGAACAATACAAAAGTCCAAGTCAGTGACTGAATTCTAACACGGGACTTCTGTGGTATGAGGCAGTGATGCTAACCATTACATCACAGAAAGTCGGCTAGAAAATATTTAAATCCTTAGATAATGATACTTTTCAAAATTTGGAAATAATTAATTTTCCCCGTTTACTTTCAGTTGAAATCCAAACAAATGAAGGACACACCGAATAAAACCGCCTGCAAACGTTACCTGAAAACTTTTTAAAACGCAATCTACGTTTCGATTTTATGCAGTATCCGGGAAAATTTTAATCTACAACATTCATATCTGGTGGCTCACTTATTATACATTTTAAAGTTCTTTGCTCCCCGCTAAGCATGGGAAAATATGCCTGGCGTGAAGATGATAAGGTCGTTCTTAGCACTGAATATTCTCTGAGGCTTTCTAGTTTGCTCACAACAAATTTAACGCGTTTGCGATCAAGTATTTTATTGAAATAAAAGTTACATTAGTCTCATACGAGAAAATTCTGAATGAAACAGAAATGTAACATATCTTCCTTTAGACTGTCTTATACATCTTTACATTCCGAATACGAATCCGTAGAAACGGGTAGATACTGTTGTAAAAGCCGTTGCCCAATAATGAGTCAGATTGCAATAAATAAAATGACGGCCAATAAGTCAGCATAGAAGATTAAATATGGATTCTATGTTACAATTTATATACATAAATATGGTTAAAAACTTACTAATTTAGAAATCATGTCCTTCACTCTATGACACTCGTCCGAAAGATTATTATTAAATGTGTTGATGCCCAATGAAATCTTGAAAGGGAGACGAAACGTCGCATTTTTATTACTTAAATAGCATTAAAATTATATGCTGACTTATAGGCCGTATTTTTACTTATTGTAAACTTATAGTCAGAAAATTATGTTTGAATGAGACAGATTTTATTGATGATCTTGAATGAAAGGGAAACTGGACACTGACATTACTGAAATATTGTTTGCCAATCATATCAAAATATTGTGAATACTTCATTGTTTACAATTGTGTTCAAATTACGTTTAGTACGTGTATTGAATTTAAAACAACAAAGAGTAAAATAAACGGAGAATTTATTAATAATAAACATACGGTGGTGCAATCTATTTAATAATATGCACCATATTCTAAGGACACGGACTCGTAAAGGAACAAGCTATTTTCAATTCTTTGTTTCACATTCATGACATCCTTGCTTGTGGCTATAATTATTTAACATTCGCTTATTAAAATAAAATTAAAATAATGCTAGTTTATATTAAAATTACCTACATTAATAATGCAATTTAAATAACAGAACTGTTTGAACTCAGTAACCCTAAATTCTTGTAAACTTAAAGAAGTACTCATTCGCTTTCCTATGCGAAGTTCTCATGCATGCCGCTGAAATTTGATATCTAGCCGTTCGTTTCTTGAAAATGAAAGCGTTCTGTTTCATTTCTTTGGCTTACCACAAATAAGCGAAACATGATTATAAACAATACGATTTCGAGTTAGTTTGTGTGGTTCTGTTCACCTGTGTAGTGCTGTCGTTTGGCTGCTTTTCATCTGCGACCTGCCATGTCTGGTCGACCTCCTTTCTCTCAGGTTGACTCGAGAAGACATAACATGGCCTCACGCATATGCTCCAGCCCATTTGCAACTTAACTCAAACACAACGCGACAAGAATGCAAACCACAACATGCCTACTTGTCTACTACAAAGATTTTGCGTGAAAACGTACTTTAAACCAGTTAATATTTCGCGTTCTATTCGTATACATTCATAAAGGGATTCTAATTTGTACCTCGTCTATGACATTGCCAGTCAATAATAAGTCAGTGTATATCACTATTCATTAAGAAGAATCATTTTAGGGTTCCGAATTGAAATGTTGGTAGGGATTTGTTCAAAATATCATGCTGTGATTAAATTGTAATGTCATGCATACGTGAGATTAGAACTCTACTATTTTATTTAATAGGAAAACAGTCCTTGACTTCACTTTGATTCAACCGCAACGATTGCATGTGACGTTCTAATTTAATTTTAGTAAAATTTTCAGGCATAATATATACATTAAATAACTAATTTAAAAACGGTATATAAATGGATATATTTCATTAGAACGCACTGCTCATTCAAAGAATAATAATTTATAGATAAATGATAGTTATATCATAAACAGTCTAGTCTTCTTAACTATTATATTTAAAAAAATGTAGGACATGCTGCACAAACACAGGAGCTCAAATAATTAATTTAAGCTACAGTTTTCAATTCGAGAAAAAAAAAGGCATTTGATAATTTCCTTACAAAAGCAACAACTTTCGTTCCACTATAAATAATATTTATCATATCGTCATTAGGATGTTTTCATAATTTGCGCACTTTTTTCTGGTAATACGTTGCATTTGTTCCCTTTATGAAGTAACGAGAGTGATCCAACATGCTTCGACATGTTAAAGACGCCAAATTTTGTATCGCATGATTACATAACAACAAACGAAGTCAATAGTGCCCATGATTTTGAGGTTTATTAAGACGTTATACTGTTGAGGCCGCAAGTGACGTTATACGTTATGAAAAAATTGATGATTTCAATCAATAAGTGCGTATTGCGGGCAATAAAACCTGTCTATTAGATAATATATAATAGAATCACAGATTGCGTATTTCTTCTTCGAGGGCATATTTGGCGATGACTTATTGCTCTGTCATTCAGATAAGATGTTAACCCTGAAGCCCAGCGTAATTGGTATCGTTATTTTATCTAAAAGAAAAAAGCTTACCTTTTACGTTTTGTAGATAAAATTTCTATGACGAAGTAGGCCACTTCACTTAAAAAACAGAAAACGCCTTAAGTTTTAAACCAAATAACTAGTGAATTATAAAACGGTTTTGAAATATTCAAACATCAACATTTTATATACAAATATATAAGGTATTGGAGATAAATACATGACTCACAAATTCGAACCCTTTCTGTAACAGTCCCTATCAGCATCTATCTAAGAAATTTATAAGAATTTCGAAATTAACTCAATTAAATACAAATTATTCCAATGATTCTTGAATTTGTAGTCTTTTATGAAATTTTATGTTTACTGTACGTTTTTGGATTAATTCGTATAATTAATTTTTCAGTATTTTCATATGTTTCATTTAGGCAAGACCTGAAGAGGTCCAAAAAATTAGAGATGAAAAGTTGTCAATTTTACTAAAATATTAATAATAAATTTTATATTATTAAACGGAATATTTTGTGCATTTATGTAAAAACATTGTTTGTCAATTCATTGGCCACACACAATCTTTATTGTCAAATAATTCTTCAATTTAGTTACTTTAACTTTAATAATCGGTGGCGATTTCGCATGGCTATTCATTATTAATAAAGTGTTGAGGACATTTTTCAAAACGTTTTATAAAAATGTTAATGTGAAAAACGTCAGATGTAACGAGAAAAAAATTAAGACACTGCCATTGATAAACTTTTAATGAAACGTGAATCATATAAATGTTATCAGAGACTATTACAAAGAGGATTAACAAAATAGAAATTTATATATCACTTAATATATGTTTTCAAAAAATATATACAAAATTAAATTAACGATCAATTGACAAAGTTTTTATTCAATTCTTACAACGTTTCTTCAGAATCTTAATTTTTAACTAGTTAACCATTAATTTAGACAAGGAAATAGAGGTGCAAATATATAAAAATTTTGTCCTGGACTGCATTCGAGGACAGTTACAATTTTAAAAAAGAAGCATTTTAGTTCTTACAAAAGTAAAAAAGGCAGGAGAAAGAATTTTACACGGTACGGAAACGGATATTAAACACAACTGGTCACATTAATGCGCGTAGTTAATGTCAACAAACGAGGGGGATTGTTTGTGGCTCATTACAGTTCAACCACCGCAAATCAAACATAAAAATGCCAATGTAGAGACAATCACAGTATTTTTGTGGGTTTCGGCGCTCCAAACAGTAAGTAAACTTATTCATGCTATGCAAGATATGATACCAATTATTTGAGATTATTTTCTTAAAAACGATTCATTACGAGAAAGCATTTATGTGACAGTATAACTCACCACACACTTTATATACTACGTGGGAATGCGGCACTGGTTAACATATATTTATGAAGATCGTAGGTTTTCATAACTCGGGTGGAAGTCCAAGAATTGTTTATCCAAATATGTATCAGTTACAAACGTTTAATAACAGAGGGAGTTCCTACGTTCCTACAATATTCTTTTAAAGTGTGTCGAAATTTGAAAACACGAGGATCACTACATTTTTTGAGATATTCTAATTAATTAAAATGCACTTTGGCTCCCAGAAATATTTTGTATCAATTTACTCGGTCGATGTATAGGAAAGAAAATTGACGTTCCGGTGAAAAAAAAGTAGTTGAAGCTCATCACACGAAATATATTTTTAATATTGCTGGATGACTTAGGGGTTACTGATAAAAAAGGAAAGATAAGATAAATCTTTGCGCGAAGTGCAAGTCAATATCAGTGATAAGAAAGCCATGGTGCAGTTCCTGGAAAGCAGGTAGCGCCTCAGAGGAGAGATCTTAGGGGGCCGCTTCCAGATATAGCGTTCATCACTTCAAGGTTAGCGCCAAATATGTCGCGATATATAACTCGCTTCTCGAGTCCTGACGTAGCTCGCTTTTTTACAAACTTGCATTACGATCTGCTTGTACTAATTACCACAATAACACTCCATCGGTGAGCAAATTTCAAACTTTGCTAACTGTAAACCGATCCTTCAACACCAGAATAGTTGACTACTACCTGAGGCTGCTCAAACGTTTTCGAGTAAGTGGACGGATCAACTCGAGACGTTTACTTGATGGAAGATTGTCGTTTAGCACCGTTCTTTTGGAACCGTGATCAGAAACCTTAAAATTAAGATGGAAGTGAATTTATTATTTATTTATATTATAACGCCTTGGTTCAGGTTTACGGTGGGTAGATTTCATGTATATAATCAGTAATAACATAGTAGAACTACTGGCCGATGTTGACAAAGGATAAACAATTTCATTATGGAAACAAAACATTCAGCATAATTTGGCGGTCATTCTCCTTGCGTATTTCTCACGTTATCTAGCTCACATATAATAAATGGTAAGACGCGGAGGTACATACACGGTGAAAAGTTGACTGTGACGGTTTGGTTGATAATCGGCGGTTTTCTCGTTTGATATGGGTTCGTTACTTGGTTACGCCCACTTGCAGAAGAGAAGAGATCGTATCGAGGCCACGGCTCGCCTCTCGCCTACCGACCGCATCAATGTGGGGCAGGCCTAACGGGACAGGTCGGCGCGCACTTTGACCGTCGCCTCGCAACAGGCCTTTCTTTCCCGCGATTACCTCGCCTCGGTTACACCCGCGGCTCCGTTACGGAGACAGCTGTAATGCGACACTGTTCAGGTGACACACACAGACACAGATTGTTGCTGACCTTGCTGCGTGCTCGTAACTTGTCGGCTGCTGGAGACTCGCTGCTCCACGCGGCTGAATCGCTGCTGCTGTTGCTCCATTTCGCTCACTCACAACACTATCTGAAAAGAATAAAGTAGTCGCTGCTATGTCCTGCGGCAGAAATCTCAGGTCATAGCGATTAAGTTCATCCCCGAGCCAAGAAATACTGAGAGACGTCGGTCGAGTGCGAAGCGCGAACGCTGAGTGGCTGGCGCCGCCCGCAGCTCCTCGGCGGTGGAGGTGGATGGCTCGGGGTGGGGGCGGCGGCGGGGGAGGGGGCGTGGGGAGGAGGGCGACGCGACGCCACGCCGCTGACTGATGAATGGACCAGATAAAACAGAAGTCAGTGACACACGCAGCGACACAAGTCGCTCCATACCCCTAACCCTCAACCCTCTTTCATGGATGCTTACTAAGCCCTTCCTTGATTTAGTATCAAACTATTGTTTTGATCATATTATAAGACGAAATGAGCCGTACACGACTTGAAATTCGACTTCAGGATGAAATGAGATCTTGAACCATTGGTTTCGTATGTCTGTGTTAGGATGGAGGAGACGTTGCTGGGGTAAAAGAGGGGGCGCAACGTACCGTGTCAGAGCGAAAAAACAACAACAAACGAAGGGCTCTACAAATAGATTTAACCCTTAAAGATTGAAGTAAAATTAAATCAGTATCATGTGGTTTCATCGCCGTAGTTTTAGGAGATTGATGAAGGATTGGATGAAAAAGTGGAAAGAGTATTCTTATATGATATTGACGCAGAATATAGGTTTAACGGAAAATAATTACAATAAAAACTATTTTCCCAGAAGTGATACTACTTTTAATGAGTTACACAAAATCGTTCAACCGTTTTTGACGAAACAAAATACAATCATTCTTATCAGAAGGAGTAAAATTGCTAATTACGTTGATGTTTTTAGTCTCTATAACATTCTACGTTGCAATTAATATTTATCTTAATACTGACGAAACACATTGATGTTGTGGTAGTCAGTCCTAAGCCTGGACTGATGCAACCCTCCATGCTAACAGATCTTGTGCAAACCTTTTCATTACTACATTAGCTACCATATCCCACGTCCTCCCTAATCGGCTTAGAGTATTCCATCATTGGCCTCCCTCTTCTCTTCTTACCCCACACACTTCCCTATAATGCTAATTTTACTAAACCCTCCTGTTTAAAAACGTGGCCTTTTAATCTATCCCTTCTCTTGGTCAAAATGATCGAAATTGCTCTCTTACCCTAGTTTGCTTAGAACTTACCCACACATCTGATTTTCAGCATTCTCCTATAGAACTACATTTCGAAAGCTTATATTCTTCTGTATATAACTCCTACCGTCCTCGTTTCACACCCACATAAGGCCACACTCCATACGAACATTTTTAATAATGATTTTCTAATATTCATACTTCTAACACGCTTTGTTATGCCTATGTTACCCATACTACACTCCATCACTTTCCTTTTCCCTCTATTAATCCTAATGTTGAACTCTTTCTCCAGAATCACGTTCATGCCATTTATTATGGTTTCCAAGTCTTCTTATGACTATACCACAATATCATCAACAAACCTTAGAGTTTTTATTTATATTCGTTGCATTTTGATTCAATTTCCATATATATTTTTAACTCTCTTCATTGCCTGTTCTATATATATATACGTTAAACAGCATTAGTGACAGATTGGATCCTTATTTTACTCCTCTCTTGATTGATTTCTGCTTTCTTTTATGGCCCTTTCTTGCCCTGAACGCACTAACATAGTCAATATTTCTCTCTGTACCGAATACATTTATAGCATTTAAGTCGCAAAAACTCGAATCACAGTCAGTTTAATCCAGCAATACTTCAAATCATCATGTTTTCACGTCACCATAAACTATTGTAAATATTATTGATAGGCTTACGATTGCTATAATGTACTCAAGAAATTAACGCTCAATGAAGCCACGGTAGAGCAAGTATTTGCTTACGTTTTCGCTAATCATTCTGATGAATCCCTGGTTTCTGTCAGATCCGTTTCTTTCATTGTTTTCCAAAAGGGAACCAAGAAAATCTGGGATAAGACAGAAGACTAGTCAACAGACTGGCCACGTTCCATCCCAAATCCGAAATGTGTTGTGATATTAACATAATGGCAGTCGCCTAGGACTGTATAAATCACAAAAAACGTAGAAATACTCATTAAATAGCAACAAAGTTACTTAAATGAAAAAGGCAACAATAAAATTATGGATGTATATAAATTTCTGCGAATAGACACGGGTAGAACTTTGAGAACAAACCATTGACCAAAATGTGTGAACAAATAAATAATAATGTTTTTAAATAATGTCTAAAAATTTGTCTTGAAATATATCCACTCTTACAAAAGCTTTACCAGAACAACACAAACAAATCAAAAATTATTTGGATTATTTTAAAACTAGCTTGTTGCAGTTGAGTTCTCCTCAAGGAAAACTGTTCAAGTTGCCTATTAATCACGTCAAAAATGAAAATTTCCCTGCCTCCTGATTTTTTGTACTTTCCTTTACTAATATAAGTTCATTTTCCTACTTTATTCCGTATTTCATTCTACACCTATCTATCTTCCGACTGGTTTCCTACCCATATTTCTCAAATTTATCTCGCCTCTGGTCCGCCACGTTACGAATTTTGGTGTCCGGCTCTGAAGTTTTTCTAGACCCTCTAGGCGGGTCAACATCTACCATACCATACCATTGAGTATGGGACGATTTTTAAGCTTCACAGTAGAAAATATTAGAATTTCCATGCGTTGCGTGTCACTAATTTTACTCCTTCTTCCCCCCCTATTTTTGTGCTAAAAATGTCTCTTAGATACCTAAAACTACTTAACTGAGATATTTCCATCCGTTTATGTTACTACCCAATCTTATACACTAATTATATTTATTGAACGTTATTGATTTGTTGTATTGCTGTTTATCTTTATTTTATGTGAGATAGTTCAACTATTTAGTTTAATTAATCAGACTTATTTTCATTGGAAGGGATATATTAGGAACAAAAGTCCTGAGTACTGATCCTTGAGGTACGCCCGATGTCACATTTTTGTTCTACTGATAGTTGTCTACTAATCTTTACCCTTTGAGTTCGCCCATTCAAAAATTCCTTGACCACAAGCGACACTCACGTGTCAGTGCCCATCTTGTCGAATTTCTCTATTAAAAATCTGTTGTGGAACGACGTAAAATGCTTCGACGAAATCAATGATGATAACATATATTTCCCACCTCTGTATATTTCGTCGGCTAGTTGTTGGAATAAAGTGACCGCTTGTATCTCTCGCAAAAATCCATATTTTGTTCATTCCCGGATCTTTGTGGTTATAGTCCGACAGCTTGTGCTAATCTCATACATAAATTATCGACAGGAAGGTCCAGAATTTATTTTCCGTGTAACAATAGTCATCTATATTTCTTTAGGAATTATGATGATAACAAGTTACTCATATTTAAGAAAAATTGCAAGTAATAAATACTGACATAAATGTTCATACGAAGACCGAATAATTGCTTCAAATTGAAGTCCAGCCGTAGACCACGAAACTGAATTTATAAAATCATACGGAAGAACTTCGACCGGACCGGAATCCGAACCCAGGACTTTCCGCTATTCTGGAGGGTTTCCTACCGTCTGAGTCGATTTCTCTCTACAACTTAATAATCGAATTATTATCAGCCTATTTAATATGACTCAGCGTAAAATGGATACTGTGTAAATTGAGTCCTAGAAATTAGCTTCCTGTCCGGTCGAGACTCTACCATTGTGATTTATTAAATTAATTTTAATGCGAGTCATTTTAAAACGGTTCATTTCGCTAAGTTGCTTTTATAATATGGACAGTATAAATAAATTCTGCACATTTTTCAAACAACACCGTGAAAACCTTCGTCTTCTTATCTTAATGGCTGACGATAATGCAGATTAATTCTTCGTTGGAATTGAAGGTTTTATAGCTCAGTTTTAAGCCAAAACAATTCTATTATACTAATTATTCATGTTAACGTTATTCTGGCATATTGATGCAATTTTAATTTTAAAAGCTTTCACTTCATGTACCAATTTGACACAGCAATAGAATTTTTCGCTGAAATTCAAAAGTTTAATAGATGTACGTTGAGCTGCTCATTATTGTCGAATGAAGAAACCACTGAAGACGCAGATACTGTTTGGTTACATAATGTTCGATACAGAAAGTTTCTGGGGATACCAAATTGCAGTAGAACTTTTTCAGTATTAGATTTGACAGCTTGAAACAATAATTATTATCACAATGGAAAACACCAAGCAAATGAGAATTATATTCCAAAAAATATAATATCCAGAAGGAACTCAGTAAGTATGGTACAATTCCACACTCCAACATCTAACGAACGTATTCAATTATCTCAAATATAAAATTGTGGTATGTCAACAACAATACATAAAATAAATACTATTTCTTTTTTTATAAAACTGTAGTAATTGCAATAAAAATTGATAACGACACCTATATTAAATATTTTTATTTGGAACATGAATGTCACGACTAAAAATAATACCTTACAATCTCAGCCGATAAGTAGTCAATATGACTTTTAACGTTAAGTCTAATTAAGAGGTGATATGGGAGAACGATCAATAAACGACCATCAGTGATACGATCGGACTCGAATTTCGCCGTAAGAATAATGATAGCAAGCAAATAATGCTGAGATAACAAAATTGACAGAGTGAATTAACCTTGCAGACGATCTGAACACGAATAAGGAATTTTTCAGATTATCTTAGAAATATTTCTATTATAAGGTAAACGTTTACCATTATGATACATATTTCTAATGTTAATATAGAACCATTAGTCGAGTATTGATTTATAATATACGTTTTTCAAGTTTTATAAAAATAATAATTGCTTATAAAAAGCCACTGAGAGACAGTAATACTCTTAAGAATAAGATTAAAATAGTAGATACTCGGTAGTGAAACCAATAATGATACTGATAGCTTGAGAGCTAAATCGGTATTGAAAGAGACTCTTAAACTTAAATATATAAATACATATCTTTATATTTAAAATTGTGGTGTGCGTATTCGTAATTCTTCTCCTAATCGGCTTGTTGTACTCATGGGGTCACCTGGATGGCTTTTAGATATATATTTTTTTGGGTTTCCCGCTTAAAAAATATATAATGCCAATTTTTTAGCCTGACTGACTAATCTGTGACATTTGACTTAAGAATATATATATGCACAAAAACTTTGCGTCGTGCTGGGAATTGTTCGGAGATTTCGATTGCCGACTTTTTAAATATTCCGTGTATTGTAATTGCATGCATACGTACTGTATTATTTATCTTTTATTCATATATATATATATATATATGTATTTTCTGTAATTTATAAGATTTAAATATTACTCATGCTAACAATTTTTCTATTGACTCCGAACGGAGTAAAGTATGGAAAGAGTGTTACATTTGGAACGGATTTTTTCTTGAGTAAATAGGCTACATGAAGGTGATCCTGAATAGCATAGGAAGGGAATTGAAAAGGGTGGGGTTTGGAAGGTAGATCAAGGTAGCCTACGGTTGACTAGGGCCCCCGGGCTATAGGTTAAGGATCACCACAAGAGATGCAGGGAAAACTCTAGGAAACCTGCATCAGGTAGCTCGGGTATTTTACAGGAAGTTAAAAGTAATAATCATCGTGATAATACAGGGAAGTTAATCTTACACAAAGCTACAAATAAAAAAAATACGCCAAAATGTATTATATGCCTCTTATTTGTATCTGCAGTATTCAATTCCACCAGGTTTTCTAAGGTTAACAGACTACATTAGGGTGATCCTAAAACAGGCAACTCCCCTTTAATAGCATAGGAATAACTCAGCAATAACTCAGCTAATGAATAAAACATGCAGCCAATTATAAGAAGACTGGCGCTGATTGATGCGAAGAGCAATTAGCGTGGTACCACATGCGTGAAAAATATTAATGAAAAAGTATATAGAAGGACGCAACGTCAAAAAGAGTGCGAGTTAGGAGAAGATGAGTTCGGTTTTAGGAAGAATGTAGGGACAAGAGAAGTAATATTGTCTCTGCGTCTTATTTTAGACGAAGGATAAGACAGAACAGGCCTATGGTCAAGGAATTTGTAGGTTTAGAAAAAGCCATTGATAGTGTAAACTGTAACACACTACTAAGGATTTTCAAGAGGACAGGAATAGTCAGCAGTAATTAGAATTGAATGGCAGGAAAAACAGCAGACATCTCTTTAACTTATATATACAACAGGTGATGAAGAAAGTGAAAAATGAATATGGATAAGGAATCATACTACAAAGAGAAGAAATATATACCCTTATGTTTGCTGATGATATTGTAGTATTACGGGAGTCAATAGATGATTGGAAGTGATATTGAAGGGAATGAACGTGATCCTAGAGAAAGAGTACAACATGAGTATTAGTAGACCAAAAACGAAGATTGAAGAGGGATATTTTAAAGGAAGTTAAGGAATCCCATTACTTGGGCAGCATAATAACTAGGGATGGTAGAAGTATAGTAGACATAAAGAGTAGAATAGCACAGGGAAGGAAAGTCTTCGCAAAAAGAGTAAATTACATAAGGATTAAATAAGTATGAATGTTAGGAAATCATTACAATAAACGTTCGCATGGAGTGTGGCGTGGACGATAGGAGTTGCAGACAGGACAATAATAGAAGCTTTAGGAATGTGGTGCTATGGGAGAATGCTGAAAATCAGATATGTTACTAACCGAAAATTTCTAAGGAGAATAACCGAAGAGAGAAGAATATGCAAGACTTTGACCAAGAGAATGTATATATTAACAGGCCACGTTTTGTGACATGATGCTCTTGTAAAATTAGCAATAGAGGGAAACGTGTAGGTAAGAACAGAAGAGGGAAGACAAGGATGGAATCCCCTGAGCAGTATATAGATGTGGGATGTGGTAGTTATATGATAATGAAAAGGCTAGCATATAAGAACTCATCAGGGCGATTTGAATCAGAATAGTCTAAGGACTGAATACATCAGCAACAACCAACATCTTTAATAATTTAATTAAAATAATATTGTTGCGAAAATGCATAGTGATGGAACATAAAAAACACACAATTTCTTATTTTCCTAAATAGTGTTATTAAAATATGTTAAAACTTTCGTAATAAAAGGAAATAGTTTAAAATATATTTAAAAATACAGAAATACAATATGATGATTGAATTTCAATGACAACGACTGTTACTGTCTTTATTAATCTATACCAATAAATAAAATTGAAGTGTCTGGCTGTCTGTCTGTATGTTTGCCTCGAATAGGCTCCGAAACGACTCAACGCATTTCAATGAAAAATTCAGGGATTAAAACAGGAATTTTAACTTAAATTTTCGCATATATTTCATTTAGACATCTTTCAGAGTTCAGAATATATTAATGTAAATATTTATAAATACATTGAATTTCCACGTGAAGGTGGCGTGAAAACCAACTGCGAGTTATAAAACCTATTAAGCGTACCTATACCATTCATCCCACTTACTGTGTTATTATAAACATAATACTGGTAGCATAAGAAAATGAGATAAAGAGAGAGAATATTCTCAATTCATCTATTGTTGCAGTAGAATTTGCGCCGTAATTATTTTTGGCAGAGAGATAACTCCCTGAGTAACTATAAACTTCTTCGGATCGTCGATAGGATGCATACGTAAATTGGTTTTATTTGTCAAGTCAGATAAATTTTAATATTTTGTAATTGCTCATTTTTATTTATTGCTTAACTGGCTACATAATTCTGAAGCAGGCAACTCCTCTTTAATAGCATAGGAAGGGAATTGAAAAGGGGGATGTGGAAGGTAGAACAAGGTAGTTAAGGGTTGACTAGGGCCCCCAGGCTGGCTCCGAAACGTAAGATAGTGGGACCTGTTCTAAACCAACTGCGAGCTATAATGTTTACCCTGAATCGATAATAAATGAGACCGTGCTTTTTATATATTCAATGAATTCAACTTTATCTAAATTGTGTACCTGTTGTTTCGGTTTTGGGCAAAATAATAATAATGATTTCCGCACGAACTAAGTCGCGGGATAAACTACTTCTGTAATAATTTTCGTTTAATCCAAGAATAGTAAAGCGAAGTCGTGAAATGGAATTTTACTACTTTGTACACATGTTGGCTTTTGTTTTAAATACTTCTCTTAATATATTGAAATATGCGGTCAAGGAATTCAGAGAATCAGTTTGCGCTAGTTGTGCAACACGAAAGAATGCAGGTTCTATATTTGACACGTACAGCCATACTATTTTTGTCCAGCGCACTAAAGAACGTCCACTGGAATGTTTCCCCAGAAATTTCTTAACTCTCTTCGCTGATAATCGGGGTAATATTTTATGTTTTGTGCGACTTGCATCAGGCAATTATACATAAAACTTAAAATAATCGTGGCATGGAAGATTTTAGTGGTACTGGCGTATTCTGAGAGGCTCCTAGGAAGAATCCCTGAACCGGAACCACAATCAACAGCGACGCAGTTATTATTTACTTTAGCTTGATATCAAAGTATGTGAGACGAGAGCTATTGAAATGACAGTAGCTTACATTGTGTTTAAATAGTCCGTGTTGTAATGTATCTAAGTTGGAATTAATCCGATTAAAATATAGTAATATTTTTAGACATGAGTCTGTATCAGCATTGCAGCAATTGATAACATCCGTCATATCACCGTAATCTCTACTCTTCTGACGATACATTCTGACTTTTACTCAGAGAAGAAGTGAACTTCTTCAACAATGACCTTGAATGATATGTTTTCAATAAATCCATCTACGCAACCCACAATAGGGCTGATCATATGAATCATTCGAACACAATTGGTAAAGTATGGATGACATTTTTATTTAAAGCATTTTAATTATCACTCACATATTGTATCACTGTTAATATGTTCATTAAATCATAGACAGCCAACCTCCTGTGGTCTAGTAGATAGCGTCGCTGCCTCACAACACAGAAGCCCCGGGTTGTTCAAATCCTGGCATGGGCTTGTATGTTTTTGTTCTCATGGTCACTGAGACCGGGATTACGACTGCTGGAGAATCGACACGGTGACCACGTATTACTCAAAAATCTGTCTTTTAAATGGCAGGCAGCAATCGATTCCCTACGACAAGAACCTCACCAGGCTGTAGAACCAAGGAGGGAGGAAGGAAATCATAGAGAACGCAACAATAAATAAATAATACGATGTTTATAAATGTACAACGCTACGTTTCTACCAGAAGTTTTGGCTTACTTTTTTAATATCACAGGAAGAGGGGATGCGGAAGGGATAACAAACTAGTCCAGGACCCCCAGAATGGGTACATGAGAGTCATCCCCGTGGTAGCTACTCACCTTATTAATTTTTACCCGTTAGTACAAAGTAATTCACAATCAAGTGCAACCTCGGAAAAAAACTAAAAATGTACTACTGTAGTGGATCGGAAGGTTATTTTCATTAGTATAAAAGCCAAACATGTCTTATAACGTATGGACTGGTCAAGGAAGAAGTTCTGGCAGCCGAATTGACCAAGTTCTGACTGCACTCTTGTTTTGGCGTCTTACATTTGTGACTTTATAATTTTTACAGCTTTTCGACCGAAATAAATCTAGAAAATTAATCTTTAATGGTATATATTCGCAAACTAGGTGTCCTTAGTTGTATATACGTTACGTATAAAGTATTGTATTACCGCTCGGTGAAAAACCTTAAACAGAGACAAGCGTGCAGGGTGGAACGGGATACTACTGTATAAGGCAAAATGAAATGTATTTCTTAAGGAAAAAACGAAAAACTGGCTGACTCAACTAAATGAAATAGATTAAGAAAGAAAAGGAACGGAAGAAAGGGGAAAATGTTAGCAAGACTGTGCAGCGGCAAATAAAAATTCGTTTTGCGAAAGGAGAAATTGATAGTGATCAAACGTATGCTAAATAAGTGTAAGAGTAAAAAAAATTGTAAATTTTTCGTAAATTTAATTAATTTTTTTGCACTAATTGTTTATACAAAATATCCTATCCCGTTATGCCCGAGAGTCAGAGCAAACCGGGAAAGTTCCTATCTAAAAATTCATGAAAAATCTAAAATCGTTGTTTTAACTTATATTGATATTAGAATATGTATATAACAGAATAAACTAATGTTTTATACTTTTATGAACTCATTTTACTTTCTCTATAATATTTCAAAAAAATATTAAACAATAAGTGGCCCGTACTGACCCGATTTTTCCTTTGTACAGTCGTCAGCTTCATTAAAACAATGCAAGCGTGTCTCAATAAAAAATTACATTTCACCCTGAGATCATTAAATAATCCATTTTTTATCAAAAAAAATTTATCTGACATATGTTAATATTTTAATAAATGCGATACATATTAAAAGGAGAAGCGACAGATTTCATCTTCAGCTTGAGACCATTACGTATTATATCCAATGACTTAAAATATTATATAAATCTGTGTTTAGATACAAAATAAAGAAAAACATAATTACAACTAATGTAGTGAAAATTTAAAAATAAGTTGAAAAAGGAATCATGAACACCATGTGATATTAAGATATTGCTTGCTTTATATCTCACCTAGTTATATTGATAGTATGGATACCATGACGCAGTTCTTAAAAATACAAATATTTTAACAACCGACGTACATTATTTCAATGCTATTCATGGACCACAAGCATTTTAAAATGATAATTTTTCCAACGAGGGTGTGATGTACATGGAATATAGTTCACAGATGACGAATAACATTTAGAATTGAATTTGAGAAATTTCTAAAATAGATAGGAAATCATTATTATTATCAATATTTTATTATCTATAACCATAAAAAGATGACAGTCAGCAGTAATTAGAATTGAATTCCAAGAAAAGAAAGCATAAATCAAGAGAGGAGGAAGACGAGAATGCAGTCTGCCACTCATTCTCTTTAACTTATATATAGAACATGTGTTGAAAGTGAAAACGGAATATAGAAAAGAAATCATACGGCGAGGAGGAGAAATAAAAATCCTACGGTTTATCGATGATAATGTAGTATTAGGGGCGTTAGAAGAAGACTCGGAAACCATAATAAATGGCATTAACATGGCCTTGAAGAAAGAGTATAACATGAGAGACAATAGAGGGAAACCAAAGGTAATGAAGTGTAGTATGGGAAATAGTGGAATAACAAAGGGTGTTAGATTGGGAAGGGATATTTTGAAGGAATTAAGAAATAGTTTTATCTGAAAGAGGTGTACTGTGAATACTCGTTCCTCAAGTTACAAACAATTCATGATAATCCACTTACTTAAGGGCACGTCAAATCTATCTATCAAATATAACATGATAATTACCTAGAAAGACTTACTGTCACTTAGAGCTCCTTGAAGGTAAGTTGTGAAATACTAAACGTTACTAACTTACCTTAAGAAAGTTCCCAGAATTCGGATCAGACCCCCCGTAGGCGTATGCTATTATCACCATCTTTTTGTCGCATCAGTTAATCCTATTAATAAAGGTCATCGTGGGGACAATTGCTACAATTGAGAACGGGGCCCTGGGAAAGGCATTGGGATTTAATGAACGTGACCCGGTAGAAAGTCTGCTTTATGTTACGAAAAACCAGAGCCAGCATTCCCACATGTCCCGAAAGGGAATTGGCAACGGACCACTTATGTAAAAGGCGTTCGATGTATACTGAACTGCTTCGACACTGGCCATTGTGACTAAAAGCTAGATGCAGCTTCATGTTACTTAGAATATGAATTGCTAAGCTGTAATGCCTAGATGTATATTGATTTTTTGACAGGCTACATTCTACCGTTTGAATAAAGAGCAACATCTTACTCTTCATTGAGATATATCTATGGTAGCTTTTCGCCTGTATCCGTCTCTTTGCATTTCGCTTTGTCTGCCGTTCAGAAATAATATGAGATATTTTAAAATCAATTTATTGAACAATCTGTCTGCCATCAGACAATAAGTTCGATTTACAATTTTTTTTTACATTAGCTTGCAGGGAACATACCGGAGATTGCTTTCCTATTGTTCTTAACTTAATTATGACACCATATTGTACACAATTTTTAATGATATAATACTTTTGTTCCAGTTTCCCGTCAAGTCTATTGGTTTAAATATTTTTAACGTCTTTAATTGTTCCGTTGTGTTAGTTAAATTTTTCACTAATTAGTTTCGGCGAGTATCGAATCTGTCATTATATTTTATGGTGAATTTGTAGGTATGACGAAATCATTTTGGAAATTTGTATTAAGGACGTAGCGCGGTGTATTCATTATTTAATCTCAAAGCTTACTTTTGAAACTTTTCTATGATTTCAATATTGAGGACGTCGGGTCGGAACGGGACAATTATTGTAACATTATGGAAAAAGAAAAAATACTTCTTTAAAGTATAAAATATTAGTTTATTCTATAACTCATTGAATGTAGGGACAAAAGAAGCAATATTGACTTTGAGTCCAATTTTAGAAGACAGGATAAGAAAAAACCGGCCTACGCGCATGGCGTTTGTAGATTTAGAAAAAGCGTATCATAATGTTACCTGGAACACACTATTAAGGATTTGAAGAACACAGAAATAAAATATCGTGAAAGAAGGCTTTCACATAACCTCTACAGAAGGCAGTCGGCATTAATTAAAATTGAAGATCAAGAAAAGAAAGCAGAAATCAAGCCCATGATGTTTAACTTATATATATAACAGGCGATGAAGAAAGTTAAAATGGAATATGGAAAATGAATCATACTGCAAGGAGAAGAAATATAAACCTTACGCTTTGCAGTCATAAGAAGACTTGGAAACCATAATAAATGGCATGAACGTGGTCATGGAGAAAGAGTTCAATATGAGGATTCATAGAGGGATAACTTAGGTAATGGAGTGTAGTATGGGAAACAGTGGAATAAAAAAGGGCGTTAGATTGGGAAGGGATATTTTGAAGAAAGCTAAGGAATTTTACGTGGGAATCGTAATAACTTGGGGTGGTAAAAGTATAGTAGACATGAAGAGTAGGATATCACAGGCAAGGAAGGCTTTCGCAAAAAAAGAGGAATTTACTTACGGGTAATATAAGTGAAATCGTTGCAAAAAATTTTCGTAATATGTGTGCCGTTATATGGGTGCGAAACGTGGACGATAGGAGTTGCGGAAAGGGAAAGAATAGAAGCCTTTAAAATGTGGTGCTGTAGGAGAATGCTGAAAATCAGATGGCTGGATAAAATCACTAACGAGGAATTTCCAAACAAAATAGGGGAGAGTGAACAATATGGAGAACGTTGACTAAGAGAAGGGATAGATTAATAGGCGACGTTTTAAGACAGGAGGGCCTTGTAAAAATAGCATTAGAGTGAAGTGTGTGGGGTAAGAACAGAAGAGGGAGGCGAAGGATGAAATATGCTAAACAGATTGGGGAGGATGTTGAATGTGGTAGTTATGCTGGAATGAAAAGGCTTGCGCTAGATAGCTTAGCATGGTGGGTTGCAGCAGACCAGTCTTAGGACTGATGTAGCGCGATATTTATTTTATTAAGTTCTTCTACAGTATAAGAGTCAGTTAGTTCATGTTTGAACTTCTTTGTAATTATTTTTAACTTTAATATAGGCTGGAAGTTTATTAAATACGCTAATAGCATTATAATGAACACACTTTTGTATTATAGTCAGAGACTTCCCTTCCTTGTGTAATTTATTTTTATTTCTGGTACCAAAGCTCATAACGGAGTTTTTTGTGAATAGATGACTGTTATTAATCACAAATAACGTCAGTGATTGCATATACTGGCAAGTAAGTGTAAGTATTCCAGTTTTCTTGAAGAGTCCCTTTCAAGACGTTTCTCGTAGAACCTGAAACAATATTCTAACAATATTTTTCTGTAAATTGAAAACTTTGTATTTCCCTGATGAAATAATCCCAGAATTTTATACCATATGTCATTAAAAAGTGAAGTATGAAGAATAAACTAATTTTCTTATGATAGTAGGAGTTGACTTGCAGGGAAGTATAGAAATGTCACTTTGAGATCCGCAGCTCCCTTCCTCAGACGACTCATATAAAGGGTAATTGGATAGTGAGGAAAGATAGGAATATGGGAGAAAGGTCGAAATGCACTCTAAAAAATTCATATGCTCAGGCAGAGTAAAAACTAAAAGTGTAGGTAGGAAAGGAAGGATGAGGAAAGTTTGAAATATTTGACACATCTAGGACTCAAAGTTGAAACCTTTACTATAGCACCGGAGTGCGCGAATATAGGGTAAGTAAGAGTCAGTAGCCTATTCCCATTTTCTTGAAGACACCACTGCATGAAAGTTTTGGTGGAACCTGGCGTATATTCTGACAACTTTTTTCAGTCGGTTAAAAACTTTGTCTTTCCCTTATGCATCACCCCAGAATATTATACCATATGTCAGTAAAGAGTGAAAGTATGCAGAATAAACTAATTTTCTTATATTTGTGTTACTACGACTTTTCATAATTCTAACAGAAAAGGTTGCCGAGCCTAATTTTCTTAGAAGAATATTAATGTGATCTATCCAATTAAATTTATTGTCTACAGGTACACCTCAGAATTTTGTGCATTCAACGTTTCTTTTTCTTACCTGGAGATGCGTACATCAAAATCATTTACTAGTCGGGGTCTTTGTAATTGCATACGATGAATTTACAAGCATAAGTACATGGAAGCTTACGTTATGTTAATGTATGATTTCTTGACGACTTAGGATATGGCATTTCTCCATGCTTTTCATGCTATGAAACAGTAACAGTGAAAATAGCCACTGATCAATTAAGTCAAAAGTTTCCTATGGACAATGATGTTGTCGGAGCTAGTAAAATAAGAGTAACGTGTTACGTGCTGTACTTCACTTCTACACACTTGAACGATAATGTCGGTTTGATTTTAAAAAGTAAATAAAAGCCCGGGAGAAAATAATGATGACGATGATGTACCTTTTGACGGACAGTTGATAAACAATGTGAGTTCAAGAATGAACAGAAGCGACTGAAAATTCAGGTATTTATTTAGGTGATTTTGTAACGTAATGTTCAGATGCTGTAGGGAACAAATAGAAATATGATTTAAATGTAATGTAATACCAAGTATGTAAAAGGTACGGTTAAAATTTTAGAAGATTATTTCTCATTCTTTAATTATTCAACTAATTCAGAATTAAACTATTAGAATATTGATAAGGCCACTTCAGAATCCAAGTTTAAGAATAATTAATGTTCGTCTCTCAACTCATAATAATTTCTCGTAGATAAACTAATCGTAATGCCTCGGCAACTGCTATTACGTGTAACGGTTACTTGCATAAATTGTGCCAAGGTGATGCAGCGTGATTGGACGTTATGCAAAGCTTTCATTAATGCTAGGTTTTCACGGCGATATATAAAGCGAGTCATGTTTCTTTCCAAAGTCCAATAATTAAGCGCGTACGAGTACGAGTACTTTCAATTTGTAAATTCTGCTCCTATCTCAGTGAAGGCGTTGAGAGGATCACGGTCAAGAGTTTGGACGCCGCAGTCGCCAAGTTTCAAAACAGAAGTTGGCCCTGCGAATAGGGATTTCCCCGCACAAGAACAAGAAATATTTTAAGCTACGAAAACCGTACGTCCGACTGTGGGTGGTTCATCCTTCCAGTGTATACAATTGTCACGATAATCGACAGAGCTTATATATCAGGCTCTTTACATTCACTATAATACTGTGAATATAACGTCATTTTTCCCTTCCATTTAATACGATTCAGAGAGTAATTGTTGCATGTATTGCGACAAATATTAGATTATAAGTCTTGGTGACTAAATTATGTTCTGGAACAACTCTAAACAAGACGCAATAAATTTCTTCCTCTTTAAACAACTCAATAACGGACAAAATGTCCTGATTCTTAAGTTACTGAAACACCGGAAGATCTAACATAGATAAAATCAAATCTATGCCAATGAATAAAACTGAAGAGACGGTATGTTTGTCTCAACAAGACAATTTAACTTGAATATTTCATTTCGATAATGATATTAATATAATATGATATAAATATATATTAATTCTAATTAAAGGTTTATTGTCTATACGTACGTTAAAATCTCAAAAGTGAATGCGGGTAGCCTATACTCCTTATTTGTTCATGTTTATAAACAGAATTACGAATTTCAATGAAAATTGCAATGATTGAAACAGATATTTTACTTAAATTTTCGTGTATCTTTCATTTCCATACCTCGAAAAGTTCAGAAGATGTTTATATAAATATTTATAAAACCATTGGATCGCCGCGTGAATCGCTAATTTTTATTTATTTTTGGGGTTTTTAGTCTACATGACGGTGATCCTGAAACACGCAACTCCCCTTCAATAGCATTGGAAGGGAATTGAAAAAAGGGGGGATGTGGTAGGTAGAGCCAGGTATCCAAGGGTTGACTATGGCCCCTGGGCTATAGTTTAAGGATCCTACCCGGTGTTTCGTCTAAAGAGACTCAGGGAAAACCCTAGAAAACCTGCATCACGGAGGTCGGGCTATTGGATACTATTCTCACCCCTTCCAAATGACGGGAGACGAGTCCTAAAGGTATGATAGCCGTACCTGTTCTAAAACAACTGATATTTGTAAGGTTTTCTCTGAATCAATCATAAGTAGATGATACCGTACTTTTTATATATTCAATGAATTCAACTTTATTAAAATTCTGTATCTGTTGTTTCGTTTTTAGGGCAAAATAGAAAGAACTATTTCGGCGCGAACGAAGTCGCGGGCGTAGCTAGTAATGAATATATATGTTGAAGATCGTAGGTTTCCCCCGTGAATCTGTTGTATAAACAATGCTTGGGCTTCCACTCGGGCCATAATAAAATTAAAAGACGACGTTCCGGTGGAAATCTCACCCATCAAATGATAAAAGTGGGCGAGATCGTAGAATTAAAACACGAATTTTCGATGGAAATCTGATCAAGTGATGCATCGAAACTTCCATCCCTAATTTCTATTTTGACTCGGTTGGAAGCCCAAGAATTGTTTAACCAATACATATGTTATTTAACAGCATTCTTTATCTGTTAGTCGTGAAGCTTAAAAACAATCCCCCGTCAAATCGATATTTTTGTCGCTAGCTGAAAACTGTAATTTGTAAACCTTGCGCTTAAATTAGAAGCAGTTTCAGAAAGCAAGCCAAGATATAAGCAACGTCCTCAAATCTACAACGCAAAACATACTTCAACATATACCGTTTAGTGACTTTAACAAACAATAAAAATAAACTAACTGCGTTAATTACTGTCAAATAATGATCTTTATACTTAAAAAATTCAAACAGTCGTTTTATATCTGAAAAGTAATCGAAAACTAATTTCAGGCGATAGATGATTATTGGTAATTTTTGGGCAATATTTGGAAAATTCATTGAGATGTAACATAAAGCGAAACCATAATGTTTCTGATATCGGATATCTTCATTTGTCTTAATTAATATTTAGCTACTTAAAAATTAAATCCTAAAGAAATTTACCTGAATGTCCCAAATGGGAGAATGAAGCGTTATAGGAATTAAATGAAATCTGGGTTTCTCTGCGTAATTGTTAACTGGAATTAATTTTATATATAATAGAATCCAGTGTCACAATTTTATTTAAAAATTTTATGAAATAATATTTTACATAATTAATTGATAAGCTATTAGTTATAAACTAAGGTATTTAATTTACTTACATTTCGATATTTCTGAATATTCCATTCGACTTGGTTATCCAAATCTTAAAGACCAGTTAGTCTTATTTTGACGACCTCAATTATTGTGTTCTTTGGCTCAACTGTAATGTCTTGTAATGTAATAAATATTGTTTATTGTTATTTAATTCAACCTGAAGAGGGTCTAGATCAGGACCGAAACATGTAGTTGTTTTCAAATTATAGTTGGTTATGTTTTACTATTTTTTGTCTGTTTATGGCCTGATTTAAACATTAATTTAAGCTTAGACATTAATAACTACTATTTTTTACATGTATTTTACTTTGAAAACTATAAGTTTGATTTATTATAAAATGACTTTATATCTAAAAAATGCACCGCTGTTTGTCAGAAGTAATGAGTAATAATTAAAATATATAGAGAAAAAATATAATCTAATGTGTTAAATAAATGATAATTGATTGCCTAACTTTACTGTACTAATTCTTTTAATAATTAAAATTTTTCAATAAAGTGACTAATTTTTTCGATAAACTTCATTTTGTAATTTATGGATACCAATGAGCGTTATTAAAAGCATTCAGAAGTAAACAACAGGTGAACTTAGTGCTAATAGCATTGAAATGGATGTTATACGATACATTTTGAATACTCTCAGGTATTAATATTTTATAACTAATACTTTTAATGTATCGAAAACGGAGTTTTGATACTATTACGGAGTAAAGTATCAATGTTTTCCTTCAGATATCGAATCCCTAGTCGTAACCCAGTTTAAAAACCGAATCACCATTCCAACATTTGATTGGTAATCATAACTTAAATGATATATAGGTGAATAATAATTACGGGTACGGTTTATAATGTAGAACTATAAATTACAGCATCCTGTATTAGATTCAGGCACACTTTATTATGAGTCAATAATTGATTACCAATCGCTGCTCATCTGTTTATTTGTTTATATCTTCCATCACTCAAATATGACTTTAAGGAAAATATCGAAGTAATTTTATTTATAGATATTTAACAGTATAATTAAGTATAAATATAGAGTATAACAAGTAACGAGTAAATATAATATTGCATTAACTAAGAGCTTTCCGTTGATAAGTTTTGGTGCTCGCATTTCTGTCCTATAATACGAGGGTGTTACAATAAGTAATGCTCTCTATTTCTCCTCCTTAATTCGTTAGTTATGTGTAATTTTTGAATTTGGCGTAATTTATGAAACATCATCCACTGCAATAACAACTTGCTAAGTCACTAGGTTCCAGCACAGAATCCTATTGGAAAATGGCTGACATTGACATACGTATTAGACAGCATTCTGTGGTTGAATTCTTAAATGTGGACGGTGACACATTTTCGGATTCATGATAGGCTGAAAAATATGCAATGTAATGCGACAGTGGATGTTGAAGATCGATTCGTCGCTGTAACGAAGATGAAGGGCAAACACTGTTGGCTGATGGAGAACCGAAGCGGTAGGTCGGTAACTGCAGTAACTCCAAGCAACATTCGGCTAGTCTATGAAGTCATTCGATAGGACCGACGGGTAAAAACTAATGAATTTGTCTCTCACTCTATCAGTAATGACGATTATTCAACAGCTGGGATACTACAAAGTTAGTGGGTATCAAGAATTATCCGGCCTAAATAGCGAGACTTGAAAAACAATAGCGTCTGCACCCTTCAGCGCTTGAATTTGGAGTGAGAGGTGTTTTTGATTGGAGATGAGACTTGGGTTCATTTCTTTCGATTACACAAGCTCGCCGAAGAAGAAAAAATTCCAAACTTTGAGATCGGCAAGGAATGGTTTGGTGACAGTATTCTGGGAAACAGAGGGTGTGATTGTCATTGACTTTTTGAGGAGGGTTGCACAATTCAGCGTGTTCACCCAACAAAAGCAATAGCGGATGTTCTTTCTTTGCATGACAATGCAAGACCTCACACCAGTCGTCACACCACTGAAGAGATTGTGAAAATTGGATGGGAAGTTCTGCATCACCCACCATATATTTTGACCTAGCTCCATCTGTTCGGGCTACTGAAGGAAGCTCATCGTGGGATTCACTTTGAAGACGAAAAGGCCGTGAAACCGTCCGTGCTTGGATGGCTTAGGAAGCAAGATCATGCTTATTACCGCAGTGGAATACATATCCTTGTTAAAAGGTGGACCAAAACTATAGAAAAGGACGGAGGCTTATTGGAAAGTTAAAATTTAATCGTTAGTGTTGTGGGTTGATGCAGTGGAAATTGTTTTGACAAATAAAACATAGGAAGGATTACTTATTGAACCATCCTCGTGATACAAACTTCTTAAATTATAGAAAGATATAAACCGGTACACAGAGGTAAAAAAGTTTCAATGATTTTAAAATATGAATCCTAAAGCAAAATATTACTTAAAAAACCGAAATATGTTCAATTGAAAGAGTTAAATGAATCTGTCACAATCGCTGAAGGATGTGTAATGAACCTTAAATACTAACGGCGTAGTTTAAAAGCACAAAAGCCGACACCGCTATTGTTTGCTTGACTCAGATGCTGCAGACACGTTTTAGGAAACGCATAAATACAGTAGATAAAATTTTTGTGGGATTATTAGATGAGTTATTAGTCAGTTAAGTATATCTGAAAGTTAATGGTAGACTTTCTGTAAGTCGTCGATAGTAGTGAATTTGGCGTGAGATTAATTAAAAGTCTGTATAGAATATTTTGGTGTGGGGTATATCCTGCTTCTGCTGTGTTGCTCCGCCCTCATGGTACCTAATCATCATACTAGACATCGTATTATAGACATTGTTGCAGTGAATCTGACAATCGTAAATTTTTAATTATTGTAATAAATTTAAACATTTTCACTATTTACTGCGACATGGTCTTTTAGGTACTTGAAATTTGTATAGTTTCTTACATAAATATTATAGACTTGATTTATGCGGAAATAGCTCTTTTTATTTTGCCCTAAAAACGAAACAACAGGTACAGAATTTTGATAAATTGAATTCATTGAATGTATAAAAAGTACGGTATCAATTATTTATATATATTTTTTTTTTCTGGGCAAACCTTATAACTCGCAGTTGGTTTTGAACAGGTCCCGCTTTCACACGTTTTGGAGTCAATTCGATGCAAACTTCCAGACAAACAGAAATTTCAATTACATTTATTGGGATAAATTATATTTATTTTATTTTAAAAATTGGCTAATACTAAATATTAAAATTTACCTGACGTGTCAAATAAACCCAATTTACGTATACATCGTACCGACGATCCAAATAAGTTTATTATTTCTCATGGAGTTAGCTCTCTGCCAACAATGGGTTAATTAATGCGTGAATCCTGGTGCAAAAATAGATGGAGTGAGAATGCTCGCCCTTCATCTCCGTCTCTCATGTTGCCAAAATTACGCTTACACAGTAAGTCACCATGAGGTCGACCATTCTATTGTTTACACAGGAACGACAAGAACCGATGATAAAAAAAAGTAGTTCAACATGCAAACGGTTGTTGGGAACCTAATCAGTAAGTAGGAAGTTTACTCCAAGAAATATTTACTAATCAAAATGTATTCAAAGCATAATGAAGTGTTAATTAAAAATGGCTATGAGCATAATCACAAAGAAAAGAAGTTGATCGATTATCCATAGAAGTAAGTAATTTTTGTGTAGTAGCGCTGCGGGTGCAGATTGCTAGGGAGTTACTCACCCTGCACAGGTGTGGGAGGCTTGACGTCACCCTGGCATGGCAACTCGAATTACTACGCCGTACTTTGCTTTCACACCCGGCTTCTTGGCAACTATGCGAGCCTTTAATACCGAATTATTAAGCAAAAATATATACAGAATATTAGAAATATTTTCTTTTGTAACACTTTGTTGCAATGATAGTGCTCTCGGTTAATTATACCGAAGCTTCTATAGATATAACCGTAGTCGTTGCTGTTATAACATTATTTAACTACTATATAAATTCATTACAATATAAAAGGACTATAAAATAAATTAAATGGAACTATGTATTGCAGAAATTAAATTTATTTTTTCACATCGTGCATTTGAACATTTATATAAATCCGTAGGACTCTTATCAAGTATCAATTTTTTAAAATTAAAAATACTATATTTTTAGAAAACATTGATTCGTTATGTAATATTTTGAAAACAGATTATTCAAGTTTCAACCAACGGTACCATAAAGTGAGGAAACGTTAATACAGTCAGCGAAATGTTTCGAAACGTCGACGACTTATACATGGAAATTTAGATTCTGCTGGCAGCTGTAGTGATATATTATAAGCCACCTGGTTGCCCGGCTTTGCTGGGCTACTTATTTGTATTAGTCCGCCACAGTATTTAATTTGTCACTGATATCTTGATCAACATATTATTTAACCGAGTGAGTCAATTTTTTAACACTTACATTGTCACGCTTGACAATTACGACAGAATGTTTATTTAATCAAAATAGGTATGATGTCTCACAGTTATTTAATCTGGTCAATTAATTTCCAGGTGATCATTAAATAATCATTCGACCTTAAATGACTTAAAAACGTACCGATGCATTGATTGAAATATCTCCGGTACTTAAATGAAGTTAAAAATTCTTGAAGTGAAAAATGCGTCCGTATTGCCATTATTTGATTCCGTCAATCTATCCATAACAAACACAGATCGTCCAGTTTAAAGAACACGAAACCTGGCGCTCAGTAATTTCGTAGGTTGTCAGACCACATTAAGATACCATAGGAATGGAATTTGAAAGGGGACAAGCGGAAGGAAGTGGATCTTGTCATCTGACTGAAATGCAAGCATCCCCTAGAAAACCTGCATTACGTATGTCGGACTGTTAAAATTTAGATACTTGTCTCACGCCCTTCCGAACGGAGACGAGTTTTCTGTGACTCGAAAATGACCGAAGAGCTTCGTCTTGTAATTCCCCTTTAATAGCCTAGTAAGTAAATTTGAAAAGGTGGGATTCGGAAAGAAGAGAAAGGCAGTCAAGGGTTGACTAGACCCCGATCCTATCCGGTATTAACCTAAACGAAACCTCCCTAGAAAACCTGCATCAAGTAGGCACTTGTATCACGCCCTTCTGAATGACGAGGGAAGAGTTTCCGGATTATTTGAATATTAGGGCGGGGGTGGGGGGTGGGGAAGTATACCGGGCAACTTACCCTTAATAACATGGGAAAAGAATTGAAACAGGAATTCACTTAATAAAACAAATGTAAAAGATAACGAAATCAGCCAGTCTTCAATAAAAAAATTCATTATGTGTAATGTTAATTATTTTAAATTCTCTCTTGATGATTGTTTCACCAGACCTTATCCACCGTCAATAAAATTTATAAAATTATTATGATTGAATGTTTCCGTCTATAAACATGCAATTTAAATGGCACACATAATATAAGATTCACAAGAATTATTTCATTAATCCTTGAAATTATATTTATACAATTCGCAAGAATTCTCACTTAAATTATTCCACCAGTCTTTGCAAATGACGTCAAATATATGTTTTTTGTTGTGATATTCAGTCCTAAGACTGATGCAACCCTCCATACTAAACTATTTTTCGCAAGCCTTTTATTTCAGCATAACTACCACATCCTACATCCTCCCTAATCTGCTTAGCGTTTTCCATCCTTCTGTTCTTACCCCGCACAGTTCCTTCTAATGCTAATTTTACAATAACCTCATGACCTAGTAATCTATCTGTTCTTTAGGCCAAAGTCCTTCATATTGTTCGCTCTTCCTGTATTCTGTTAAGAACTTCCTCGTTTTTCATTCTATCCATTCTGAGTTTTAGCATTCTCCTATAATTAGAAAATATTAGATGTTTTCTTTATCACCATATGACATTTCCTTAAGTTTTATTGGAAGATATAATTGAAATCTGCCGTGGTTCCGTGAAAATATTTCACGTTAAAAGGCGGTTCTAAATAAAACAGAACTATACAAATTTACTGAAAACGTTTCATATTGTTTATCAACATCGTCCCGTGTGTTCGTATTTTGAAGGATATTATTGTTCAAATTTTAGAGTAAACAAACAAACGCCTTATTAAATAAGACCGATTCTCCTGAATTATGTTTACGTAAATGCATGGTGATATCACAGACTTTCGCAAAATATTTTTTATAACTTTCTTCACGTACGTTAGGAGTTTGTTCCCAATCCAAATTTTTTCCACGGGCTTCAGTTTTGTTACAATTTCCCCACACCTATAAGTCTGCATAAAGAATATACATCATATATATATTCTTAATTTTTTTTACTCATTAGCAAAGGGTGACTAATTTTAAATGACATAAAATATTCAGATGTATCATAATGTTAAAAGGATTTTAATACTACAAAAATGTGCTTGCGGTCCATAAATCAATTAATTAAAAGGAATACTATCGTGAAATAAAATCTTAACCAAGATATAGTATTGATGAAAGGCAATAAAAATTTCATTATTTCAACCCACAGAGTAATTGTCACAACATGAAATACTCGACCGGACCGGGAAACCTGTCTCTAAAATTGTATCAGTGGCCCTAGATAAGCAATAAAAAACCATTTTTCTTTGAAACATCGTTTGCAAGAGGAAGGTATAAAAGAGTATGTTGAATCAAGCTCATTGTACCATCGTGCTGCAACTGCGCACAAGAATAGTACACTTACTCAGACTTTGGCAATGCATTAGCACAGAATCTTCAGCCTTAAACTATGTGAATGTAAAAGAAACTAAGCATTTCATTGTAATTCGAAAATCTTTGGGAGAAAAAGAGACGAGTAGACTGGTAAATTAATAACACTAAAATAACGTTATTATGTAATGCGATATTACAAACTAAAAGGATAAATTAAAAATATATCTCAGATTACGTTGATTTCATAGTAAATATAGCACTATTATCGACTATGTAGCATATTTCACTCTTAAAATTTCAGTCTATGATTCCTTGTGAAAATAAATTAGAATATCTTTTCATATGTAACATGACTTGGTTAAGGTGTCACGTAGCATTATACCGTCATATTTATTTACATAACTTAAATGGCCACAAATTAAGTTTTAAAAATTATAAAAATTAAATCAGTCTTGAAAAACATTAGTACGTCAAAAAATAAGTGCAAATGAAAATAGAAAGCTGTTTCCGAAAATTAACTCGCTTTATATTTACACGCTCTTTGCAGATCAAACATCACTCTTCCTTGTCCTGAAAAAGCAGTAGTAGTGGTAAAGCTGACTTTCTAAACCCAAGTCTTGTAAACAGTCTCGTGAGAAAGAGTCCAGAACTGTTAGGTTTTCCTGCCGGAATCAATTCGTTTCTTAAGTGAAAGTAAAATTGTTACTAAGTCACAACATTTGGCAACGGATTGTAAGTTATTTCCCCAGCTGACGTCTTTCAGGCGAGTAGTAGGCTTAAATATTTCCAGAATAACGTTTATTTTCGCTCCTGGCACTTGGCCTAGCGCAAATATGTGAAGCTGAGAGACGCGTAACATCCTTGTGTGCCAACTCTGTGCGACTCTGGTGCGGTGCAGCAGCGTGACGCCCGGTCTCCGGGATAAACAAAGCAATCCAGGAAACGGGCCGGGCCGAAAATACGGCTGGAAGGGCCACATTCCGTGGCTTCTCAACCAGGTCACCTCTCACAACTCAACCTTATTCGCCTTGCACCCGGCTCCGCTGCCGTTACCATCAGATACTATCAGAAATTATGAACAAGAGTGCCATCACCCGATTGAATGTACTAGCAGCTAGGAACTGGGATTCTTCTGTACAGCACTAATTCTGTCCAAATTAGACTACGCCTTCAATATTTACAGATCGGCATACAAAAAGGATCTAGACAGGATACAGAAGGAGATAGAATTATATCCGGCTGTCTAAGAAGCACTCCGATTTACCGGCTAAGAATTTAGTGTAAAGCTACACCGCTGAAAACTAGAAGAAAGGCCATGGTGGTAAGATATGCCTGCACAGCCGCGGAATCTTCAAACATACACACCCAAAACCAACTACTTATTCCTGGCCTCTTTGCAGGACTTTCCGCTCGGCCCCAAAATCTAGTCTCCTACCTCGCATAGACCATAACTCCTTCTGGATGTCAAGGGGGCTTTCGATGCGGCGTGGTGGCCAGCAATCCTGAAAAATCTAAGGAACCTCCAGTGCCCCAGGAATTTGTACAACCTCTCCTAGAATTATTTTAAAGACAGGACTGTCACGATCCAAGTGAATACCATCAAATCAGATCGTGAGGTTACCGAATGATGCCCTCAGGATTCCTCCTGAGGCCCCTCCTTAACTTAAACTTTTCAACACACACCAATGTGATTGCCTTCGCAGACGACGCAGCGATCCTGACGCATGAAACTACACCAAAGGAGGCGGAAGTGTTTGCAAATACCGATTTAGGAAAAATAGCCCAATGGGCTAAGAACAACAAATTATAGTTCGACGAAGGAATAATACAAGGTCATGCTAATAACAAGTCAAAAACAATCCAACTGGATGTAATAAAGTATCAGACAATAGGCAACACAAAAATATTTACGGACGGCAGCAAATTCGAAGACAAAGTGGATGGCTGTATTCAAGAACAATAAACTGTCATACGCCGGAAAATATAAACTTGCAAACCAGTATTCTAGCTTCCAAGCTGAACACCTGGCCATTCTAAAGGCAATAGAACTAATCAGAAACCTTTCACAAGGCAACGAAGAAAACCGAAAAGTAGCCATCTACTCAAACAGTAAAAGTGCAATAGATGAATACATCAAGAATTATTCACAACCCGGCTATTAACAGATATAATATACAAATTACATCAAATTAAAAATAAAAATTGGACAATATTCGTTGGTTGCAACAATGGGCATGAAGAGATTGTAGGGAATACAAAGATTTAAATTAGAAACAAACGCATCATGCGCCTGTAATTAGGGCGACCAAACAACAGAACACCTAATATACACTTGCGGACTACTATAGGAAGTTAAGAAAGCTATCAATTTGAAAAATCTAACATAAAATAACAAAATAAGTATAAATTAAAGAGAAAGAACATAATTACCCCAGGAATCGTACTGAGGATATTCAAATAGGATGTGTTGAACTGTTAATGCAGGTATTACATTCAGGTAGTGGTGAGCTGGCAAACATAAAATTATGCCTTAATTGACAGTGTACTATATCTTGTTTCCTTCTTGAGATGTTTTTGGAGATATACGTCGATATAGCTTTCCAATTCTCTGAAGAAGGATCATCTACACTGACGCCTCTAGGTCAGGGAAAGGCGCAGGCTGCGAATTTGTGACTACTGACACCTTCAGAAATACATCAATAGATATAGAGTCATCTATAACTACAGCAGTAACGTATGCACTACCAATTCCTGTGAGGAAACTCCGAGTGCGATCACCCTCATTCGAAGTAACTCCCTAGCCATTACAAAACCAGTGCTGCAGGAATGAGAAAGTCAACGAAATCCGTGACATCATCTGAAGGAGCAATCCGAGGAACAATGAAATAACTACAGTGTGGGCTCATGCAAATGCTGGCATACCAGGACCACAGAGGCTGACCAGTTGGCAAGAAGAAAGGTCTCGTAACATCTCGACCACCCCAAAATACCGAAAGGTATGCTAGCGAGAAACCTACTCTGGTTACTTTGATAATGGTCCACGAAGAGAACAGGAAGTAAGGAAGGGATATTCTTCAGAGAATTGGAAAGCTATATCTCCAAAAACATCTCAAGAAGGAAACAAGATATAGTACACTGTCAATTAACGCATAATTATATGTTTGCCAGCTCACCACTACCTGAATATAATACCTGCTGGTCTGCATTAACAGTTCAATACATCCTATTTGAATATCCTCAATCAATATCGTACTGAGGATATACGATTGGCGTAGGAAAAAGTCACTGTAACCCATACAAGAAACGCTCCACGACCTTCTCGAGTTCCTCAGCAACACAGGTCTGAACATGGATATCTGACATGACCAGAGAAAACCCAGCAACTATGGACAACAATTTGACTCACAAAATGTTAAATATTTGCTTTATATATTAATTTATTAATTATATTTACGTAATAATAATAAAGTGTCATATGTGGTGTGGTTAAAGTACACGTCCACTGTTTGAACGTAAAAGTTCAACGGCAGCTTTTTGGTTTTGTTTGAAATTTCAAATAACTATATGCGACCTTCTGGCTCGCAAACGAGTGGTCGGCAGTATGGCAGATATTGCGGACTACTAAGTTAATTTTAAAGATAATACAAAAAGAGTGTTAAATAATACGTAGTATGTATAAAACGTTAATGGAAAATTTGCTGCTCTTAGTTTACTGTTCTAATGATGTCAGCGCAACACCTAAAAAAACTTCAATTAAGAATGTGAAAATTGTCGACCGGACCGGGGAACTAACCGGAAACCTGCTTTTGTGCGGAAAACACTGAGTCACCTAAGTCGGCCCTTAGTCCAGCTACTTCCTATACATCTGATTTTATCCAACACCACAATTTACGAATCTCTAAGTATCCTCATGACTTGCCATTCTCCAAGCAACAATGAAGAACGATCTCAAATTAAAGTCAATTGTATAGTGAAAATAGTCATTAGAATGAAAGAAATATTGCTAAACACTAACAACAATATTTGAAACATATGTATTTAATATCCACATATTTCCATTTCGCATAGTAATGTTCAAAATACCCAGTGACTGCAGTTGATGTCAGTTGACGTCTTTTTCTTTAATGTATTCATCAACATTTGGAAACATTTTCAAATATTATTTATTTATTGTTGTGTTTGTTGATCATTTGATCTGGATTTTTTTTGTTGAACAAATCAATTCTCCATATAATGGTATTATTTTGTTTAAATATAATACAGCTTATAAATTTGTATTATTTTACATATAAACTTTATTAAATGAGCTCAGCAAATATGAATAATATGAGATTTTTGAGGACCATTAAAAGTACATCACTGACCACATGTTGCCGATCATTTTAGACAAGCAGCACATCATCCTTGCCAACTAGTTGTACCAATGCATGCAATCGAAATATATCCTCAGTTCGCTTCAAAGATAGATAAGAACCACAGTGGATGGTCAAAAAATTCTTCGAAAATTTGTGTAAATGTCTGTTATACGGGCCGTTAATTCTCCATTTGTATATGAATGCATGTAACTTATATAATATGCTGCGAATGGGAAAAATACCACTGGCTCTTTAAGCAATAATATATAAGCAAATATGTACTATAATTTTGAAATAAAAAGTCATAGCTGTTCTATAAAATACCTTGAAATTTGTCACTAAAAGAAAAAACACGGCACTCTATTCACGTCTATTATTTATTTTCGAGAACTTATTTTGGCTGTCCTTAAAACCTGTTATTACTGAAATATTTTCATCTAACATTGATATATATATATATATATATATATATATATATATATATAAATTGTTCTAGCTGTTTAACAATTTTGTTAATATTATTTATTTATTTCAAGACCAATCAGTATTATATATTGTATGATCTATTCTTTTGTCTTAGGATTACTTTATTTGAAGTAATTAATTAACGACCTCTCTAATGACCAGATTCTTTAACACACTTTCCTGATTTTAGTCTATCTCGATATTTATTTGCTGTCTCTTGAATTATATCAGCCTTATTCTTAGTATATTTGGAGTATATTTAGTATATTTGCTCTTAAGAATTCTTGACTGTGATCTCTGTATGGCAGTGTTGGACTTGCTGGTACATCCCCGTAGCTCTATTTTGAAAGTCTATATTGTTTTAATGACAGCTTTATACAGAATGTTTTTATTCTGTAATGACGAACTGTTTCTGAATAAAATTTCTCTGCGTACGTTCTTGGGAGTCTCATATTCACTTTAAATATATAAATTAAATTTTCAAGCTTATCCCGTGTGTCTTTCAGCGCTTTACTTCGTGTGTAATACATAGAGCGCAACTCTATCTTTTTGTTTCCCATCCTATTGGTTCTACCTTACCTCGCCCGTGACCTGGTCCACGTATTTAATATCCTGCTCTCCTTTGAGCCACATATTTAACTTGTTCTTCCTTCCCAATGTTCTGGTTCTAAGGATTCCTAGATATTTACAGATGTTTACTTCAGGTATTTTCTCCTTATTAACGTTATTACTCAATCGTATATTTGCATATAATTTTTTACTTAACGTAACTTTGTGGTTTTATTCGCTATATATCATCATTATATATGTATCAACCAAAGTATTCAGTCATTTTGCAGCTGACATTCACCCCAAACCCTTTTAAACTTTCAACTGGCGATACATTCACCAGAAAAATGTTTAATTAAGGATTGATTTTAATATATAGAAGTTGTTTTTTGTTCCTATGTAGTTTTTCTAATGGAACGAAGTGAAACGCTTTGCTGTACCATGTTGATCTGTGAAGATCTATGCTTTCAATTCAATTATCTGCGAATATATCACTGTTAGATATTTGTTTAATAATTTGAATCCCTCTTTCTGAAATACAACCCGCGAGCCACCTGACCTAAACATGGCGTAGAAAGATCTGGAAGAATGCCGATGGTGCAAGCGACGCCTTTTATAACTAATGGAATAGTTAAAGACTGCCACTAACAAGGACCCTGGCCAGTTGCTATCTATTATTATAAACTGTTATCACGTCTGATATTAGCTATATATATATATATATATATATATATATATATATATATATATACTATCCAAGCAGACGTATGAAATAAAGGTGACTGACCTATTTCAACTTAAAGGAACATTTCTCTGCTTCCTGTTTTTTACAAAATTATCCAAACGACATTTCACATAATTAATGTATCAATTGATTTATGAGCAAACTTATTTTAACTTAATCGCAACATGACTTTCTAAATGGGAAATGTATAAATAGAACAAGGGATACAAATAGAGTCATGATTTATTGGATGAAGAGTTGAAGATGACTGGAATATTTTCTATTCTGCCTCAGCCCTGTACAAACGGAGATTGTCTCGGAACCAACCGAGGACTAATAGGAACGACAATAATTCTAAATCACAAAATATTGCTTAAAAAGAATATTGCGGCATACGAGGTATTTATTATTTCTTCTAAAACCATATCTTGAAAATCAAAAACTATAGGTAGCGATCGTAACTAATGATTCTATATTAAATGCATGTGGAGTTTCTCAAAGGTCAATTCAATTCCTGCGCCTTTACTCTTTATTCATTACATTGATTACCTTCCAGGATATGTTCCTTCTTTGAAATTAATTATTTACACTGATGATACAAATTAGTTACTTCAGACAAAAATGTGGATAATAATGTTATAAAGTAAAAAGAAATCTAGATAACCTAAATGTGTGCTTTAAAGTTAATAAATTCTAACTAAACCTAGATAAAATGAAGTTAGTAAAGTTCTGAGCTGGAAGAACAATGAGTCAAGTAGACATTTCTTAGCTGAAACTCTTATCCTGTCTCTTCGTATAGAAGACAAATGAAAGTGTAATTACAGTAAAGATCTGTTTGCTGGGAAACAATTCAGTTTGTTATTCTCTAATAACACAATGCAATTTTTTGAAATAAGCATAGTGATAATTGTTTCCTTTATGAATGCTATGTCATTGTAAATTGCGTTATTTGATTCAGAAGAACATGAATAAGCCACCTCTGTGGTCTAGTGACTAGCGACACAGACTCACATTACGGAGATCCCGGGTTCGATTCCTTGCAAGGGCATGGGTGTTTATGTTTTCACGTGCCCTGACTGAGTATACCTAACAGAGGAAAGGAGAGCAAGTCGGTAATGACCACGATGTTATTGCGAATATAAATAGATAAAAACAAAGATACTTAGAGGTTTATAGTATATATATATATATAATGTGTTTGCGAATATAAATAGATAAACAAAGATACTTAGAGGTTTAGAGTATATATATGTATACATATATATATATATATAACGTGTTTGCATTCATGACATTTCAAAGTTTGCAAAGGGGAACATTAAACCAATGGCAATTTTCAGTATTATGACCACCAACCAGGTAAATATTCGCTATACAGGGATAATTTTCTATAATAATCTTTTCTACAGAGGTTGAGAACTACAATAAGTTTACGAATTTGGAATTCAGTTTATGAATATTTCATTGAAAAGCTCGTTTTATTCCAGATAGGAGTTGCTTAATTTATGTTTAGGTATTTCGTCTCATTTCATTGTTAGTTTCATATAAGTTCTAACTTGCTACAGAAGGGATGATTTCTCAAGGTTCAGCATGGAGGACTGATTTCTCGGTGGTTTCTCCTTATTAGTTTGTGTGTATATTGCGGTTGATGGCTGATACCTAGTTGTATAAATAATTATAATTGTTTTACCTTTATGGAATTATTTAATAAATATTATATTACACTCGTAATGTTTAGTGAGGCTATTACAATCTATTCTAGTTATTTTATATCATCTTTCTTAACATCCTTGAAGGGAAGAATTCATAGTAAATATTATATTTATTTAGTCCCTCCCCTCAATTATGTTTCTACTTTGTCGTAATGGCGGGATTTGCGTGACCAAATGATCCTGAGAGCAATGCCAGTGGTATCATAGCCAGACTGGGTAAAGGTGATGACCCAGACGAAATGAGATACCCTGGTCCTCCAGGTTAGGGTTGGACGTAGGGCTAACAACCCCACCTCGTAAAAGAACTCACTGTTGCCAAGAATAGTATCAATAGCCGGACCGACTACCGTACGACGAAATGGTAAATGCTGACACTTGGATCATGGAATATATTTTCCCTTTATAGACCTGGGGCTCTAAGAATGTTCCTGGACCAGTAAAATAAATATTATGTGAGCATTACAGCCTTGCCGGAGATAAGATGGTTAGATGAAGATGTTATAGAAAAGAAACACCATGTTGTGTTTTATAGCAGCCAAAAGAAAAAGCACGAATTTGGACCAGGCTTTGTTGTAAGTAAAAAAAAATATTATCGTGGACTTCAAAGCAAAATCACCCAGACTATACAGGTTACGCATTGAAGGTCTCATCTTCAAGAGAAGATAAGACTGATGATGAAAAGGACAGATTTTATGATGACCTAAATGAGATGTGTGGAGAATGCCTGAAAAGAGACATCAAAATTATAATTGGTGATATGAACGCTAAGATAGGGAAAGAAGAGGAATACATGCCGCTAATGGGAAATAATGAATAAAATGATAACGGGTTCAGATTGATAAACTTTGCATCCATACGTAATATGATAATACGATGTTCAGCCATAATAAAATTCATAAAATGACGCGGAAAACACCTGATTGAAGAACTGATAACCAGATCATCCTCTAATAGATGCAAGTCATTCATCTGATCTGAGGAATAAATATCTATTGTGACACTCTCTGGTTATAGCATGGTTTAGAAGCCGTATTTCAAATGAGAGGAAGAAGCATGGATTTTAAGCTAGAAAGTTCAATAAGGGAAAAGGTTAAAGGAGCTTAAGTCTGAAAGAATATGTTGAGGAATTAATACACGGTTATCAGGACTAATAAACTGTGAGAGTGTCTGGAAAATACAGAAAAGCCTTAAGGAAATTATCACAATAAGAGCTGACGAAAAGTTGGGAAAAGTGGACAGAGTTAAACTCAATAATCGGTTTGATATGGAATGTGAGCATATGATGAAAGTAAAGAATGAAGCAAAAGGAACACAACCGTGGAAGAGTATCGTGCGACCATAAGGGAGTCCATAAAAATAAATAGAAGGAATATCATCATAAGGAACTTGAAGAACTCGAGCATCTCAGGAGTTTTAATGAAAGCAGAACGTTCTGCCAGAGACTAAACAAAAGTCGCAAAGACTTCCAACCAAGAACAGTATTATTCAGGGATAAGGAAGGTGCAATCGTAGGTGGAAATGAAGGGATACTGGAGAGATGGGTGGAATGTTTTAATAAACTATTGAATGTCAGCGCAACCGAAAAGGTTGATGGAATGGTTAATATAGGGGAAGATATAGTGGAACCACCACCAACCATCCTAGAAGTGGAGAACTCTTAAGGAAACTCAAGAATAATATAGCACCAGGAATGGATTTAATATGACCAATACATAAAAAGGGAGACGTAATGATCTGTTCTATTTGCTAGACTCTCCCCTTATGTCTAAAACATTATAGGCGACTATCAGTTTGGATTTCGGCCTGGAAGATCGACCAACGAAAAGATGTTAAATATCCGTCAAATTCTTTAGAAAACTATAGAATTTGGAATTGAAACCCATAATCTATTCTTTGATTTTAGATCAGCGTATGAAAGTACATATAGGACTAGGCTGTACTGTGTCACGGAGGAATTTAATATCGCACGGAAACTTGTTGCCTTGGCTAAAGCTACAATGGAAAATACGCAGTGCCAAATTAAAACACAAATTATGATGTCCAGACCAACAGATTAATTATACAGTCCGACAGGGTGATGCTCTAGCCTGCTTGCTCTTCAATATAGCACTTGAGAGTTGCGGGAATAAATGCAAGAGGGATTATCTTTTATAAATATATCCAGATCCTTGCATATGCAGATGACATAAATATTATTGGTAGAACGCCAGGAGCCATGAGAGAAGCTTTCATACGATTGGAACAATCTGCACGGAAGATACACTAAACCAGAGGGGGCCAAAAGAAATGTCGGCGGGCCAACATCATTTTTTTATAAAAGTAACAATGATACATTTTGCAAAGCACTTATATTTTTTGTGATACTAAACCCTATAAACCCTATAAAAAGGCAACTCTATCAAAGTTTCATTAAAGAAAACACCTGTTCATATATATATATATATATATATATTGTGATAAAAGGGGGGATTTTGTAAGGTTGTGGCGTTATGAGGCGCAGTTCGGCCAACAACAATGGCTAGTCGGCCGAAAGATGGTGTTTCCCCGCGGGGGAGGCCCGCCTTGCCTGTATAAAAAATGACGATGGTGAACCCCCGCGGGAAAAATGAGGGCGGGGAACCCCGAAATGTTGAGAAATAGGGGAATTCCCGACGGAAGGTTTAAAAGGGAAGCCGATGGGTGGCTCGCGATCAGACCCGAGAAGACAGGCGAGTGGAGCAGAGCGCAGAAGGCAGGCGATTGAACCAGAGAGCAGATATCCAGAGGGCAGAAGGCGGGCAAGTGAAACAAGGAGAGGAGAGGACGTGGCTCGACCCCAGAAGGCAGACGAGTGGACGGACGTGAGCAGACGTGATCAAATCCTGCAAGACGCCAGAGACGCACAAACATTCGAGAGGTGGATGTTTGTTGGGCCAGTAATTGTGGGTAAGCGATATAAAAATTGTGAAACTTGCTCATTGCTTTGGATAAATTACATTCAATGATTTTTCTTTCTATTTTCAGCTAATGCATACTCCATCTCTTGAGAGACCCAAAATCCCCCGAGATTAAGCCCGTGTCTTCACTTAAATTAATAAACAAAAATATTAAAATTGATCATATTTGTGCTTTAAATTAATAAATGTTTTATACACAAAAAAGTATATTACAATATATATATATATATATATATATATATATAAAGAAGCAAACCTAGCAGTAACTCTCTGGCCATGAGATATAAGATTTTGAAAGTTGATTTCGACAAAACCTTTAGAACTCTAATTTGGAAACATTAAGAAACAGCTGTTCGAGTTGAGTGTTACATCCGGTTTCACAGTTCACATTAAAATCCATACTAAAAATTTCAAACTCTTTTTCAATGCCACTGAATTCTTCAAGTCTTTGTTCAAATTCACCATGGAGTCTCCTCAAACAATCTTCGTAACTCTAAGCTTTTCCTTCATCACCGGGACTGTTGAACTCAACCTCGAGAAGTGAGACAAGGCATTCTTAGCAAGCTAATTCGCGAATAGAACAAATTGTAAATTAAATTCTTTGAGATGGTCCCACATATAATCGACAAATTGGTATTTGCCTTGCATATTGACACTCAACTTGTTTTTGTGGCAGAAAGATCCGGAAAAAATTTACTGCCCGAATGCCATGCAGTATCTACCAGGATACAGACTCCTATTTCTCGAGGAAGAATGCCATTATTTCGCTCGAATACGCGTCTTGCAATTACTTTCGAGTACTCAGATTGCATGGATTCTAGAAACTCCCAAACTTGTCTGTGAGCAAGCCCTCGAGATCACAATAACGTCAAACACAGGTTTCATATTCCAAGCAGATTTACACAGGGCGTCTTGATGGATAAAGCAATGTAGAAATATAAAATTTTTATTTCGATATTTTTCATTAAAGATCCAAACAAATCCAGATTTTTCCCTCCCTCTATCTTTTATGCATTTTATAGATACTTTGGAAGTTGAAATTCCTTTCATAAATTCATGAAAAAATTCTGCCCCTGTTGTAGTTCCCTTCAACGACCTCATGCATGCTAGTTCCTTGGTAATACGGAAATTTTCATCAACACCTCTTACAAATAATAGCAACTCTGCAGTATCATTTATATCACAGCTTTCATCTATAGTAATTGCGCAGAATTTAAATTGGTCAATCTTTGATTACAACTGTGATAATATTTTTTTTATCTATTGCTGTTTTCCGAGATAAGATTTTCTTTTGTCAGGATATAAATTATCTCAAACTTTGAGCATGCAGTGCTTAACAGAGTTTTTTTTCTTTTAGCAATATTGTATGCTACAACAACATACGAAACTTGCATGTGCAGCTAGCTGCCTACTGAGAACTATTTCGTTGCACAAAAATACTATGCACTACACCATTATCCAGTAGAAAACGAGTAACTAGAAAGCGCCATTGTTTTGTGACAATTGGCACATATACATTTGAACTGTAATTGCAAAAATAACATTAGTGCTGAGATCCAGAGACGTATTATATCGGCAAATAAATCATTCTATGGACCTATGAAGCACGAAAGATCACACTTTGTTTCAAGGAAGTCTAAACTAATGCTATATAAAGTGCTTGTTGAGACCAGTGCTAACTTATTTACCTGATCTTAAGATGCATTTTTGGAGCAGTCAGAGAGGAAGATCATTGGAGGAAGAGATACAATTATGAGATAAATAAAAGATGGCTTCCGGACGAGTTGGGAGGTTGGATGCTAAAGCATCGTTTCTCCGAAAATTGTGCTAAATTTCTTGCTTTTCTTGTGTATTTGTGATTTTTAGTATAGATATATAAAGATGCTAACGGACTATAGCTGTTTATCTGCAACAACTGCAACTGAAAGCCAAATTTACTTTTAAGGACCGTGTCAACAACTATGAAGTTTTTTAAATACATTCAGTTTACGGTTCTCCGCGTGATAAGTGTAGTTAATAGAGATATTTGGAATCACAGGTATTTATAGGACAAATATATTTACAGTTTGGTTGTACATGTAAATAAACTTAATTAGCAATGATCATTACAATCAATTTTAATTTCCTTTCTGTTACGAACCTCGCGTATTAATAACGGACGTGATTGAACTGTAATGATTGGAAATTTAAGTATAATATCAATCCGAATCTTTTAATTGTTGATTTCAATAAATTAACTCTAACTTTTATAGGCTGTAATAAATAAAGATTATAGGGCGGCGAACACAAAGGAGTATTGTTACGACAATAAGACCTGTGTTGTCGATTATAGCCTGTTTTATTAAAACAAGTAGCAAATTTATTCGATGTTAGAGGCAATAATGGGACATACATTTGGAAAACATTATAAAACAGTTAACTTATTGAGTTCAAAAGTAAATGTAAGGAATTCGATGTCTAACATAGAATAACCGTGTGGGGATGCTACTCCTCCCCAGGTTGCGCAGTGGGGACCAGATTGGGCTGGCCAAGTAATTTGGATGGACAACAACAGGACTTGGAAAGTCGTGTTTAATGCTAAACGGGAAGGGACAAAACGAACTGGTCGACCCAAACTTTCCGTCAATTCATCACCCCTAAGGTGTTTACCATAGGGGTGATGAATAGGTGGAATTTAGTTATGATCAGAAAGAAGTGGCTGGAGGTCTGAAGAAGACCCACATCGGGTTGTTGAGTCAATGATGATGTTATTTATACGGAACACGTAATATACTGTACATCACTGCACTTTGTGTCATCCTTCGTCAACATTTATATGCCAAAAATCGAAGTGAACGCCTATATAGTTCATTTAAACATATAATTAATGCATTAAACAAAATCAGAAGCAATTTAGTAATTTATAGATTATGTAGAAAATTTTGTATTGAAAGCGATGAAGAATTCAATCGGTTGCTGCTTCATGAAGAAATTTGCTGCCTTAACAACTTTTTAACTCAGCCGTAAAGTTCATAGAACATGAAGATGGTGATTGAATCTAAAAAGTACATAACTTATTTTACAGACTCGTTTAATAAATTTAATGAAACAAATCTACTACTTCAAGGCGATGAGCTAAATTTAATAAAAACAAAATGGGTTATTTTGGTGTTTGTGGAAGTTGATGAATTTGAAAACTGAATGAATTCTTCTAGCCCAATATTTCGTTTATATAAAATAAATTTTTCTTCTATACAAACGAAATTTTGGACGAGGAGAATTCAGCCAGTTTCCATTTTTATTGAGATTAGAAAAAAAATTATTAACCTTTCTACAGCACTTGGATGCTCTCCATACTGTCTCATCCCAACGATTTGAAGTTATTTTTAAAATGAGCCTAGCCCCATTGTTTTAGTTCATTTCTCAAATGCAAACATAGAAGAATGTCCAAATTTACATAAAGAACTGATGGAAAAAACAAGAAATGACGAATTGAAATTGAAATTAAAACGGCTACGGACAGTCAAAGGGGCAAAATGCAATTTAGTACATCATTCCTTAGTTTATGGACTATAAAACAAAAGTTTTTAATTGCATGTCTTTCATCGTATCTAGTGGAACGTGGGTTCAGTGCGGTCATAAATTCATTAAAAAAAAAGAAACCGACTGCAAATAGCTAACCACGATGATTTAAGAATACTTCTCACCAAAATAGAGCGGAGGATTGATACATTAATAGCAACCCGCAAGACTATCTTTAATGTTGTTTCTAAAATTTACTTTTTTCATATTATCCAATATTATTATATTTTTGTGATATTAATAAATAATTTTACAATTTTAAGCTTCAACGTGGCTTATTTAAAACACACCTTTGTTTAAAAGTAGATAGAAGAGCAGATTTATGCATCTTTCTGTTAGTACGCTTAAAGAATTTAGATATTCAGGAGGCACCTAGCAATTTGCCAAATAACTTTGGAAATTTGTGCCCTAAATTATTATTATTTTTTTTGGTTAACAGGCTACATGAGGGTGATTCTGAAACAGGCAACTCCCCTTTCATAGCATAGGAAGGGAATTGAAAAGGGGGGATGCGGAAGGTAGAGCAAGGTAGCCAAGGGTTGACTAGGGCCCCCGGGCTATGGTTTAAGGATCCTACCCGGTGTTTCACCTAAAGAGATGCTTTTTGTGAACTATATTAACTATTAAATGTTAAAAAACAGCTGTGAGTTTATAATAATCATTTCAGACTTAATATTTGGTTAATGAGAAGTAAAAGGAGAGATACTCCTGCTATTATCATTAATTAATTCTAAACGTTCCTATTAATTATTTTTAACTTATTTGGATGTTGCCATTTAAGTATCTTTCAATTTAAGATCAAGATTCTGTTTTTTTTAAAGAAGTTGAATATCTTTTGTTTCGTAGACAGTTGAAAATTATGACTCCATTTTATAACTGAACCTTGAGGGACACGAGACTTTACCATGCCCAGATTCATAATACACTAATTTGAACTTAATGCAATTGTTATAATCAATTAAACGTTCAATATCTCTGTAATAACATTCATCATCCATAACAATAAATATAATAATAAGAAATCGTTATTAAAAATATTCGTATGGAGCGTGGGTTTATATGGGTGCGAAACGTGGGCGATAGCAGTTGCAGACAGAAAAAGAGTAGAAGCTTTCGAAATGTCATCCTATAGGAAAATACCGAAAATCAGATGGGTGGATACAGTAACTAAACAGGAAGTTCTAAGCAGAAATTGGGAAGAGAGAACAATTTGGAGGACTTTGACCAAGAGAAAGGATAGTTTAATAGGTCACGTCTTAAGACATGAGGGCCGTGTAAAATTCAGTTTGTGGGGTAAGAACAGGAGTGAGTGGAAAAGGATAGAATAAGCTAATCAGATTAGGGAGTTTATAAAATGTGGAAGCTGTGTAGAAATGAAAAGGTTTGCGCAGGATAGGTTAGCATGGAGGGTTGCATCAGGCCAGTCTTAGGATTGATTATGACAACAACAACAATAGTAATAAAATAACGAAATTGCTCAATTTTACTGACAGACACATGAAAAGGGATTTTCGCTATACATATAGTTATTCTTGGTTTTTATTCATCTATCATATTTAAAAAGTTATGCATATAATTCCAGATTTGTAACCATCTAATACAAAAATTTATTTTCCTATTCAGTATTTATGTACTAATTATTTATGAATGTGATAATAAAGTGTTCCATTTCGTGAATAGAGGACTAATGTTAATAAAACAAATAGTCTGCGGTGGGTATTATACACAGATTCACTAAAAATCTAAAGAATTTTTTAAATGACACGTCTTGATTCACTCGGTTGACGAAAGAAAATTATTAATATCAAAACGTGTTCCATATTTCGTTCTACGGGAAAAGTTCCGAAGTCATATTGTCATCAATGTGGAACCGTAATGTTGAATACCTCTACAAATTTCATAGCACCGGTGTTTGAAAAACTAAGTTTTACTGAACTTAATTTAAGTATATATATTTACATATAAATATGTATATGTGTGTGTCTTACTCTTTTCCTACGTCATGCGTATCCAATTCCAAAGCGAGCCCAACAAGAATTCAGGAAGATAGTGTTTCCACTTGAGCAACAAACCTTTAAAACTCGAGCTCCAGTTGAGGGCGGATGCAAATTGGCAGTCTGCCCCATTTATATCTGGTTTGAGGCCGCAAGTTATAAACAGCTATTTCATTGTTTAGCGCAATTACTTAAGTATACGTATTTTAGATTTACGGTGTTTCAAGCGCTTTGTACCTGACGCATAATTTCCCTTTCATGCGTGGGAATCAATTTTTTTAGTTAAATCAGTCTCCGTGTCAGTTTTTTAAAATTAAATATTTAACATAGTGTACAGCTAATTTTTTACCTGAAGTCTCAAATGAGAGAGTAAACGTTCTAATGTATAAATTAAAAACTGACAAAAAGGCTGATTTAACTCATTTACTGTATATTAATTGTCAGATAAACTTTTGTTGTTGTTGTGCTGAATACAGTAAAAATTTTGTTTCTGTGACGTCATTTAACTTGTCCATTTTAATTCACTTTCGTGGCTAGTAAACCTATATTTGAAATATGTATACTTATGAGAGACATCTAAGACGTAAGAATAGTCACGAATAATAACTTTTCCTTCCAAGACCTTTTCCAGATACCAGTATAACGTGCAGATTAAAGTTCATATATATTATCAAATAAAATTCATATTACCATAAATTGTGAACTATTATTATATATCATTATGTGTTTTTAATTTTTTTTATTTCATAACATAATTATCAAGTTAAATTGTGTAAAATTGTTAATTTAAAGATCAAAATGTATTGGTAATTGTAATTTTGTATTAGTCGCTAACGAGTACTTTGTTGATGCGACTATAAATGAAATGATAAATAATAAACGTCTTTTTTTGGAACTGAGAAATGCATATCGCGTATTTCAGACATATTTTGAAAGTATGAAGTCAAAGTCTTGGCGTAACGAACACTGAACGTATTAACAAGAAACCAAAAAATAGGAGAATCGAAACAAAACTTGAAATCGTGTTGCAGAACAATTAAATTCAATTATTCTTCAATAGATATAAATCTACTACGAGTGTATAATGTAATAAAATTACGCGGAAAAAGTCTGAAGGCTGCGACGCATTTTTATAAATGCAACGCGTAGCTAATTAGAGCCAGCCTCTTGCATGCATAACTAATACAAACACTCATGTGTAATGACATGTGTAATTTTCAACCGGCAGCAAAAGGTATTCCTATTGTCTGCAATTGTGCAAATACCAGCCAATGGGTGTCATGTGAAATCGCAGCCGATTGGCCACTGGAAAAGGGAGAAGGAAAATTCCGAGCAATTACGAGGTGACGTTGAGAGATGATTCTGAGGAAGGAGATCAGAAAAATACGGGTCGCTGTTGAGAGCTGGGTGGAGTTTTTGAGACCTCAGCCGCTGTTTTAGAAGTAATTTCCACTTTTTTGAAATAAAAGGTCCGTCATACAGCCGGATCATCGACGATGTAGTCAACAAGAGGCACCCCCAAATCAGGAGGTGACCGAAGCAAAACGCCGTCGAGAATGCAGCTGCAGTCCTCTACAGTATCGTTGATATTGAATTTAATGAGTTCACGTTTCCATAGAAAACGTTGCTCTTTTGGTTCACTCCACAGGTGACCTGATTTTAATGAATTTTCATAAGCATATAAATTTACTATTGCTCTACCGTTTCAATTAAATCATAAATTTATTATTTCTCTACCTATTTTATAAATTCATTTTGTTTTCTTATGGGTTTTAAGAGTTTAATTTAGTAAATTTTATTCCTACAAAATAAAATATTTTAAATTCATTTGTCATTATTCTTTTCTTCTAATTCAAAGTATAATTACCCAATATTAATTAAAAGCTTAACGCATTAAATAATTAATAAATAAACCCCAAAAACAAAATATAATTTTTTCTTCAACGTTAGGTTTATTAAATACTATATTTAATAATTAATAAAATACCCTCCATTCCTATACATTTTACAAGTTATTATAAATATGCACTAAGAGAACTATTAAGAAAACAGTGTTCAGCAAAAATTGAAATTATGTATGCTAGACCACATACAGAAGGTGCAACTACGAACAAATCTGTATTATGGATGAAGTTGGGAGTATCCGGCAGTTAAACATAAGATGTCGACTGTTGACATCGGTTGAGACGAGAATTACAACGAGGAACCTCGTAACTTCGCCCCACACCCTTCTGTCGTATGCGAATTCCAAGGATCAGAGGACGTTACCACCAACACGACGGATATTTGAGCAAACCCATTATAGTTTCATAAACATTCGTGATTTTAACATTTTTATTTTATTAGAAGAAGTAGTATTTAAACTGGTGCATAATCCGCAAAATGGGTTTAAATTTTAAATTATTTGCTGAAATAAATCAGCCTCAACATGTTTACCAAGCTTTTAGGGAAAATCGTCAGCTTCGGATATCTTATTCAATTAGAATTTATGTATGTAATATCTGGGTTCCCGGGTTTGACCAGGTATTTTTTGTATATATTATTTAATTCGATAATAATCTCTTGATCAACACGTGATTTAATCGGCATAGAGAGCATCACATTTTTAACATGAAGCTGACGGAATGTAAATTTCATCATAGCCGGCGTGATGACCCACAGTACATTAACCCAGTCAAAAAAATCCACTGCTACCTTAAATAAATACACTAACTTAAAAAAAAACTAGTACAATTATTTCTCCGGTACTTAAGAGGGGTGAAAATACTAGTTAGCCCTTGAAAATCAGAGTGACATGACTATGAAAGAAATCAGTTTATTTACAGAAAAGTTGTACTATGAATGGCGGATTGCACTGATATCAGTAATTTAAAAGAAAAACATGTTACCGTATGATTCTCGTGGGTATTCAATCACTAATATTCTTTCTTGTGCATATTATTTAGTGTTTGAGACTTGAAACCTACATTTACTACGTCATGGTTATATTTATTCAGGTGATGAGACTATTCGAGATTCTATTACAGAGCTATGTAAATTAATGGATTTCTCCGTATAAAATAACGTAGAAGAAGTGCTGGAAGCTTCTGTAAATTACGCGTGGTTTGCCAGTTGCAAGAGAAACAAAGTTTAAAATAGCCAAGCTCATCTCCACCACGAGTCATGACTTAGTCACGTCCTTTTTCTGACTCTGTGACCTGTTACACTATATCAAGTTCCTGCCAAATCGTGAATAAGAGTCCGTAACAAATGTATATACTAGTGAGGTGTAACTATACGTATACATTTCATTGTTCAGTTAATGTTTTTACTCCACCTCATTCTTATGAATAGTGAGAATAAATGAGCAATATTACTATTCTACCTGCGCTTTGTAGTTTAAATCATATCAAGGAAATGACAATATATTATTTTGAGCAACGTTTTGATGGTATAAGTGAGTTTATAAAATTTAAGTGTTAGCCCATAGACATGTTGTTAGTTCAAGTTATTGCATACGTCGGATCAGAGTTTAAGTGAAATTTGTGAAATTGTACATGAAAATGGAAAAGGGAGCGTGATAATTATGGGAGGTTTCAACGGCTTAATAGAAGGCGGAGACAACAAAAAGAAAGCGACAGCTAATAGCCTGGGAAAAAGGCCTTTTGTAAGTGGGGTAATGCTTGTAACTGCTCCCAGGTACAATAAGTTGAGAGCTTAAAAAGTCCTGAAAACGTTAAGAGATGAGAGACCGAGTACATTCTCGTGAAATAACTATATTGAGGCAGTGTAAGGGCATATCACTTCGTCCGGAGCACAAACTCCACCTTACAGAAAATCAATCTTTTAGGCGGCAGGCTACATGAGGGTGATCCACTTGATGGTCATTCCAATTTGAAAGGTGAAAGGGGTACGGAGGGGAGAGTAAGGAAAGATGTGGACTCATAAGAACTAACATTTACTCAGATAATCGATGTAAAGGAAAATACTGAAACAAGCATACAAGCTAGCTGCTCGAATAGATACACTGCATAACATAGGGGGAAACTGAAGACAACTGGTATAGAAGGCGATAGTGAAAGTAAGAGAAACAAGAAAATATAAAACCGAAACGTTGAACGGTGATTGCGAAGAGATGATTAAAGCACAAAATTAAACTCCTCCAAAAAACGTGCAATAATGATACTTAATCAAAATTACTTGCACTATCAAAAGGCAAAAGTGTTGCAAATACAGACACACCCAAAGAATTTGAATGAGATGGAAGGAAATATTTCAGTGAACAAGGAAAAATACTCAAAACCAGTAAGGCATAAATTGAACCTTAGGTGGTGTAGGAAACGCATTAGTTGATACATAAGAAAGATATTCTTGTACAAAAAAGATTGTAGTGGAACAAAAAAAATGCTGATGTCACACTACTGGTATGTTTTTCTCACTACAGTATATTTTCGGTTTTCCCCCTAAAAGATGAAATTAGTTTATATTCGGTATTTAGCCACTAAATTTTATAATATAATATTTTAAATTTAGCATTTAATCCTTTCTCCGCTTTCTAGTATCGTTTTTTCGAACACCACCTTGTCAATTTCTCATCGTTGAGGCTTTGTTGCTTTTTTTGTGATATTTAGTCTGTTGTGCGGTTTGTAATACGACGTAGAACATTTTCGTATGAGTAAGCATTAGTTATTTTAATAATTAATAAGCTCAATGGCTATATTGTCTTATTTTATAGGTTATCAAAACTGTTAATTGGATGCATTGTGAAAATGTTTTATTCTTAGTAATGTTTTTCATTGAGATTTTTGTGTTCCATTATGATGTTACTAATTTTTACATTTCTTAACATTTTTAATTGCTCGTAAGTATAGTTTCTTCATAATTGGATTAATAATAAATTAAAGTAAACAAAATAAACCATGTGCTAACGCCTCAGATCAGTGGAGTATATGAAAACAGAGAATAGTCATTTGAATTCCACAATTTCTCTGTAACTTAGTTATACATGAGTCATCAATATAAGAATAGTAATAATTATTGGATGTAATGTATACCTTGATCTATCAGGACAACTGCGGACTTTTCCTACACGTTTCTTTTGTATAAGTCGTGAGAAATAGCGTGGGCTGCGTGATGCGCAGTAGAAGATACAACAGTTTAAGAGGAGCAACTACTACATTTAAAAACAGTACTCAAAATGGGACATACAGGCAGCGTGAAGATATTTTACCATATCCTGTACTTATTACCTCTTAACTTTTTCGGATGAATTTTATGCCGTACAACATATCCTGAACTGAACATAATGTTCCCTTTACTCTACCCAGTTGTCGTAACAAAATTTCGTGATAAAGTGAACTCCGACCTACTACAATTACAAGGAGTGAGCTTGCTATTTTTCTCCACCTATAGGCTTGATTTTGATTGTTACCGGCCCTTCTAAATTGGTGGTTTTGAGTAGTTTAGAACGAATATTATCTCTCATAATATCATTTAAATAAAGCTCTTCGGCGGTCCTTATGCATTCTCTTATTCCAGAGATTTCCACTCTAAGGCTTTATTAGTGCCGCGTCTGTGGTCGCCTATGAATCTGAAATTTACTGTCTTTCCGTAGTAGCGGATCGGTTTCAAATGAACATTATTTTAAGTTTCTTGCTTTATTATAATTTTTAAACTTCGACTTCCACGTGGAATGCTTGCACAAAAATTTGTGAGGTAGTGTGCGGCAAGCCTCATCTGGCAGGATATGTTCCTTATTTCTCTCAGCGCTGTTACCCATGTATAATGTGCAATTCTGAAGCGAAGCATCCTTAACTCTTCGCATATTCATTCCGGTTGACAGGTTTGGGTAATTTGTTGGGAGACATTGTACTACTAGCCGCATCAGGATCATTTACAAAACTTGAATTACTGTAACTACAAAACAACCGTCACAAAACTGATTTCAACTTTAATGTAATTCTGCGACCATAGAACTTCAGAACGCTCATGTATTTTGTTTCTTAAGTTCCTGTGTTTTAACGACAATTCCATACCCACGAATTAATAATTACATTCTCCCTTCCGTAAATGTATTTTAATCAAATTTTATACTCTAAAAACGTAAATAGATCTTTGTTGCGTAGGCTTCAAGATGAAGAACCCGCCTACGATAAAGTGAATTTAGCTGTAATTACTTGCTTGCCATAAAATTAAATTCATGATCAGCACCTTGAAGTTATTTTACTCTAACCCATGAATAATTTGATCAATTTTTCCGTGGAACACATTTTAGTAAGCGCTAGCCTATAAAAATGTAATGAAGTAGTAGAAGGAGAAGATATTTGATACACTTGTAAACCGTTATGAAAAGATAATGCACGCACAGGGTGTCCCATATGAAACAGTAGGGCCAAATTTCTCTGAAGGGGGGCAGGTAAAGAAAAAAAAAATCAGTACACAAGTAATAGGATTTTAAGAGGGACATTATTTTGAGCATTTAAGCTCATGCTTGCAACCGCTATTTACTTTTTTTTAGTGCAAGTGATGCGAACAGATTTACCTACACATTGTGCATCATTGGCCACACTAAAAGGTCTGAATCTTCAATTGGACCACAGAACTCGTTCTTGTAGCATTTAGTGGAAATGGCATGAGTGATGACGTATCTGAAAACAGCACATCAAGACGAAAATGTTTTTTGAGGGTGAGTTATACGGTTGCCATATAAAAATAACTTGCAAGCATGAGCTTAAAAGCTCAAAAAGAAATTTTTTTGCGTCGAATGTCCGGCTCGAAACCCTACTGCTTGTCTGCCCCCTTCAGAGAAATTTGGCCGTACTGTTTCAGATATGAGATCACACTCCTAGAAGAATAATTGTTGCAGGCATTTATGATCAGTGGTTAGCGTTACTGCTTCGCAACACGGAGATCCCGGGTTCGATTCTTAGCAAGGACTTGGATATCTAGTGTGTGTTTGAGTTCCCATACTGAGAAACCCGTACAAGAAATAAGGTTCCCAAATGGTAGAATTTCTCTAATGACCAGTAAATGTTACAGCGACTCTCAATAATAATAGACATTGTTAACCAGGTGGAGTTCTGGAAAACTTCGTCAGGGCTAACTTCTTCATTCCTGGGCTTACCTTTTCCCACCCCACTGGGTCCAATGCCAAGGTATTTAATTCGTCTCCTGCAAGCTGAGACGACCTTGAGCAGTTTTCAGGGCTGTATGTAGGGAGGTCAAAGACCTTCGGCATACGGCATGGATTCGGGTTTGATGCGTTCCCACAGAAATCCAGTCTTTTGTCATCAGAAGGGCCTAGGAGTAGTACCCAATAGCCCGACCTACCTGTTGCAGGTTTTCTACGGTTTTCCATTTAGGTGAAAACCCAGGTATGATCCTTAGACCTCGGGTTCGATAAAAGCGGGAAGTGGCAGGCAGCAGGTAGTTAGAGCTGCACCGCTCACTTTAATGTTTCAATGCAATTCAATTGGTTCGCGGTTCAACTGGCTACGACAAGGGTGAGCGTAAAGCGGCAGAGCTCTAACCGCTCAGTTTGCTGCTCACCGCCGACCCCGAACATTAATGTTTTGCTCCTGCTGAGCGGCAAGGACTATAAAAAATATTGAGTCCGACTGAATGCACAAAAAAACAGGACGAGGACAATGTAATTTCCGTGAGTAAAAAATCATTTGATTTATTAAATATTAAAAAAAGGAAAGGAAAAATTTTGTTTACTTTTTTATATAAAATTATTATATTAATATTGAGCAATCCCTGCTTCGGGAATATTAACAAATTAATACGTGAAGGAAGTGTTGATATAGTTATTTAGAATCATAATTTATTGATTAATATTTGGAAGGAAATAACGACGTTCGACTTTACAAAACATTTTGCTAAAGGCAGACGCAATGTTTTTGTAGATGCATTACGACTTTAAGATTATAGTATGCGGCAAGAATATTGCCGATGGCAGTAAAAGAAAAATATAGGTCATGAATCTTTGGTACCCTTCAATAATTAATTATTTAAATTATTATAGTTAATAAGTATAGGAAACAAAACTTGTTTCCTTGTCTTATAAAAAAAATTATCAAATGAGTTATTCCTGCCACGAGCAGACTACGCCTATCTTCGGTTTGAAGTGATAAAACTAAGAGGGATTGTTAATAGTTACTAAAGCATTATTTTATCTTGTAGAGTGTTAATAGTTTTGGAAGGACAATGGTGAGAGTTGAACCTTGAACGAAAATAACAAAATATGGTTAAAAAATCAGCCCAAGATTTTAAACGGTCGATAAAATGATTTTGATGAAATAACTACGGCTTTTAGGATATAGTTAACGGAACACAAATACCAGATAGTAGAAAATAAAATTTCTCTGTGCAGCAAAATTGACCTAAGAGGGAGAACGTAGGTATTAAAAACCTATTTTCGTCACCTCTTAAATTTCTAAAAAGATGGTCGTACTCTCTGTAAAACCTTCTCCTCCTATTTATGGGATGAACTCCAAACTTTCTCTTGCCTTTCGTTAAAATTCGTTTCCATAAAAAGGGCACTATTGTCACTGAGCAAGAGAAGCTTTTTCACTACAGCCTGAGGACCCTAGTCAACCCTTGGCTATCTTGCTCTACCTTTCACAGCCCCCCCCCCCCATTTCAATTGCATTCATATGCTATTAAAGAGGAGTTGCCTGCTTCAGTATCACTCTAATGTAGTCTGTTAGCCAACAAAAAAGGAAACAAAATAATACTTTTGTAAATTTTTCTATAAGCCCAGCTGGGTCTTCTTGACACAAGAGTTCACGGCAGGCGGATTGTTTGTGCTCACGTACTGGAAATCGGATAAAGATGGCACTGTATTCTGTATCTCTTAACTATGACTATTTTTTTTTGGAAGTCAGGTGAAGCAAGGAGCTGAGAGTTGCGACGCTGGACATCGCAGGTTGACGCCCCATAAGAAAGAGTCACACACATGTCAAAAATTCACCAATTGTGTTATGTCTGATATCAAATGTTGCGAATTATATTTGGAGAAAATAGCATTGAAAGATCAATTAATCGTATGTAGAAATTTACAATAAACGGTTTAAGGTACAATAAAGAGCATGCATTAAAATGTCAGAGAAATTATTTTTCTTCATTTGCTAAGTCATTCGAGTGAACTGTTATGAAACTACATTTACGCATGTTCTTGTTTCTACTTCTTTCATGGCAAGAAATGAAAGTCAACTACAATTCGTACGAAAAGTGTAAAAACATGATAAAAACGCAATGTTTTACAAACAACATTTAGGAATACTTTCCAAAATTAAAAATAAAATACTAAGCTTAGTAGCAGATAATTTGCTTGGTTGAAACTGACATTGACAATTAATAATATATGTTGGCCAAGAAGCAGTTGACGATTAATTAACTAAAAGATAAATTATTTCGCTTTATTATATCTACATAAGCTTTTTAATACCGTACGTTTCTACCACAAACCGCGGACCAAATCATGTGTGAACTACAAATAAACTGTATTTTTTATTTGTGGTCTCCAATAACGGGACGAACGTACTGGTCAAAATAATTTTATGTTTACAGTTAATTAGTTCTAAACTGGCATACCGTGGCACCGTATATTGTTAATTTCAGATATATGACATAGAACTGCATTTTGAATCTAGGTCGCTATTAACACAATGGAATAAAAGTTTCATCTGTGTGGAGATTTTTATTTCAAGCGTTTACAATTTACTAAGGGCACTAAAATAAGAGTTAACATTGCATGTACAATATTTGAAAAATTAAACAGTTACAGACAAGGAAAACTAATCACATAAGAATAGGTACTGAATTATTACATACTTTTTTGATTATAAATATTAAATAGAATACTTTACACTCGAGGCAAAAGAGAGATTAAAATAATATAATTATCGTGGTAATGAGACTCCTAAGTCCGAGGCAACGCAATATGTTACAGATTACTTTAATGAAAGCGTTACGAACAGATACATTGCAGACAGATGAGATTTGCGTTACTTGTCAGTATCCCAAAGCAATGGTGCGAACTCCGAACTCTTGTCTCTGTTCCGGCTACAGTTTGGTGGACAGTTCTCCACCTGCATTCAAAACACATCTGCTAACATATTGAGTTCCCTCAGAGCAAAATTAAATTAAAAAAGCTTTGCAAATAGTGTTATACTCACCCGAATTTGAAATTTCGAAGCTGTCGGTACGCTCTGGGAGTGAGACTTTGCTTTCCCATTCCACGAAGCTTATTCTTCCTGTCTGCAGGTTTCTATAAGTACCGTATATGTGGGATGGAGTACCTTAGAAGAAAAATACTAGTCAGTTATTTATTTCAACACCACCTCTAATAATATTATGTATATTAAAACTTTTCTCCATTTACTTCAGAAAACTTAATGACGGTATTCCGTACAAAATTTCCAAGTATCCCTACTTCTGACTAATTTAATATGTTTCGATAATATCTTGCAGGCTATCATAGCGTGGCCTTCGAGAATCTCGTTGTCCACGATCGTGGTAATGTATTGAATTCAAGAATGTTGCAAAGAAGCGACATTTCTCTACCACTAAAATCCCACAATATAGAAGCATTGATACGACACTTTCAAGTCAATTGAAAACGCCTATAATTCTATAACCATACAAAATAAATAAAATTGAAGTGTCTGACTGCTGTCCGTATGTTTGTCTCGAATAGGCTCTGAAACAGCCCAACGAATGTCAATGAAAATTTCAGGGATTGAAGCAGGACTTTTAACGTAAATTTTCGTCTATGTTTCATTTAGATATATTTCAGGGTTCAGAAGATATTAATGTAAATAGTTATCAATTCATTGAATTGCCGTGCGAGAGGTGGCGTGAAAACCAACTGCGAGTTAAAAGTCCATTCATCCCACTTAACATGTTATTATAAGTGTAATTTTGGCAGCATGAAAAACATAGAGAGAGAGAGAGGGGGGGAGGAGCGAGCATACTCTATCGATCTATTGTTGTAAACGTGAGAAACCGGGACCTGTTCAAAACCAACTGCGAGTTATAAGGTTTGCTGTGAAACGATCATAAATAAATAATACCGTACTTTCGTTTTTAAGGCAAAATAAACATCTATTTCCGCGTGAAAGTCGTCGCGGGCATAGCTAGTCGTAAATGAAAATGGAGAGTATTTTATCTATATGTACCATAAAAGGTTACACTGCAGTTACATGTGTATGAAAAAGAAGTTCCGTTTAAGTTCACTCACACTTTACCGACATAGGTCTACGTGGCTACTTTCAGACATTACCCTTTTGTGACTTCATTAGTAGTAAATAACATAACATAGCAGCACTTCGTGAGCTCTAGCAGTTCGGTAGCAGTAGGCAAAACCGAATAACACATATCCGAAGCTTTGAAATTCCTTTTAAAGATAGATTTAAAACTGAGACAATGGATGGTCGAAACGTCGAGTTTACGTAAAAATTCTTCTAAATTTTCGTGTAAATGTCTGCTATATCGTTCGTTAACTCTTCATTTATATAAAAATAGCATATGAAGAATAATGATATTTATAACAGACTAATACAACAAATTTTTAAAATATTTTTAACATAAAGTAGACGTTTAGACCATCCATTGTGGGTCCTTCTCAAGAAACTAAATCAACTAAAGATATAACACATACCCAAAGAAAAAATTGAGTAAAACAATTTAACAAACCGTTATACAATTTATTTAGTTATAAATATTGACAGTAAATTTGTTTCTTTTAATGTACATTTCTGAAATTAACTCTGTTCACCAGTAAAATCACATGATTGAGTAGTCTAATAATACTAATAAAAATTTACGAACAGTTGTGTGTCTTAAATCAAATATTTATTTTCGTATTGAAACAACAACAATGAACATACAAACTAAATCTCGTACCTGCTATTTTCAGAGACAATGGAAACGTGTATATAAATGAATAATCCAAAATGGCTAATTAATATACAACGTCTAAACGTTTATTTTCTGCAATATCTGGAATTATCAGTCAGTTTTAATGGCCATCAATACTAATCTATTAATAAGATTTTGACCTTCAATAATTTTTTCAATTATTTTTAGTTTAGAAAACACTTTTTTGCCGGTAGCAACATTCTCAGAGCAATGCCAAATTTGGCCCAATTTTAAGGCAAGATATTAATTCAAGAACGACAACAGCCCCTTCTTCCTTATATTAAATGAGAAAAAGTTGAAGAGATAATAAAAGCCATTTGACGGTCACAGTTGTTTTAAAAAATTAAATTTATTACAACAGTAGCTTTAGACCATATTTATCATAAAAAAAGCAATAGTACACAAATCAATCAATTACCTATGAGATACAATTATATTATTAGTTTTTTAAATATATAATTACAAATTTTTAAGAGATATAAATGAATTTTTACGTACCTATTATATTTAAAAATTTCTACTTTAACAAATGTATCAGTACAACGTACTTTGTAAAATTGAAAATTTTTGTGTTATTAACACGTTGTCCGGTCAAACTGGCGGAAACATCGGTACAAACAAGTCAAGACGTCATGAATATATATATATATATATATATATATATTGACAATAAATTATTGTATAAATAATATTTGCAATCATTTTATTCAATGTATGAAATTGAAATTGTGTTAAATTTATTAATATACTCAATATATTGAGTACCAATTTCATTTCTACGCTGTATTGGTTTTTGATTTAGCTTTCAATGTTTATGATTGTAAATTCTAGTTTTAATATTCGTCGTAGTATATCCAACATATGATTTTTCAGTTTTTACACGGAATTTTGTTAACTACACAGTTAAAAAAACAACTGTGGCCGTCAAAGGGTTTTACTCATCAATATCAACATTAAGCGGTATAACAACCAAATGCAGAGAAGAAAGTTTTAAGTTCGCAGGAAATCTGTCAAGACGTTCTTACAGTGCCCCAGTAATTTATTTTTAACATGACATTTAGTTTGTGAATGTCATAAAAATTTTAACGAGTCGTATGGTCTTGCAACAGCTCCATTGCATTGATCGGCCGAGCCATAGCAAATTTTATATTTTAGTTTTTTGTGCGTTCATACAAACTCTCACATGAAAAATATAGTTTTGAAGTCCGAACATTGTGACGTGATGTGCACAGTAAATTCAAAGTTTTTATCTAAACCAATTTCGCTGACTAAATTCTCAGCTTCTAAGACATTGTTGTCAAAAGATTAATCCGATCCTTTTTAAATAATGGGCTATTTAAAATTCCTCGATGAAAATAAAAGACACATTTAGAACAAATAATTTTAAAAGCAACATTGGTAGTACAAAATAATTGGCAAGATCTAACATTCCTTTAATGAATCTTAAAACTGAAGGTTTAGATTTATAAATAACAAAAATATGTAGACTTAAAAAATTAGATGAGATTAAAAATCACGACACTGTGAAAAAAAATTCATTGTATAAATTCTGAAATTTCAGAATCAGACATATGTGGTTGATTTTTTGTATTATTCCTTACAACTGAGTAAATAATATGTAATGGTCTACAGTAGTTGTAATCAGCATTTACAGTTTAATTTCGAATGTGAACAAAATTTGCTGACAGATGTCTCTATTTCCCAGTACAATCAGAATCTAAAGTTTAATTTGTACGCAAACCAACATTTTCGGGTCGTGTTCTGAATCTTTTGTTTGATGATCCTGTTACAAAGAAACACAATTTAGCTGACAATGCTCTCATTTTATCTTATAATGTTTATCATTTTGAAAATCTTAATTACCGTAACGTTAAAAAAAAATTTCTTGACTTTGTGTCTAACATTACATTATCAAAGATTTCTTAGTCTATAGGGGAAGTCGGGGCGGATACCCTTTTTTACTGGATAGTTTCGAAGGTTAGTAAATAGGGGTGAGATATTTATTTGGTTGAGCCGATTTGACCAAATGTGACTCCATCTTGTAAATGAACTCTTGTGTTGGCATCTTACATCTGTGGCTTTATATATTTTACAGCTTTTCAAAAGAAGGTAATCTACAAAACTCCTCGTTTTTAGGCCTTTAATGGCCTCTATTCCTAAAATATAAGTTACGTATAAGGATTAAATCTACTTGCATTAATGCTCGGCGAAAAAACAGGATAGTACTGCATAAGGTAGAATGTTATGTGTTCCCAAAGAAAAAAGGAAAAATTGGCAAACTCAACTTATGAGAATAAGTTGCAGGAGACTGTACCCAAAAAGAATAGATTAAAAATTAAAAGGAACGGAATAAGGTGGAAACTATTAGCAAAGACTGTGCAGTTTGGAAAAATGGATAAAACGATACACCGTACGCTAAATAAGTATAAGAAAGAAAACACAAAAGCAGTTAAGATTTTTCCTAAATTTAATTTTATTTCATTAATTGTACATTCAAAACACCGGAAGATGGGGTAGAACGGAGATTTGTAAGTTTTTTTTAATTAATCAAATATCTAAATTCGTTGTTTCCAGTTATATTGATATTAGATTATGTAAAGATGTTTGATACTTTTATGAAATCATTTCTCTTGTTCCATAATTTTACAATATTTGTTAAATAATAAGTGTCCCGTTCCGCCCCGACTTCCACTACGTATCTGGATTCATCAAAGGTCACAAAGATTCTATCAATGTTGTGAAATGAGATTAATTGTTCTAATGTTGGCTTTTGTTACATCAGTAAAGCCGAACGGACATTTTATATTAACAATAAAGATCATAAATTTGATTTCAAACTTTCAACCAGTAAAGTATGCAATGTTTAAAGTTAATGACAATTTTGATTTTGAAAACCCCACAATATTAAGGATTGTAAAAGATTAATTTCTGAAATGTTGTATATTAAATGTCAATATCAAATTTTCATCTGAAAATTATGTCATTGGTTATTTTATGTATTCGACAATGGTTTTAGATCATTCTTTTACTTTCCAGTCTATTTTTAAACGCTGTAAGATAAAGACGCAAATCTGCGTCAATTCCAGCACTTTTTTAAAAAAAATCTGCTGTAATAGTTCCATAAATTACATTTTGAGTGCAAATTAAGGTCGTATTCTGTATTATTATTTTATCTGACGTTTAAAGTTATTTGTATAGAATATAGTGATTCCTTGTTATTTCATGAAATGAAATTTCCTAAAAAAATATGGGCATTAATAGCCATATAATCTAATTTTGTATTTTATATTATATATGAGAATAAGCTGGTTTCCCTGAATGTGTATAGTATGAGTCACTGGACAGGGATCAGTTCGTGGTAAATGTGCCAACGTCGATACAGACAGCAGGAAAGTCCTCAGCTGATATTTGTGAAGTTTCCAATCTGGTGCTGACAGGCGGGAAATCTGTCATACTTGGCAGAGAATCTTGGCAGATGCAGCGACCCCGCCCTGCAACCAACGACCTTTAGCGCTACTAGTGGCGACTCATATGCTACAGCACATTAATTCATTTTGGGAGAATTATTTGTTTCGTAATTTTGAGAACGTTCATGGTAATAATACTCTTGGCGGAACGGCGTCCGGATGTGTTGTGGGTGCAACTGCGTGGTTTTACCGAAAATGTAGGTAAATTTCTTGCTTTCCTTGCGTATGTGTGCATTTTAGTTGACGTATATGTATATGCTAACGGACTATGGTTGTTAATCTGCAACAGATGCAGTTGAAAGCCAGATATAACTTCAAGGAAGGATCTGTTACAACATAGTTTTCTGACTTTTTAAATTTACAATAAATAAAAAGACGGCCAATAAGTCAGCATATTAATTTATCACTATTTATTAAAAAACGACGATTCGTCTGCTTTTTGAGACTACCTCAGGCGAAAAAGTTAGCAATTAATCATATTTACTCCTTGGCTCCGTCAGCCGAAAAGATGATTAAATTTAAATGTAAAGAATGTTTAGGGCCGAAATGATGGAATTAAAATAGTCTCCCATTCGTATCTCCGGTCGGGGACTACTCGGGAGGATGTCACCAGAAAGACAAAGAGTAACGTTCTACGAATCATATCGTGGAATCTCAGAAGTTTAAACCGTGATAATAGATTATAAAATCTAAAAAGAGAAATGGAAAGGTTTATGTTAGATATAATAGGACTTGGTGAAGTTAGATGGCAGGAAGCACAAGAATTTTGGTCTGATGAATATAGGGTGATTATCACAAAATCGAATAGAGGGAGTGCAGGGGTAGGTCTTGTAATTAATAAAAGGCTGGGGTAACGAGTAAGTTATTATAAACATATAATGAAATATTAGTTACGATAAAAACTAGACCGTAGCCGACGGCTATCATTCAATTTTATATGCCGCAGAAGAAGAAGAAATTGAGAAAATGTACAAAGAAATTGAAGAAATAATTAAGTATGTCAAGGGAAACGAAAATTTCATAGTAATGGGTGATTGAACGCAGTAATAGGAAAGGGAAGAGAAAGTGATGTAGTTGGGGACTATGGACTTGGGGAAACGAATAAAAGGAGGGAAAGACTAGTAGAATTTTGCATTGAGCACAGATTAGTCGTGACGAATACCTGGTTTAGGAATCAAGAAAGAAAACTCTACACATAGAAGATAGGAAGGAAAATCTGGAAGAGTTGTATCATGGTGGAAATATAGATCAGTCAGTTATAGAAGAAGATGGGGAGGTGGATAATGAAGAGTTGGGGGACAAAATTTCAAGGTCGAAGTTTGACAGGGTGCTGACAGAAGTGAGCAATTGTAAAGCGCCAGGAATTGATAACATTGCAGCGGAGTAAATAAAATCATCTGGCAAAGAAGTAATAATGTTCTGGATAGTTGCGAAATCTACGAAAGAGGAAGAATACCAGATTTTAGAAAAACATAATTATACCCAATTACCGAACAAGACTGGGGCTGATACATGCAAACAGCACAGGACATTTAGTTTGGTATATCATGCATGCAAAATATTCACGAAAATAGTATATAGGAGGATGGAACGTCAACAAGATGCGAGTTAGGAGAAGATCATTTTGGTTTTAGTAAGAAACTAGGGACAAGAGAAGCAATATTGACTGCGTTTAATTTTAGAAGACAGGATATGGGATATAATATGGGAAACAGTTGAATAACAAAGGATATTAGATTGGGAAAGGATATTTTGAAGGAAGTTAAGGAATTCTGCTACTTGGGAAGCGTAATAACTAGGGATGGTAGTAGAATAGTAAATATAAAGAGTAGTATAGCACAGGCAAGGACGAAGAAGAGGAATTTGCTTTCGGGTAATATAAGTGTGAATATAAGAAAATCATTGCTAAAAATATTCGTATGGAGCGTGACGTTATATGAGTACGAAACATGGACGGAAAGGAACAGAATAGAAGCTTTCGAAAAGTGGTACTATAGGAGAATGCTGAAAATCAGATGGGCGGACGGAGTAACTACCTAGGAAATTCTAAGCAGAATAAGAGAAGTGAGAACAATATGGAGGACGTTGATCAAGAGAAGGGATAGATTAATTGTCCACGTTCTGAGACAGGAGTGTCTTGTAAAATTAGCATTAGAGGGAAGTGTGTGGAGTACGAACAGAAGTGGGAGGCCAAGGATTGAATGCGTTCAGCAGATTAGGGAGGATGTGGGCTGTGGTAGTTATGTAGACATGAAAAGACTTGCGCAGTTTAGGTTAGCATGGAAGGTTACATCAGAAGGACTGAATATCACAACAACAACAATATATATGTTTGATTCATTTATTTATAGCTTACAATGTCATAAAGCGACATTTAGTAAATATATATATTATATATAGTGTTTATAAATTTTGTTAAAGTTGTAACATTGATGCTAATCATAAAAACAAAGCCAAATCATTAAAGCAGACGTTGACTTTGGTAGTCATACTAGTCGTTGCATATAACATATTATGGACGAACCGTGAAATAAATTTAATTTAATTGGCAAAAATCTATGGCTGTTATAATTTAGTATAAATGTTCCTCTTTTATTTCGTGTTCTTAAAATCGTAATATCAAAGCTGTTACGCAACTTGTCTCGCCTCAATGAATAGACGGAGATCATTTTGTTTGTTGCACTAACTCTGGCTGGGAAATTTTACAGGCACCAGGCAGCTGCGAGCGGAACCTCCGCTGTTCGCCGTGTATTTTTGGCTCCTGGGTCTTTTCCAACGGCAAAACACAAGAAAATAATTGTTAAAGTACAGTTAAAGGTTACTTGCCATTATTGACGAAATACGCGTCGTACTATAGTCTACGGATTAGTACAACTTCATTTAAGGAATGTTCAATTTTTAAAAATAAAAACTGTGCATGTTACTATAACTTGTAGGTTTGAAGCTAAATGATTACCATGCACATGGTGTGATATCAGACTATGTTAAAAACAGGTGAATATGATCTAGTACAAGCCGAAAAATCATGTTTTTTAGTTTTATTTTATGACCCGAGAACTTAATAAAGGTTTTTAAAAGTCGTATATTATTTTTAAATAAAGTAAGTCAATTGGCATCCACGACCGTTTTACTAATAAAACACGAGGTCTTTCCCGGTGAATGGCATGAATAAATTCTTCTCGGGTTTCCAACCGGGTCAAAGAGATTATCAGGGACGTTTCAATGACTTGCTCTGCCATCATCTTCAAACTGAAGTATGTTTTGTTAATGTTCTTTATTGTACAACACAAATGTTTTACGTTTTCAAGCAACATGAGTATGACTTACAAGCCAAAACCTACCGAACTACATTTAAGGAAAAATAAGGGATAAACTGTTATTACATTGTTTCATAATTTTAGTATAATTTGTGTATAATTAACAGTCCAATCTAACTCATTCTCAGCTATCGGCAACGTGGAGCACAAGACAAAATTTATCACGCTATTGAACTAGTCATTTTCATTGAACTTCAAACACAAATGGCGGGGTTAAGACTTTGACGTTGTTTAGAGGTTCATGTATCTACTGTAGAAGAGGTAATAAAAGTTGGTAGAAAACATGTATTAAATAAAAGCAGGAAATTAAGAAAGTTAGAGGAGAGGTAATAAGCTCAATGCACAATGTATATGGCTGCTTTATACACCTACGTCAAATGAAATTACCTATTTTCCTCCCTAACTCTCCGACATACGCGGTAAAATATTAAAATAATTGTTGATCAGTAATAATATTTTGACTAATTATAGCCAAAAATACATTTATTAGATGTACCATGTTTCCTCTACAATAGTAGAGTTGAAGGGCAATTTTATTTAAAACTAGCTACGGGCCCAGCGTTATTTAAATTATCCCGGTACATTATTTAATTCTTGGTCAACATATGATTAAACGGGCATCGAAAACGTCACAATATGAAAATCAAATATATTCCCAGTATCTCGGGTTAAAAATAGTCAGTTAACTAACACAATAAAAATTCTCTAAATACTTTAAAAGAGCACTGAAATACTCCAGGTATAATAAATAAATAAAAATTGTCACCAGTTATCTAAGAGTGTACAAAGTATTTCTGATAGCCGAATAGAATAAGAAACACTCACTGTTTCTTAAGAAAAGTAAAATTATGTCCGGTATTTTAAGATGGCGATAATTAGTTTTTTAAGACAGTAAGGGATGCGCCCGAGCCTCACCCCTGTAGTAGCTATGGGGTTATTTTACCCATCAAGTGTTCAAACTCGACCTAAATGAAATAGCTCTAATTGTAACAGAAATTAATTTATCTCCCTGTTATAGGCAAACAAATTAAGTGGAAACGCTATATAATTAATTGACTGACAAAGGAAGGAAATAACGCTTTTATTGATATTTAAAAATTGCCAGCTCCGCCATGTCTTACCCCAACAGTGTTGATTTCCGATTCGCCAACAACACGAGATCATAATTTAGCGGAAATTAATCCATTTGTTAGAAACAGTAAGCGGAAATCTGTTTTACCCTCTTACATCCCCTCTTAGGGGATGAACTGTAACTTTAATTACATGTTTGACGTCAGAATAATCTCAGGGTCTCACATTACACCGGTTTAGAACCCAATTTCGATTGTTTTCTGGTTTCTCCCCACACCTACACATACTCCAATCCGATTATGGGTGGCGTTGAAATTATATGCTAGCAGTTTCTTCCCGTATTTCTTTATTAGGGGCGTAAAATGAAACATTACTGACGACAGGAAGATGCTTCGATTGAAAACGTTGTAGTATTTCGATATTGGAATTCGACCCTGTGCCTCAGAGCTGTATCACATAGCTCCATATTTATTTTATTATAGTTTTATGAATCAGTAGTTTGTTAGACAGCGATAACTTTAAATTACGGCCTAGTAACCAGTTATGATTCTGTTAGAGGTGTTAAGGTTCTGTCCTAGTGCATGCCCAAGAACTTCACGCAGTTAGTCTGCGACAAGGGTTTGTCGGACCAATAGCCCTCTTCTTTTGGTGAAAGTAATTTGCACCTGCTTTTGGTTATTTATTTTAAAGTGCCACTTTCTAAACCAATTGCAGATTTTATTTTGCTGTATCTTTAATATTGGCATGTCAGCAGTGTACAGAACGTATAGGACTGACCCAGAACGCTTTCCTGAAGGATTCAGGTTTTAATAGCATATAGTTCCGACATTCTTCTTTCTTCTTCCAATAGCTCAACAGCCCTCTTGAGGGCCTAGGCCTACCGAGGCGGCTGCGGACTGTCATCTGGCGTGACACATTCCTAATTTGGGGTGATACGTGATCAGTGTATCAATTCTCCATCAGTCCTCGCGACCATGACAACACAAACATCCAAGCCCATGCCGGTTCGAACCCGAGTTGTGAGACAGCACACTAGCCATTACACCACAGGAGGTCACATTACTTCTTCAAACTTAACTTGAAATGGTCTTCCTTCTAAATACAGTTTCAGAATACTGTCATAATGGTACGGAATTGCCGTTTTAATTTTACAATAGTCACACTTGTCTAAGGACTGATTAACGTCGAGAAAGATTTCGTATTTTCAAATTCAGTGTTGATGTTTTCCATTACTCTGTTTGGAATGTGCACTCCGAAAGCCGCCTTGGTGACCGAGTATGAGCTTTTCTTCTTCGAGGATTGTTGAGTCTTTTGAGTAGTAAACGTTCTAAAAGTATAAAGAGCAGTGGAAGTCTATAGCCTATAGGCTGTTGAATCGAGGATCGGTTTTCCGGGCTTCGGAATTATGACAACTTGGGTAACTTTCCTCTGGACTGGAAAGATTCCTATTCATAGGATGCTATTATATATTAGCATAATTAGCATGATAGTTTTGAGGGGCAGACTCTTCAGTATGCGCCAGTAATAATGTCATAGGCTGACGAATTTTTACAGTTTGTTCTTGTGGTGATCATTATTTCCATTTCTACGAGGGAGAAAGGTGAGATTGGAAGTAATAGTTGAAGAGGGGCTGATAAGAAATTTTTTATACTATTGTCTTCGTCACCAGAAGGTAGAGACTGGAACACGTCCTGGAAATGAGTAGCAAATGCTTCAGCTTTCCTCTCATGTCAGATCACGCCCAGGATCCTTACTTTTTTTCGAACAGAGTGTACTTGTTGTTTAGGCCTTCTAAGACGACTGGTTGCTTTCCACAATGAGAAGTCGGTACTTTCCGTGACTGACAATCCTTCTTTAACGTAATTGCCAATTTATTTGTTTTTCGTTTTCTGATCACATCCTTTAGTTCCTGGGAAGCTGTGTTGAGCCAGCGTTTATCATTAGCCAAGTGCTTCGGAGCCGTCGTTTATCTGCAATTATTTACTTAATATCTAGATGGTATTCCAAAATATCTTGGAAGTAGTCACAGTTAGTTTTATGATTGGTGATTTATTTTTGTTTATTAATGAGGTGCTAATAATTGCCATCATCGTGCTGTGATCTGAGGATAGGTCAAATCTTGACATTAAATAACTAGATGGTATATTATTAATCAAAATGAAGTCGATCAGGTCAGGGACATTATTAACATTTGTTGGCCAATAATATAATTAATAGGTAAATAAAAGGGAAAAAAATCATTTTAAATAGTTTTTCTGTTATAGCTTAATTTGGTAAATTACTATTTAATTGTTTAATAGTTTCAACATTCAACGTGAGGTCACTTCTGGATTAGTGTACTAAATTTAGTGAGATCTTTCTACTAGATGTTTATTGTAGAGAAATTTTATAATGCGCTCAAATTTTAGTCAGCTTTAGTGACGGCTCGTGGCTTTTTTAAGTTATGTGCTACACCACCCCTCGAAATAAATTTTACGAGGATAATTACGTAAGACAATAATACTAGAAGCGGTTCATAACAGGATACATTTCTAATTACGTCTACATACCATTTATTAATGCCTAATTTTTAGATGCAGAAAGTATTAAAACCAAGTTGACACACGTTGGTAACATGAAAGCATATTTCGTTCGTACTTATTTTAAATAATTTTAATTTTAGTAATACGTCACACATGATTTTATTCAGGATCCTTAGGAAGTTTTCGCAGTTTGATGAAAGTCTTCCTAAATTTAAAATATCCTTCGACTGTAAATATTATGCAAAATGTACGAATATTATTTTTGTTTTTAAAGTATAAACTATTTTAAAATAAGATTTATAATTTCTTAATTGTTTTTTAGTTTTTTTTTATTTCGGTGCGTTGAACGTCCGCCGGTGGCGATCGACTCGGCTACAAGTCATTGTAGCTCAAGGGAAAATCAGCTTGTGGGCGTAACAGGCGAAGCAGAATGTCGTTTCAGACGGGATTTTGAGCTAGAAACACGATAGCACAGATGCGGGAGTAAGCGCGCTGGGAATGTTCGCAATCGAAAAAGAAATTCACATTCTTAAAATACTATTATAAAGATCTTTAAAATTAGGAAATAGATAGTTCTTTCTAAATTGATTAGTGTTCTGTAGCTGATGAACACACCTGCGCCAGCGGCCACTGGTCTCAGTCACTCGTCATTCGGAAGGGCGTGAGACAAGTACTCAAGTATTTGTGTTTGCCCTGCATCTTTTACAGGTAGGTTCCTTAAACTGGAGACCGGGGACCCTAGTCAACTCCCTTCCTACGCTATTAAAGGGGAATTGACTGTTAACGTAGCCTGTTATCCAAAAGAACTAGTCAAACCGTGGATGCCTTCCTCTTCCTTCTGCAACTCCTTTTCAAATTCGCATAAAAATAAATATTGGCCGTAATACAATAATAATTTAGTTTTAACTGAGAGTTGGTAAGTGCGAACCCACGACAATAGTTTGTTGAAGCAGCAGTGCGACAGCAAAAGCAAGGTAAGCAGCCACAAACAGTAGACAGTATCGACCACCTTTCAGATAAGAACATTCACCATAAAAATTCACACAGAAATTAATAAATACATGACATTCGATACCAATAATCTCCCATGATATAACCTTGATAAATATATTACGCTACAAATAACCATATATTATAATAAAATTTTGAATTATAAAATCAAAAATCAAATAATTAATATCACGATTTAAGATAAGTTCCCAGAAACGTTTCCTAGAGGTTTCAAGATGAAAAAGCATAAATCTGGTCGTACAGTATAACAAGCTATGCACCATGATCAATATTCTTTACAGGAGTCAATAGCAGATTTAAACGTCGTAAATTAAGAGATGGATATTATTCCTGGAAACAGATCAAACGGTGTACTGTTTGATTCGTCTTCTAAGATAAGATTATTTGTCGGATGATCAGTTGCACAATTTGGAGAAGATGTAAGTGATATCTGAAACCTTGTGCACAGGTTTTTTAGATTTCATTAGTACTACGTGAAAATTGGTTGCGTCACTATATGATTACGCAAATATTATCAGAAACAATGCTACACTTGTCTATATTTAACATAATTTCTAAATATATAATTATTTAAATTATAATATCAAGATTCAAATACATATTATAATTCAACTACGGTACAAAGGTATGTGTACAGGATATATTTGCACTCGCATGACAAACATTAAAATGTGAAGCATTTAAAACGTCGTATAGCAGATTAATAATAATAATAAAAGAATAATATTGAAAAACGAAAACGCCCAGAATACGATTTGAAATGTGTGAACCCGACAGGCAATCTTGGGAATCATCCTTCTGAATTTAAATATACCTCGCGATATAAAATAGAATTGGGCAAGTCTGCATAATTATGGGTATTCTTGTTCTTAGAGAAGAGGGAGAAAAGATAACTGCATGTTACGATATTCTTGTTTGAGTACCAGTTGGAATTAAAATATACGTGTAACGCATAGGAAATTATGTAACTAACATATATTATATCCACTATAACCGGAGCATTCCTGCTTCCTGTGTATAAATAAATAAAGAAGCTTCATCATGTCGATTGCAAGTCCCTCAAGTAAACTGGCAGGTACAGGTACACTTTAAACTAGTGTTCCGCGTACATTTGGAGTGGTTATATCTATACTATGGATTATATTATCATGTTATAATGGAACGGGAGAAAATCTAATTACAACGTTGCGAAACAAAGAAATCCTATTCCTTGTTTCCTGCTACAATAGGAAAAATGAGTAACAATGAACAAGTGTGGACGAGTTCAGTCAACCTGAATCTTGTACGAGTAAGATAGAGATTGCCATAGCTCACAATTATACAGTTAATATTTTATTTAGCTTGACAATGAGCAACTTTGACCAAAAAATAAGCCAATCTTATACACCTTCCTTAGTGGAATTTAATTCAAAAGCACATAATTGCAGTCTGTCAGGATCATCTAGTGCAAACGGAGATCCGCAGGAAAAGTTTAGTGGCCATTTCAATCTAAATTATTTAAAATTTTGTGCGATAACATGGGTGACGAACACAAAACACTTATTACATACCGAAGTGAGATGGCTATCTAAAGGTTTACTGCCATTCGTTGGGCTTTTACAAATAAAACTACAGTTAACCCTTATTCGGTAAATGTTACAATTATGAACCACACAGTTGTTCAGTCAAATTTCTAAAATTGGCAACTTACATTATTACAAAAACGTTTGTACAGGTGTGTTGTCTCCCTGTACTCCATTTTGCAAATTACTCTAGTTGCTTTTTTTTTGCAGCACAAAAATTCTGTTCATCTAGACTTGAAGTATGAAACGAATAATGCAAAAAAAATTCGTGCACTTATTTAAATGGACAATTAACGTGTTACTTTAGATAACGATTCTTAACATGGTGCAGTTGTTCCAGATCGTTTGTCCGTACCATGTAAATAATATTGTATGCCTGACATACGCAAAATCCTGAAGAAAAAAAAGGTTTTATTTTCGTGTGTGGAAATATCTTGGATTAGAGCGATAGTTTAAATACAGTTTCAGTGGAAAATTTTTAAGAAAAAAACAGATCTATCTTGAACTTACTTTGATTGATGTCGTAGGAATAGAACAATATATTTTGTTTCTTTCACTTAATCTACGTGTTTCCTTCGAAATTTCTTCCGAGAGTTAATACATTATATGTCCTTTTGAAATGCAAAGAGGTTGCCGATTTCATGGTGAAAGGGAAAATAGACGCATCTTATAGAAAACCAAATAAACATTCGGCGAAAGGAAAAATATTAGCAAGAAAATCAGGAAAGCGGATGGGAAGCCAATTCTGGATAAAGAAGAAAAAGACGGAAGGAATATCTAGAGGAACTGTATCTCGCTGAAAATCTAGATCAGTCAGTAATAGAAGAAGCTGAGGAGGTGGATGATGAAGAGTTTGGGGACAAAATTATACGGTATGATAGGGCGCTGACAGATCTGAGCAACTGTAAAGCGCCAGGAATTGATAACATTCCAGCAGAACTGATAAGATCATTGGGAAAAAAAGCAATATACCGCAATCCGGATAGTTTGCGATATCTATGAAACAGGAAGAATCCCAGAAGATTTTAGTGAAAACATAATAATGCCCATCCTAAAGAAAACTGGGGATGATCCGAACAGCACAGGACAATTTGTTTAGTATCCCATGCATGCAAAATATTAACGAAAATATTATATAGGAGGATGAAACGTCAAATAGAATGCGAGTTAGGAGAATATCAATTGGGTTTTAGGAAGAATGTAGGGACAAGAGAAGCAATATTAACTTTGCGACTAATTTTAGAAGACAGGATAAGAAAAAACCGACCTACGTTCATGGCATTTAGAAAAAGCGTTTGATAATATGAAGTGGAACACACTATTGAAGATTTTGAAAAGCACTGGAATGAAATATCAAGAAAGGAGGCTAATACATAACCTTTACAGAAGACATGCAGCAGTAATGGTGTTTAACTTATATATAGAACAGACGAAGGAGAAAGTTACAGCAAGGTGACGAAATAAAAACCTTACGCTTTGCCGATGATATTGAAGTATTAGGGGTCAGAAGAAGACTTGAAAACCATAATAAATAGCATGAACGTGGTCCAAGAGAAAGAGTTCAATATGAGGATTCATAGAGGGATAATTTAGGTAATGGAGTGTTGTTTGGGAAACAGTGGATTAACAAAGGTTGTTAGATTGAGAAGGAATATTTTGACGGAAGTTAAGGAATTGTGCTACTAATAACTAGGGATGGAAAAGTATAGTAGCCATACAGTAGGATAGCACAGGCAAGGAAGGCTTTCACGAAAAAGAGGAATTTACTTATGGATAATATAAGTGTGAATATTAGAAAATCATTGCTAAAACTGTTCATTTGGAGCGTGGCGTTATATGGGTGCGAAATGTGGACAATAGGAGTTGTGGAAAGGAACAGAATGGAAGCCTTTGAAATGTGGTGTTTTAGGAGAAAACTAACAATCAGATGGGTGGATAGAGTAACTAATCAGGAGGTTCTAAGCAGTATACGAGAAGACAGAACAATATGGATGACTTTGACCAAAAGAAGGGTTAGATTAATAGGCAATGTTTGAAGACATAAGGGTCTTGTAAAATTAGCATTAAAGGAAATTGTGTGCGGTAAGAACGGGAAAGGCAAGGATGAAATACACTAAGGAATTGGGGAGGATGTGCTAGATAATGCGGAAATTAAAAGGCTTGCGCAAGATAGGTTAGTATGGAGACCAGTCTTAGGACTGAATACCACAACAACAACATGTGTCGGAATCCTGCAATATTTCATATCGTTTAAATATCTGTATTGAACTATGTGAAACCTATTTATATATATAATTAAAACATTCTGGAGTTTCCAACCGTATTGTATATTTTATATTACACGTTTCCATAGCGTACACAGATGAATGATGAGTGTGTTAAAGTTCAAACTCATTTGATGTTTCAGGATTAAATTAATAACGCAAACCAACTACTAGTTGAACTCCGTATCGATAACTAGTTTTTAATTTTAACAGAAATAATCCCCTGGGGGTATTGCAAGCAACGCAAAGGAAAATTCCATAATCTATACCAATTAATAAAATTGAAGTGTCTGACAGTCCGTCAGTATGTTTGTCCAGAATAGACTCTGAATTCAATTCAAAGAAAATTTGAGGGTTTAAAAAAAGGAAATGTACAAAGTATTCGTGCATATTTCATTTCGACAATGATATTAATACATTAATTATACGGGATGGTTCCTTACATCCTAGCGTTAAAATCTCCAAGTGAATGTGGGTTACCTATAATCTTGATCTATTTATGCTCCGAAACAGCTCAACGGATTTCAATGAAAATGTCAGAGATTGAAACAGAAATTTTAACTTCAATTTTTGTATATGTTTCATTTCGATATCTTGAAGAGTTCAGAAGATGTTAATATAAATATTTATAAAACAATTGAATAACCGCGTGAAAGGCGGCGTGAAAACCAACTGCGAGTTAAAAGTCATTTTTGACGTTTCTATACCATTCATTTTTGTTGGTTAACAGGCTACATGAGGGTGATCTTGAAACAGACAACTGCCCTTTAGGAAGGGAAATGAAAAGAGGGGATGCAGAAGGTAGACTAAGGTAGCCAAGGGTTGACTAAGGCCCCCAGGCTATAGTTTCGCGCGAATGAAGTCGCGGGCATTGCTAGTAAATAATATTTAACCTGGATAAAAACTCTTCAGGTTGAACTAAAGTTAACAAAACCCGAAATTATTACATTATAAGTATATATATAAAAGTACAACCAAATAAAACAAATAATTAAAGAACCAAAGAACATTAAAAATTAAATAAACAAAGGCAATCGGCATACATTTGAAAGATTACATTTGATGGATTAATACATTACATATACTATTCAGCAAATCAGTGACCTTTTTTACATTTCGTGTATTAGTGTTGCGTTTAATGTGAAGCATTTCGGAAACTAAACGGGATTTGTAATTGCTTTCTTTGTATAAAATTTGGAAAATATTCCAATATGCTCAGATCTTAAGATATGTTTTGAAATGTAATCTTTCAAATGTATACAACGGACTTTCAGACAGTTAAGTCCTTACTTACAAACAGTTATCATATTCAATGTAAATTCTGCAAATTGTTTTTCACTAAAATGCATACATGCACAACTATCTCTGTATAAACATAATCATATGTTGCGTCTGCTAATGAGCAGTTTCCCCATCTCATAAGTCAGATGAATGTAACAAAGCGTATATCATTGTTCAATTGTACAGATAAAGTTAACCAATTAATTTTTAAAAAGCGAGTGCTTTGATTCTTTAAATTTTAATGTTGTTTGGTTCTTTAATTATTCGTAATCTTTGGCGGTACTTTTATATCTATGTAAAGTAATAATTTTGTGTCAAAGTTAACTTTTAGTGAAGGGGTCCAGATCAGGATCGAAACATGTAGTTGTATTCAATTCTTTTTGGTTTTGTTTTATTAATTTTTATCTTTTTTCAGGCCGCAATTAACCATCGAGTTACTCAAAATTTACATTGAGAAAACCCTTGATCTCTTACATTTACTTTTGTAGATTCAGCCCGGTATTAGCCTCTGCAATACGAAATGTATCAATTTGTACGCTTTCATAGGAACGTAGAGAACTATAAATAGAAGATCTGACCTCGTACTACTAAAGACGCTATAACTGTCTTAGGGTGATGCTATATCGTGGATTTCTTCGAAGCACCACATTTAAATTAACGATTCGCGCTAAAGTACATTGGGTATATATAAATACTGTACAGGAATGTGATAGTCTTTTGAGCTTTGTTCATATGTGGTTGGATCAAAATTTTAAGAGGCGTTAATGAATGTCGAAATCCATGCATTATAAAGGGAGAATTGGATCAAAACGGATCAGATTACAATAAATGCTTTTTTGAGATCAATCGTCTTAAAATTGTGTCGGCATTTAACAACTAAATGACACATTTAGCATAAAACTTTTGATTTTTTAAACAAACAGCTTAAATAGCGTTTCTATTTCTTTCCGACCTTCCTACCTCGCTAAACTCATTTGTCACCATTCACTTAGTCAAAATGTTCCATTATGTCTGCTATTAATACGACAGTAGGAGATGTTTTGTTGATGGAAATAACTTCAGGTATCTGCCAAAACTACATCAGAACAGTAATTTATTTCATTCACAAAGCTACCATGCAACACATCCGATGTGACGTATACTTGATAACAAACATAAGAGATTGCATAACGAAAGTTGACAAGAACACGATAGACGAGATTCAATTTTTAAAAATGTGTGAGTTCCATAAGAGCCCGAGTTGAGAAGTAAGCGCTACGCGCCCCAGAACATTTGTCACGGTTGGGAACCGGCGAGAGACAAAAATAGCGCTCAGCAGGCTAAAACTGGCACCCAGAACATGGGAGGTACAATGGAAGCCCCATCCCAACTAGCAGCCAGAAATAGTCTCGGATTAAACTCATACTCTAAGACAGCGAAAAAATTATATCACATTTCTATCTACTTAATTTAATGTCAAAGAATGATGCTGAACTCTGAAATAATAAAATCGAACGCGCGAAGAAGTCGTAGTCATTAAATACAAACATTATAAATATATAACTGACTTCAGGAGAAGTGGCGCAACATGTTTGAATTTGTATTTTCTCATGAAAGTAGATGCTGATGGATATTTCGTAATATGACAAGGCCCATAAGTCAACGATTATATAAAAATATTCTTTTTCATATTAGATAAAAGTAATTCGAACCAAAAGTAAAACGTGAAACCTATAATCATAACGAAATATGACAAACCGAAACATTGCATTAACCTACACTCAATTTATGAACATGATTACGACTTCTGTCACGTCATTTATAATGCTGTGAAGAAGCAATTGCTGTATGTGTGAACTGATAAAATTTGAAGAAAAAAATTCTTAATTTTGCATAAGTTTATATATTAGTATGCAAATTTTTTCGAGTAAACTAATGTGATTTGAAAATTAGTATTAGTGCCGTCGTGGTAATTATTCCTAAGACTGATCTGATGCAACCCTCCATGCTGAACTATCCTGCGAATCATTTTCATTTCTATCCACCCTAATATACTTAGTGTATTCCATTCTTTGCTCCGTCTTCTGTTCTTACCCGACACACTTCCCTCCAATGCTAATTTTACAAGACCCTCATGTCAAAGTTTATATTCTTTTTCTGTCTGCAACTCCTGATGTCCACGTTTTGCACCCATATAATGCCACACTCCATACGAACATTTTTAACAACGATTTCCTAATATTCATACTTATATTAGCTATAAGTAAATTCGTCTTTTTTGCCAAACTTCTACCGTCTTTAGTTATCTTGCTACGCTTGCTTAACATTCATCAAAATAAACTTTTCCAATTTCTTTGTTATTCCCCAATATACCACAATATCTTCATCAAAACTTTATAGGTTTTATTTCTTCTCCTTGCATTTTGATTCACTTTCCATATTCATCGCTTGTTCTATACGTAACTTATAGAGCACGGGCAAGACTGCATCCTTGACTTACTCCTTTCTTGATTTCTGCTTTCTTTTGTTGCCCTTCAATTATAATTACTGCTGACTGCCATTTGTAGAGGTTATGGATAACTCTCTATTTCATTGATCCCATAGAGAATAGAACTTCAGGGATGTGGAACGAGTCAGAGATTTTATATACTGTTAGCTCGATGTTACTATTTACATTCATATGATTATGTTTAGTTTACAATAAAACATGCTTTAGTACTACAAATATACAATTTGTACCTGATATAATATTGATAAATATTGCCAATATGTTATGCTAAATGTCTTATACTATTATCTTAACAATATATTATGTATATGGTAAGTTCTATACTAAGATACATTCAACTCAATGAATTCTTCAACAAAGTAGAAAGAGTGTCTAAGTGAAAAGTTAGTTCATGTTTGAACCTGTCTGTGTTTATTTTTAACTGTTCAACGGAGGGTGGAAGTTGATTAAATATGTTAATAGCATTTAATGAACACCCATTTGTATTATACTTAGAGACTTCCCTTCCTTGTAAATTATATTATTTCTGGTATCAACGCTATGCACATCTGAGTTTTTTGTGAATAGGCGGCTGTTATTAATCACAAAGAACATCAGTGGAAGGTAAGAGTAAGTATTCCCATTTTCTTAAAGTCTGCCCTGCATGAAGTTAATGGCGAAACCTGACATAATATTCTAACAACTTCTTTCTGTAGATTAAAAACTTTGTCTTGCCCTGATGCATTACCCCAGAATATTATACCATATGTCATTATAGAGTGAAAGTATGAAAAATAAACTGTAGTTAAAGTATTTTACGTATCATAAATTTCTATTATTTTTTAATTTACAATCTGTTGCTTGTAGTAAATAAGAAGCCCCTAAATGATTTATTTCCAAACTAAACTAAGAGCTTGCAGAAAACACAGCACTTGTAAAACTTATCAAATAGTTTGTTTATTTACAGTTCTGTTCGTGTTACAGCGTGCATTTATGTGATATTAAATAAGCAATTCTACGAAACTTATAGCCTATACTTTTTAAATGTGTTTCGGAAAGCACAGTCGGCTATTTTAGGTTGCCGACTCAGTAGTTATGAGAGTGAATCAAAGGTAAAGAATTGTGGACGCGAGCCAGAATTTAACGCGCGTGGCTCATCCTCCCACGTAATGTTGCGCCAAACCTTGTTTATTCGAACTCAACCAAACGTTATGAGAAGATTGCATCCAAACTCTGTTGGATTTTGCATGAGAATTTTCATCTAAATCTCTTAACATTTAGTAGTTTTGAATGAACTTTTAGTATTTTGGATTTGTAATAAATAATAAATACGCGTGATTAAATTATAAATGAAGTACTTCTGTTTCTTGGCTTTTCTGTGGGGTCGCAGAGCGCATTCCAAATGACAAAAGACCTACCCTACCTTTTGAATGCGAGAGGAGTCCATTGAGAAGGATCGGCCGTAGAAAATTTAGGGCGCTAACGGAAGTGGTCGTAGCTAATTAGAAGAACTGCTGGAAAAACGGTAGGTCCGTGAAAAATTTGGAATGTTACGGAAAGATGAGTAATATATGCAGTATTTAGGCCCTACAAAATGAAATTTTCCTATTGGCTGTAATTGTCCAACTGCAAGGCAATAGAAGACTTTGGTGGACAACAGCTAATTGGGTTGAGTTAGAGGAGTGAATGATCGGAGAGAGAAGTTGTTGAGAGACGGGAGGGAGAAGAAGTTGGGAGAGGCCGGTCAATGCTGATTGGAGCCAGCCCAGACGGAGATGATCTTGTCGCAGCCATCAGCCGACCATCACACGACGAACCACAAAGAAACAGATCAATTTTTCGGTATTGTACCTATTTTTGATTCTAAGAGTTCACGTTTGCCAAGCCTATTGCCATAAGGGGAACAAATTAAACTTCCTCGTTCACCCCACTGTGAAACCCTGAGAATAAAGCCTAAATGCTAAATGAATTGTCCTTTTCTTTTGTATGTTATCTGAAAAAAATTGTAAATAACTTTGATAATGTTTTATTAAGATTAAAACTTCGGATTTATAAACTTAAACATTTCTATTATTTTAAATATTCCCCATCAATAATATCATATAACATTATTAAATTAATAACTTCAATTAACCCCACCCAATAAATAAGCATTACAGATTGAAATATGTTATTCCTAAATTTGGTTAAATATAAATATGTGTAGAATGCACACCAAACATTTAAATCTATATATATATATATATATATATAAATTGTAACTTAGAACCCATATTTAATTTATTGTAATGTTATGATTGTAGTATGTCTGATGAAGTCACAAAAGGGAGACGAAACGTCGTATTAATAATAATAAAATAGTAATTAAATTATATGCTGTCTTATTAGCAGTAATTTTATTTAATGTAAACAAGCCAGAAAACTATGCTTGAATTATTTTCTTATGTTCCAGATATACTAGGGTTGCCAGTTCAATAAAAGGTGATCGTTAAATGAATATCCTGTCCATCGTATAGCTTATACAATCAGGACAGAAAAATAACACTCCAAATAGTCTTCCCTATTAGTGTATGTAGGCTTATTAATTCGTCCAATGAACATTAAAAAAACCAAATGAGTATTTTATTGTAAATAATTTAATAGAACAGTTAAATATTGAGATTTTTTATTATATTAAAAATATACATTACAGTTAAAGCCCTCTTAACTACTTGACCGGGCCCTAGGCCAGTTGCCTATTCGACCGGTTAAACGGCGGACATTTGTGTAACTACCAACCAGTACTAAAGTAATCCTACTTATAGGTATACACTGAGGTACTGTTCTTACAATTTAAAAAATTCTGTGAACTTTGTCTATTCCTTCTTTTTCATAATTTTCGGGAAGAAAAATATCTCATTTTCTTTATAAATAAAAACACGACAGAAGTTGATGCATGCTGTTGTTCTATATATCTTATTGTTAAGAGAATATTTCTTTCCCTCCTCATAACTAATATTTTCCTCTTGACTTCGTCATGATCTACTTCTTCAGCGCCTACAGATTCATCCAAGACTTCATATTGCTCAACAATAGTACAGTTTGTACTATCTGTTCATCAGTGAAAACTCCTTTTTCGAGTGTATCCTCATAAGCCACTCACTCTCCTTTATCAATTCGTTTTAAAGCTTAGAGTCTCTCCTCCATTTTGACTAAAGGGAGCGAGGCCGGTTAAGGGAGGCTTCTACTGTATTTATTTTTAAAACATATGTTCCTTGGTATTCATCCACTTGTGGGAAAGTTGTATTAGTTTGCATTTTTTTCCCCAGCGACATGAAACAGTTTTCTTTTATATTCAAATAAAGTTTCGTTTTTCATAAATTCGACGGTTTCGATCTTTAAATAACATAATAGTCACAGTAAATAGTTCTTGGGCTCCCACCCAGGTCAGGTTTGTATTTTGCCACGACGTTTCGATGGTAAAGATCTCTTCCATCTTTCTCAAGTGAATGCCCCTCAACGTTCAGCCGTCTATGATCCGGGTGGAAGCCCAAGAACTATTTACTCAGAAGATTCACCGGGAAAACTTTCAATAAAGCTATTCTTTAAGGATAAGAAATAAGTCAAATTGTTTTACATAAGTTTATTACATATTAATAGGATAACATTATATCTTATTTAATTACTCAAATGCAATCAATAATTACATAGATCTACAAATTCCTTTTAGCACCATGATACTGAAAACTCATTTTCAGTAAGCTCTAGTTTCATATGAATTTTTTTATATTGTATACCATTTTCTGCTGGTTCTTTTACTTCCATAGAATATTTTGGAACTAGAAATGGTTTCAAAATTACTATGAAGCTCTAGGGAGACCCTGAGGCAAGCAGATACCTGTGAGAACTTTCTCTTGAAGGTATTTCTCCAAAGAGGGCGGATGGGCTTATGTTGCCTTGCTCTCTCTCTGGTTTCAGGGTTCTCACATGCCATGGCACCTTAATCTCTTTTAGGAGATGTATGTACTAGGGTCAAATACATTGGGCATACGGTAAGAGTTGCCCTGGTGGAAACATGGAGAAGGGAACACTGCAAACTCACAGCAAAATCCTCTCCTGTCATTCGTTAGAATAGTACCCAATAGCCTGACCTACCTGATGCAGGTTTTCTAGGGGTTTCCCTACATCTCATTGGGTAGGATCCTTAAACCATAGCCCAGAAGTCCTAATCCTTCAAAAAAGTTGTCCACATATAGATGAAGCATTTCTTTCAATTCTAGATTACCAATTATTTCAATTAAATCTTCATATTTAGGACATGTATTATCAATGAAGCAGAATGTATATAATTGTTAATAAATCTTTTTTCTCAAAGTCAAAATTAAGTTCTTATTTTACGCATGATATAAATTAATAAAGGAATTTTTATGATCATTTACAAACCTTTATTTAATTAATTTAGAAAGTAACAATGTTTCAGTACATAGTCAATGATCTAATCGTAATAATCATATGGTAAAAAACTGAGGAACTAACAAATATGTACAATATTGCCACTTTCTAAATTAAAGAAATAAAGTACGAGTACAAGGTAATTAATTGCTTTATTAAGGACTAAAAACTTCCTTCATCATACCTTATTTGTAATTTTTCTTTTAATTTGGTTATAATATAGATGACATCTGATGCATGTGTTTAATTGTATACAACACAAAAATATTCTATGACAATGAGCATTTTTAATATTTTTAGTGCTTGTTCATGCAGTATGTATGAAACAATGGTATCCTGTTACAAGTCTTGTAAGTAAGTTTCAAATCATGAGCTAAATTTCAAGTGTTGCATTTTGAGTAAAACATGATTACTGCAAAAATTGATCATTCAGACAGAATTCTGAACTGTTTTTTGAAAATGGATTCAAATACATGGAAGGTATTTATGTTAATATACTAAAAAAAGTAGTGCAGTTATGTGGTGAAACTTTAAAGTATAAAATTTACGTACCTAGTCTGAAACCATTTTACAGGAATTCAATTAAACTTTAATTATCTGAATTTAAAAAAATTATACTCTGCATGTTAATTGATATGCTTTATATGTATTTTTAGAAAAAAACATGCTTTTGTAAATACTTACCTGCAAAGGATATACACAAATACATAGTTTATTATATTTAAACTATGTTATTATATAGAAAACAAACCATAGAAAAGGCATAGAAAATAAGTTTTAAAGCCCATAATATTCAAGTTTACAGTTTCCTAGAACATAAGTTAATAACATTGCCATGTTTATGTAATCAAACCACTGCCATATTCATATAATTATTAGTGAAAATATTGCCACAAAGAACAAAGCACACAATTTATGATCCTGTGTACATTATTTTTTTTATATTCTTGCATACCAATTAAGTAAAATGACTTTAGTTACAAGCAAAAAACAAAGTGCTACATGACGCATTTTATGTGAACAGTGACATATCACTTCATTTCATCTTCAATTGTTATGAAACATCAATTAACAGTTTAACTGCCTTATTTTTCTGGTGGCAGGTTTTAAAACTAAATTCATATTGTATTAAATATTATGCTTACAAACATGACCCATTGAAAAATCTAGCCCTTTGAGTAATTGGCAATATTGCTGTAGGAAACTGTACAATATGTTCCAACCAGTCCCGCAAAAGAAATAAATGTACAATATAAGAAACTGGAAAAGGAGGATTGTAGATAGACACTTAATTGTTTCATGGTTTTTATTTACAAGAAATACATGCTACATATTTTCCAGAAAGTGAAATATTTTAAAACTTAAAGGCAAGGTAAAAAAAAGTTTTAATCTTTTTTTAAATTAAGCAATATAGAAACAATGCCATTGCTCCAATTATTTACAAAATACATAAAACTTTGAAAATGCCCATCACCAAAGCAATTCGTGCACTATTTATCCCATGTTGCCAACATGCACCCAATGTCACCACCACCAAATGTGTTCTTTAACAATATTATCCATAAAATTTTGTAATTATGCTTTTCATAAATAAAGAATAAGCTAAATATTTAATTAATATAGAAACTAAACAAATGTAATTATCATTGCAATGCACCTGCTCTTATAAATTAAGGCACAACGACACTTCCTTCAGAAAAATTATTTATAAATTTTAAGATTTCTTAACAATTGCTCTGAATAATTAGAATGGAACATTAACTGAATAACAGTCACACAGTTACAATAGCTAACATGAATTGAGAATACAAATTATTTTTGTTTCCTATTGTAGAAAAACATTTTTTTATTTGAAGTTTGTGGCTTTAATATAGAAATTCATACAGTCTTGTTCGCTCATTTTTGTAAGCAAAGTTTAAAAAATAATGCATGGTATATTCTTAAATGATACATTTCCATATAAGTTTGTTATGATTACAGTGTGGAACAGTGACTGATTTTCAGCTGTTCGGAAATAGTAACAATGCATAATCTAATCTTATATCATTTTAGGTATGTAAATTGACATTTCAAGTTCTCTCATTAAGACTCTCTTTAAATTTAGTATTGTAAACATAAAACCCATTATTTGTAAACTGAGCACCTCTCACCTGGAACATCTAACGATCCTGAAGTAGTGACAGTGCCCAGCAAGTTTGTCGCAGTGCAGGTGTAGTTGCCAGCATCTTCTGCAAATTACATATTATGTATTGCTTATTTTCACTTTAATTTTTGAGGCACAAATATTTTATTAATAATGAGTAGCAGACACTGTAAGTATATAAAAACTTAAGTAGTGATTTTTCTTAAAAAATTTAGGATAAAATACGTTTTTGATGGTTGTGATAAATAAATTCATGTACTTATTCCATTGATACCTTAAATTTTAGTCTGTACACATTATCATTATAATGAATGAATCTCAACTTTATATAAGAATCTCCAAATTAACATTATACTAGTATTCCAACAAGATCTTTTTCTTGAATATAAATTTATCATCAGATGTTTAGGAAGGAAATTAGATCAGAGGCCATTTAATAGAAAAAACTACTACTAAATAAAATTATAAAAAGCCCTTTAGATATGTACAATTAATCGTGAATATTACAGTAGAAAATCCATCATTTATAAAACTTTTTCCGTATTTCTAAGAACCGGTTCTTTTTTATCTTTATCAAGGAACCATTTTTAACAACAATATTTTTTTCCAAAATAAATGAACTAAATTAAGTAAATTTTATGTACCTGGAAAAGCTTTGGGTATAGTTAGTCTACATACTCCATTTCTATACATAATTTGATAATCTTGAGAGTTTTGAATTATCCTTCCATTTTTAGACCACAATATATTTGGAGTTGGTTCAGCCTGTACAATACATTCAAACCTTGCTGTTTGACCACTCTTAACAGCAATATCTCGAAGTGGCTGAAAATAATTTAATTAATTTAATTTAATTAAATAAATTTCAGAAAAATGTCTCAGGCTAACATACTATTTTTTTCTTTAAGAAATATTTACAGAACAATAGTATAATTTGGATTTCCCAACACAACAAAATCATTATTAATTATAGTTTATAGAATAAGAAAAATAGAAATATAGTTTTAAAATTATACTTACCGTGATGAATATTGGTGTTTTTCTTGGATGTTGGCTTGCTGGTATTGGCGTACTACTTGGGGTGCTGTATGGAGTAGTTTCAAGATGTGTTCTTGACTGTTTGTTAGGGCTCAACTGTGACCATGCATCTCCTAAAGGTATAAATTACATAAATAATCTGATGAATGGTACTTATACTTGTATTGGATTAAATTTTAATCAAAAGAAGAAAATAACAAATCACTTCAAATCAAATTTATGTTTTAAATACTGTGTTTTCCCTTATCACAGAATGAAGTCAGTGTGTAATAAAACTATTTCATTTTAACAAATATGAATCATTCATTGTTCTGAATTTACAGTATGATTTCAATAAAATAAAGAAGAAAAAACTCCAATCTCTGTTACTGCAACTATGAACAAAGATGTGTGAGAAATTTAGTTTCTGTACATAATGTAGTTATAGGCTCAATATGATAAAGTACATAAAAATATATTTATGAAAGTTCACTATCTAGGAACTCTAACTAACAGCATTATTAAAGATACTATTGTTAGAATAAGAATATTAAATGACTTGCTAAATTATTTATTAAAGATTTTATAGCATTAAATTTTATTGGTTAAAAATTGAAGAATAATAAAACCATTTAAGAAAAGTGTTATACATTAGAGTTGTAAATTGTAATCAAAAAAATATATTTTTTGTATTTCATTAACAATGTGGAAACAGATTACAAATTTCAATTTTCTACATCCATTTAAGATTTTCTTCTGTTAACTACTTTAAAAGTTAATTACAATCATCAGCTCAACAACTTTTAGAGTTATGGCTCTCTGCAGCAGTCTCTCCCACTCTGCCCTATCCAGGGCTACTGTCCATTTTTTGCTACCAAACTTTCTTGAATCACTGTTCATGTGTCTATTTCCCATAGCCATTTTGTCCTCCATTAGCTTCCTTTCCAAGGCTTCCATTGGGTTTCATAATGATTACTTTTTTTCCAGTAAGAGGCTGTCAACCCTCAAGATCAACTCCCAAACCTTGGAGGACCAGTTCTTTTTTTTTTCAGGGTTTACTCCCATAGGGGGGAGTTATCCACACCCTAGAGTCCCCTACCCTAGGATTCAGACAGCATTTCATCTGGACCCTGCCCTTTGACCTGTCTGGCTTGGGTGGCCCTGCCAGGAACTTAAGCTCCTGCCAGCATAGCTCTCCAGGTCATAGCGGGACTTGCAAGCCTCACCACCATGACAAGGTAGCAGACCATGGGGAGGATAAAGTCAATCAAAGTTTTTTAATGTTTTTCACATTCATTGAGACATTGAGTCATGAGTCAATTTTCTATCTTATTTTCCCCATACAAAACATATTCAACACAATTATATGATTAGTTACCTGTAATCTCTGTCTTCTAATACTATTATAATCCTCAACTGTACTCACACGAGTGGGGTTAACATTTACTGTACCCAGCTTATTCACCGACATTTAGAAAACTTTTTCTGAAATATTTTGCCTGTTTCATGGTTAATTCTACTAGAGTATTATGTTATAAATGTCTGTAGGTTCTCTTGTTAGGTTTATAATCTGTCAAAATATGACTTTAAAATATTACTGTAATCTACACATCCACTTTTAAAAACATCTTTTGGAATGACAAGCTAAAGGCTGGAAACTAATACGATATAAACCTTGATGAATTCTATTTCAACTTTTGATAAATCCTAATCCAGCTCACTTTGTAGAAAGTTCTTTCATTTGTCCTTTCCTATCTAAATCAGATTTAATATTAAATATATCTTCAATTTTGTCACAGATAAAATGTTTACTGAATCCCTGTCTTGAGCTTAACCTTGACAATTATGGTGATCTGTAATTAACTCAACTTTTTTAAACCAATTCTTAAATACAAGTCTAGTAGTTTTGTTGTATAATTAGTAAACATTGTTTACAATTTGACTAATCATATTTAGTTATTTTAGGACCCTCTATTTTCAAGACATACCAAACTTCTTGACACCCTGATATTGTGACTTCAGTGAAATTTATTTTTTAAGTTTATGAATCATATTTTTAAAACTTGAATTCCAATAAAATTATTTCAATACTTTTTTAAATTAGGATGCTTTCTTTGGTCTTATATTGCATGTCATAGGAAATAGAGTTTCATCCCATTCCATTTTTATGTTAATGGACACTTTAATTGATTTAATGTCTTCAGCAGTACTAATAATTTTTGTCCATAACTAGTTTCTTTGATAGTATATATGAAACATTAATTTCGGTTTCAGATCTATAATTTAATATAAACATATTTATGTCTACATTGACAAACTCAATTGTATTGCTTACAAGTGAAGAACTAACTCATGATAGTCCTATAATTTTTCTACATTTGGTTTATTGAAAACTTTAAATGTTTATGTTGATACCTTGTACAGCAAATATGGAGTAACAAATCTCACTATTAATTAATTTAATAATCTAAATAACTGATTGGTACAATAATGATGGCTATTTTTCAAAGTCACTTACAAACTAAATACTTTGTGTAATAAAGTATTTTGATGGCACAATAACCCTTTATCATAATGATGACATGTTCTTAAAGATGGTCTTCTAGATCACTAACAAAACACTGCATACGCAATTTTTATTTATTTGGGTAAGTATTTTTGTAGTCACATTACCCACTCCACGTTATTAATGTAGGTTTGGAGGCTAAAACTTTTGTCCATATTGTTTATTCAATGCTTTCAATTATTTTGAACTGAATTTGTTTCATGATGTGCTATTAAAGTAGCAGTTCCTCTAGGGAATGGAATTTAATACTGAATACAAATACATGTCAGAGATAATCTTATTAATGAAACATAATGCTGACAAGATGATACTCTGAATATGAAAGAACTACAGATATATATAGCCGATCACAGGAAATGTCTTCCTAACTTTTTGATGAAGGGGGTGGTACCTCCGAAAATTCAAGTTCTCTAAACCTCAGAAGGTGTCTACCATCTATGAACCTCAGGTAAGTCATCTTCTTTCTATTTCTCTGTCCTTTCCCCATTAATTGTTTTAATAAACATGACATTGTCATTTCCTGACTCATATATATATATAAGACAATTTTTATAATGGGCTCCATGTCCTTAATATACCTGATCTACCTAAAACATGCTGCGAATTATAAGGTTTGCCCTTAGGTGTTCCTATACCACTCGTCAAATTACTGTAAATTTTTTTATGTTTAGCACTGATCACCCCAAAACAGGTTTCCATTGATCGTTTGAATATTAAGGTTCCTTCCTCCCCCATACTCTTTCAGTCCAAAAGAGAACCCATGCCCATCATCTGATCTGCAATTTAATGTTTCTCTCTTATGATTTCCTATACCATTCATCTAATTGACATTGTAGTTCTCTTCCCAGAGAAGGTTTATCTTAATATTTTGAACTTTTAGGTTCCATTATTCTCCCCTTTCAGACCAAAAAATGTGCCAAGTCAATTTCTGCTCTAAGACTTTGTCTCTTTGTTATGATTACCTATACCATTCAAAGGTCCTACCCTAAAGACATATATTACTTACAGCAGGATATATTATGCCCTCACAAAGCCTGCCAAGTGAGATGTGTGTGTGGCGGTAACAGCAATGTTTGAGAAAAACAATTAAAAAGTATCATAATTTAAATAAAATGTTCCTTATATTTAACCACTATTTCATGTTTGACAGGGTAAACATATTATTCTAAGCTAATCAGACTGATATCTGTCAATCATGATATAATACTAAAATTTAACTAGCATTTCAGTTAAGTAATAATACTTTTAATAAATATACAAAAAAGTTTACAAGACATAGGGCAGATGATAAAGGTACATTATATAAAGACATAAAGAACCTCATACACATTATTTCACACTAATCAGACCAAAGAGATAGTTCAAGTATCTTCTTCATATAAATATAATTGACTGTTTCTGTGTAATTTTCCTGTAGGTGCTTATTTAAAGTACCAGAAGATATATTTACTCAATTAAGTTCCTCAGTAATCATGGTGCTTATGATGAAATTCAGCTCTCATACAGTAGGAGGTATAAAAGGTAAATTTCTCTTGATAATAGTTTATTTGATGACCTCCTGTGGTCTAGTGCCTCGCAAACCCAGGGGTCCTGTGTTCGAATCCTGGTATGGGCTTGGATGTTTGTGCCGTCATGGTAGTGAAGACCGGGATTGAGACTGCTGGAGAATCGATACACTGACCACATATCACTCCAAATTTGGAATGTATCACACAAGATGACAGTCTGCCCAGGCCCTCAATGGGCTGTAGAGCCAAAGAAGAAGAATAGTTTCATCACATGTTGACAAATGTCAAGTAAACTACTGTAGTGTAGGTCTAGCATAAATGAATTACTGGGTAACACTGGCACCCAGCTAATTATAAATAAAACTAACATAAAATTGAGCAGGTGAGCTATGAAATTACACTATTTTAACAAGCTCATGCTATGCAGTCTAGTAATGGAAACCGACAAAATAGAAGAATCAGTAAGATTGGCCTTACAAGAATCAATAGTAAAAAAGTCATAGGACGTTAGTGAAAAATATTTAATTTATGTCAGTATGTAAACACTTGCAGACATATTCACATTACTAAAAAACAATCATGCATTTAACCACCAAAAACTAATAATACCTGCAGCTTCCAGTTGCATTGTTTGATATGGAGAAAGGCTTGGAAGACTAGGTGAGAGTGAAAGAGGGCTTGGGGTAGATCCAGGAATTACTATATGAACTGTTGATGGTTGTGCTGGAAGACTAAGGCGCTTTTTATGCAATGTAAAATCACTCTCTGCCTCTGATAATTCACTCTCTGACGCAGGTTCCCACTTTACTGATTTTGAGTGTGTATTTTTTTTTGGTTTGAAAATTGGAGGACCTTTATGCTTGGTTGTTTTTTCATGAATAACTGGGAATTCAATAGCATCAACCTGTTTCTCTTTTTCAGATGACACTTGCATTTTATTTTTATTGTTGCCATGAGTTTTACCTTCTCCTGGGAGCACAACCCCAAATTCATATCCAAAATCATATTTAAAATAAATGAGGCCTGTATCTGGATCAATATGTTTGGTACCTATGGAATGTAATGACAATTAAGTGATGGGAATGTATTATAAAATGAAAAAACAATTACATATACAATTACATATACGTGACGAAGTCACGCATTTGATAATTGGATAGAAAGTAAGATAGAAATATTTGGGAGAAAGGCAGGAAATTCGCTCTTTAAATCATATGTACGGCATGGAATCATGCACAAGGAAATACATATGTCAAGCGTAGAAGAGAATGGAAGAAGGAAGAAAGACTGAAAAAATTCGATGTGGCCAGGACTCGAACCTGGGTGCACGAAACAACAGTGCATCACCCCTAGAGCCGGGGCGTGCGTCTATCCACTCCGCCACCACATCGAGTACGACCAACTGAACATTTTCAGTCTATATATGTTAGGTTTTCAAGTTAGGATAGATAGAGGAGAGGGATGGAAGAATTAGGAGCATCCGTTAAGGATAAATTAAATATATATATATATGGGATAAGTGACGAAGTCACGCATTTGATAATTGGATAGAAAGAAAGATAGAAATATTTGGGAGAAAGGCAGGAAATTCGCTCTTTAAATCATATGTACGGCATGGAATCATGCACAAGGAAATACATATGTCAAGCGTAGAAGAGAATGGAAGAAGGAAGAAAGACTGAAAAAATTCGATATATATATATATATATATATATATATATATATATATATATATATATATATATATACTCAATTCTGTTCAATTAAAGGAAATGAAATTTTGAATTCAGTACACTCACACAGGAATCTAGATACTATGTCCAAAGTATCTTTAGATCAACATACAACTACTTTATAAAATAAACAATGTTTCCCACATAAGTGTCAGTAACTAAAATTACAAGTATATTGCTCTAAATTAAAATTTTTATCACTTTACTGTAAAACTAATAGAAAAATAATTGAAAATTTTGCACAAAAAGTAGTCAAATAAAATGGTAATATAATGAGAAAACTTTGGCACTTGACAAAAATTAGCACCACAATAAATTTTAATTAAGTTTTGGAAACCATAAATTAATAAAATAAAATAATCAGCAGTATTTAAAAATTGAAATTAAAAATAACAGAAAATTTGTAAATTTATTACATGTGTAACAATGTGACTATCAGAATTTTAAAACAATCAGATATGCTGTGTATTGAAACAACAAAATAATATAACATATTTTATGTACCAAATTCTGAAACTCTTGACTCTTCTCTGTATGCTTGTGGACTGGAATCACCATTAGGTGTAATATTATTTGCTACTGTTCCATCTTCAAGCATAGATGTTCTGTCCTTGGGCAAGTTTTTAGTATTAACATCAGTTATTATATCATCAACAAATTGTTTTGCTTTAGTTTTAAATGTGCTTGTCATTTCACTCATGTGTTTTGAAGCAATATCTATAATAAAGAAAAAAATTAATGAATATCTCAAGAAGTTTAAAGGGTGTTGTATGAAGTTATGGGTTACAACAAGGACAAATTGTACCTTTTGTTATAAGTACTTTATGCGAATTAATGGCAAATAAAAGGTTTGATTATGTTGGTAATTTATTACTTATATTTCTGTGAAATAATATCATTTCATCATTCCTGAAGCAAAATGATAATTATTTTTTTTCAAATAGTGTTTTGAATGTCTGATTATTCAAACATACTGTCCTGAAAAAGGATGCACTGGCACTAAAAATTTTGACATGTTGCTGCTCTCCTGTCTGGTGACATCTACTATTAATTTTTGTATACAATTTAATTCTTTTCATTTTGTTACATTATATTTCCTTGCTTCATTTATATGCTTCACTTAGTGTCATATTTAAAGTCAAGTGTGCCAGTTGTTAGCAGCAATAAACACCAAAAAAAGCCAACAATTCTCTCAAGAAAAGGTCACAATAATGAAATAATACATACTCATATACAATTAAGAATAATACACAAAAACAAGAGGTGGCAGGTAAAAAAAGAAATACAGTTGTTAGAGGGTATTGAGTCCAGGATAAGGAAGCGATTGTTTTGTTCGACCAGTATAGAAAGCAGATAGATGAAGTAGGAAGATATGCAAGTAATGGTTTCTTTGGTTTTGTAGGTTGGAGGGTAGGGTATACATAGCAACTGTTCCTACTAACTAGCTGGAGTGGTAGTTTAAGTGGGATGAGGTTGAGGCCTGCAAGATTGGATGAGGATGTTACGGAGGCTGAGAGTCTCTGAAGGTAACCCTTGGGTACATGTGGAGTGTTGTGAAGGGTAATTTTAATGTCTGGGTTGTATTGCAGCCCAGTATGGGTCAGGTGGAGAATGGAGTGGAGTTTTTCTAGACTAGTTAAGCATTTGCTTGGTTTGAAGATCATATACATTGTTAAAGATTGTTAAGCTGTTACTGATTGTTCTGCATTAACTTAAATAAGCCTAACAATGCTGGATAACAATGATTATGAACATGATGTTTAATTAACAATGTAAAGACTTGCCCATCAAAAATGTATACAGTCTTCTCAACAATCATGTAGGTTGTGGTTATGTGTGGAGTTCATTTTTTATATTGGTAAAGGGTCGGTCTGAGAAGTTGGACAGTAGTTAGGGCACAGGATATTTGCTTCTGGAAGATGTCTGTAGGGTATTTCCAATTTATGAAAGCATTGAGGGTGTTGGGTGTAGGTGGCCATAAACTGAGGGCTGATGCTACCGAGATTAACAGGAAACATAGTTTTAAAATTAGACGTTTATTTGCTTCTCAGGAAATAGATATGCACTCCACACTAGCAGACTGCACAGTATTGAAATCAATCAATGTGGAAACAGCTGTTAGATGCCAATATCCCATGTCAAACAAGTTACTAACAATCCACAGCCATCAAAGGAATTAACTCTTGCTGTCTCAAGTAAATGTTATAATAAAGGTAAGTTGTCAGGGGCAGTGGTTCTATAAGACAGTGCTGTGGTGGTTAGCAATGCATTATGGAAAATGTATTTTTGACCAATTTAGAAAGCAGGATATAACCTGTATTTTATGTAGTAAATTATGTGGGAGAAGAAGCAGGCATGTTTCATTTTATTTTGTAGGTGGCATTTTCTGAAAAGTATTGGAGGATTGCAATAAACTAAAGGACATGGTAGCAAACATTCTTATGGTGTTGCAGAGTTTGGGAGGGTTTTTCTTCTCAGTATAACCCTTGGGCAGACTGTAGTTTGCAGAGTATAGTTTGAGGAGGATGTTCTTTTTATGTGTGGATGGGATTGCAGTCAGCTGAAATAAAGTTTTATAAGTTGCTTTTACAACTGTTCATTTGTCTAGTTTAATTATTTTATATTTAAAAACTTTAAATTTTAAAGCTGTTCCTTAATTAATTTATTTTTCAAGTTACAATTATTTTAAGTATGGATATAAAAACATAAATATAATTAATGTTGAATAAAACTCCAGAGATCTGTTTATTTTACTTTGAAGATAGAGTAATTTTAAATTATTTCATTTAGTACTTACTGGTAGCTGATGATGTACTTATATCTGACACCAAGTGTTTCTTTTCAGTTCTTTGCTTCTGACATACATTCAGATGTTCTGCCTGCTGATTCTCTTTACTTGGTTTGAATGGTGATTGAGTATCACATTCAAATTTTGATCTTGATGGCACACTTGTAGATCTGACAACATTAGGTGGTCTTACTTTCCTATACTTTGGTTCATCTGTATCACTTCCACCTGGTGTCCAACGAGCTTTAATAGGGCCTTCATAGTCACTTTCATAGTCACTTTCACGAAATTCACCAGGAACAAACTTTTTTGGTGTAACTGGAGGTGGAGCACTACTTCTCCTGTTCCTTTCCATGTCTGATTTTAATGGAGTTGTAATAATAGATTGTTCACTTTTGTCTTTACCATCACCAAATTGTATAATTTTAGTTGTTTGTTGGACACTAACAACACGGCGACTATGATCTGTTGCTTCAGCAAACTTCATAACTTTTGATGTTTCCGTTTGAGTTGCTCCTTTCAAATGAGAAATTATATTAGTAGTATCAGATCTTGGTGGTGGTATGTATCCCAATATAGGAGGTGATCCAGGTTTTAAAACAATGGGAGGCTGTTGTCGAATTGCAGGAGTGGCTATTATCACTTCAATTTCTGAAGAAGGCTTAGGAGTAACAGGTGTGGGCTTGATAACACGCTGATTATCTTTTGATTTCATTGTATGAGACACGATGGTCTGGGCTATTTTATCAATGGGTTCAAATTTAGGTCTTGCTGGTCCACCAATATGAGGAGGGTTATCAAATTCAGAGGGAGGAGTTGGTGTTCTGGCTGACAAAGAAGCTTGTGAATTGATACGAGGGGTCAAAACTGGTCTCACAGGCCTGTAAGTGGGTTCATCTGCATCTGATTCTGATGGGCGCCATTTTGGAACTATGCGGCATTCATAGTCACTCTCATAATCACTTTCTCGGAAATCTGCTTTCACAAATTTTGATGGACTTGGTGGTGGGTGTTTTGACAGTGGTTTGGTAGCAGAAATAGAATAGCTTGATTTTAGAGGAAATGGTTCCAAGCTTGATTCTCGTTCATCTTTGGAAGAGTGTGAGGTATATTTGCCTTCTTTCACTACAGTTGAAGTCACAAATTCCTGGCAAATAGAACAAAAGTATATTAAGAGTGATTTTATAAACAAATTAAATTTTTGGAAACAGAAATCAAATCTTGTTATCAACATCTGTTTCATTTTTCTACTTTAGATTTGTAACTACTATTAACATATTAATAGAACACATAAAACAAATAAACAAAAGTTATTTTTATATATATCAGTTAATAACATGAACTCAAACACAAACACTCCAGTTCGGTTTTTCATTATTATTTAAAAATGTTGATTTTTCATTAGTTACAAACTACACATATTCATTTTCAATGAAATAACTACACGAATACACAGATGTTAGGTACGATGCAAACATTAAAGATTAAGAGTTTCAGTCACACCTCATTTTGCTTTGCAGATGTATCAGCTGCTGCAGTTTTCTTCTCAGTTTTGTGTTCTGAATGTCTGTGATGAATTTTTGAAGGAGAACTCTGCTTACTTGGAACTACTTTTTCTGCATCAATATTTTTTTGTTGTAGTTGAGTGGTAGATTGTATACTGTGGGTAATATTTTCTGTAATAACACTAGTATGTTCAATTGTTGTTTCCTCATGCTTTATATTAGTTGACTTATGTGATATTTGTCTTAAGTGCCTTGGCTCATCAGTATCAGCCATGTACCCACTTTCTCGTATATCTGTTCTAGCTATTTTAGTTTTAGATTTAGGGGAATCAGGTTTGTTTTCCTTTTTTTGTTCAATAGGAATTTTTGGTTCTTGAGGTCTAACAGGATTGATTTCAACAAAAATAGGTGGTGAACCAGGCTTTAATGGAGGAGGTGAAATAGGTTTCTTTGATTCAGTCTTGCAAGTAGTTGTGGAATTAGATTTTATTTTTAGTTTGGATTCTTTTTTCTCACTGCTCATAGTACATACTTCTTTTTGCTGAATTTTTACTGAAGGCCTAGGTGGACCATGAAATTGAGGTGGAATGTCAAATTTAGATGGAGGTAAAGGCTCAGGCTCAGTTGATTTTGCTCTTTGTAATATCTTCAATGATGGTGGATTAACTTTCCTGTATGCAAAATCTTCTGAATCACTTTCATATGGACGCCACTTGGGGACTATGGAAACTGATTCCAAATCACTTTCATAATCACTTCCCCATAATTCACCTTTAACAAATTTTGATGGCTTTGGTGGAGGAAGACATTTTGTTGGCTTTGCTTTGGGACTTTCTGGCTTGAAAGGAAAAGGCTCCAAATCAGGGAATCTTTCAAAAGATTTTACTGAAACAGGTTTTATATCTAAGTTTGCAGCCTTTGAGTCTTTTGTTAACTTAGTGGAAATTTTTTCTTTAGACTGCAAAATTCTCTCTTCAGTTGGTGGCAGAGGTATTGTCCTGACAGCACCAACAATACATTTAGATGGTTCTTTTATTAAGTCCTTTTGTAAGTCTTGCTCAATTGATTCAACATGTGATTGCCTTCTTTCAAGCGGAGGTGGGGCAAATCCAATTTCAGGTGGTGGGCCTGGTATTAGATTCGGCTCTCCACTCAATTCTTTTAATGGATAAGGCTTTTGAAAAGAATCAGTTTTTACTGCTTTCTGTTTCACATGAATTTGTGCCTCAGAATTTTCTTTCATGTAAGGGGGGCAAGATTTTTTCAATTGAGAAGGTTTCAGAACATTTTCTTCAATAATATGTGATTCTTGCATAGTACTTGTTTTCTCAATACTTTCAAAGATTTCTGACTTGTTTTCAGTAAAAGTAGTTTCTGAGTGAACAAAATCACTTTGAATTATTTGGGGTGAATGAATTACTCTAGCTTCTGCAATATAATGTATCAAGTTTGTTTTTTCTGAATCTGTAACTGGAGTGGATATTGTCATTTTATCATTTGAACTCGATGTTTCAATTGTCCGTACATTTTGAAATACATCTGCACTGTCTCGTGTGCTTTTCTTTTGTTCAATTTGAATCGGCTTTGATTCTTTTGGTGTTGGCACCTTTTTCACACCTTCCGTGGAAGCCCATGATTTATCTGTCACTTGTTTCGATACCCAAGGTATTACTGGTTTCTCTTCTATAGGTTGAGGTGGTGGCCAGGACTTCTTTAAAGCTGAGTCAGGATGTTTGTGTGCCCATATTTTGTCCATAGCTAAGCCTTCCATGGAAGGTTTGTGGGAAGAATCACTTTCTGAAGTATTCAGTCCAGATTGTTTAACATTAGAATAGGAAACACTGACATCTGTAGACTTTTGAGGCACCCATAATTTTTCCATAGCAATTCCTTCAGCAGAAGGTCGTGGGCTTGTAGCTCTTGGTGTAGTACATGAGGACAATAACGTAGAAGTCTCTGAGTTGAATGAATGAGTAGTAAAAGTTTTTGTTGTTTCTGTTTGAGTACCAAATTTGCTAGTATCAATGGTTGATGTAGCAGGATTGATGTCATCATTTTTATTACTATAAGGTTGAAAGCCTGTTACATCAGTCTTATGTTGTACTTGTTCAACAGGCTTAATAGATGGCTGTGGCCAGTCAAGCACGCCTGGGGCAATTACTTTTCTCTGAACACATATTTCTTCTTGAACTTCCTTCTTCATAATCGGTTCAGGATATGTGTTTTCATTTGGCTGTTGACACTTTTCAATGACAGGTACAGAGGTTGGAAAAATTTTCACTCCACCTAGTGGAATTTCAACTGGTGTCAATATTCTATGAGACTCTTCCAATTTCTTTACTCTAGTTGAAACATCTTGTCTAATTTTTCCTGGGACTTCGCTCTTTGGAATGAATCCTAGTTCTGGTGGAGGTTCTGGAAGGATACTTAATTCTTGCAATTCTTTTGCTATGGTAGTTTTTGATTCTTCTCGTACACATTCAACATGTTTCTCTATGTGTGTTTCTGATGATGTGAATTTTGGTTTTGAATGAAACTCTGCATTATGAAAATGTTCAGAAGTATCACTTTGTTCAGTCTTCCGAACAAGCATAGAATCACCTTTCCCTGTATGATTCAGTACCTTCTTGACATGCTTTTGGATTTCATTCTCCTTGCTCTCTATGTCATCGAAACTTTTTGCAACTGCTTTGACAGTACCTTTTATTAAAATTTCATCTGATGGTACAACTTTTGGCGGAGGAACAGCCTCTTCACTTAATTTTGAAACAAAAAAATCATATGCACTTTGTTTTGAAATAGAAACACTTTCTACATTTTCATTATCACTCCGCTCTAAGTTTGAAGTTTCTTTCATATCCGAGGAAGCATCATTACCATTTCCAGTCTTCGTTTCAATTTCAACTTGAACAGGAATTTGAAGTTCTCTAAGAGGCTTTTCATGGTTTATTGAAACTGAAACATCATTTACTGATTTCAGTTCACTACTAGACTGTGTTGGCTTATTATGATCCATTTTTACAGAAACAATTTTTTCTGTTTTTGACATTTCAGTAACAGTAACCAATTCTCCAATACTTGGTGGATTGGGGATATTTGATGATACTTCTTTTGAAGTATTCTTCAAAGGTTCAATTATTTCTGATGCTATTTTTGTGGACGATGATTCCAGGTGAGATTTTCTCTATTTACCACAATAATAAAAAATAATTTTAATTAGAAACTATGTTCACAAAACTATAATAAACTTAAATTGTATATATAGAAAGGTATGGACTGATTGGAGGAATGGATAAAATGTTGATTGTTAATCTTAACACAAAATAATAAATAATCTAAAGAAGATGGCCATGACTATTTTTAAAACAGGGTCATTGAGAAGAATAAAAATATCAAAGATTTATTCTCAAATAAGGAAGTAATAAGTCCATCTCTCATTCCTCTATCAAATCCAAATCTTTTATATAATAATATAATAGTTTATTAAATTAAAAAACAAAGCACAGTGTTACTGAGCAATGTTTTTTTTTGTATGCTATAAAACAAGTATGTAAATCTCATAAGAAAGTATAACTAAATTATCAGTATTCTAAAATATGCATTAATTGAAAAAAAGTTAAGTCTGCACAAACAGTTCAGTGACTAACATTAATGCAGTGACTTTCAATATGAACAAAAATTAAATTTAGACATATAATAATGGAGTCTGTGCTATATATTCTGATTTATATTATGTATTGATTCTCTTATTTCTCTGTTGAAGAAATAAGATACAACAAAAGTCATATAACTAAAAACTATGGGTTTGAACCTTATTTCCAATCAATTCTTTGAGCTTTTAGCTATTTCAATAGTGCAATAATTTAGAAATTCATTAAGATCTTATAAGACACTATGAAGTTTGTAAATGAATTTCCACGTGCTAAGCGCAGTTAATAGAGAACTTCGGAAGCACAGGTATTTATAGGGCAAATATGTTTAAGGTTTGGTTGTCCTTGTAAGCAAACTGAATCAGCAATGACATTTAAAAGTAATTTTAATTTCCTTTCTATTACGAGCCTCACATATTCATAACGATCATGATTGATAGCAAACGAATGGTAATAATTGGAAATTTAAGTATAATATCAATTTGGACCTTTCAATTTTGGTATTTAAATACATTAACTCTAACTTTTATAGGCCATAATAAATATAGATTATAGGGCGGCGAACACAAAGGAGTATTGTTACGACTATAAGACCTGCGTTAGACAATCATTTGGGATAATAGCATGTTTTATTAGAACAAGTAGTAACTTTATTCGATGATAGATGCAGTAATGAGATATATGTTTGGAAAACATTATACAACAGCTATCTTATTGAGTTCAAAAGTAAATGTAAACAATTCAAAGTCCAACATAGACGATATCAATATATCGAAATGGTATAGCGAAAGTAACTTACGATATTTAAGAATAATAATAATTTTAATCATAGTAAAAAGTTTTAACATAATAAATCAATTTTGTTAGGTCATAAGAGTTCAAATGTGTGTAGTGAAGATAACGAGGAAGAAGAAATTGAGAAAATCTACGAAGAAATAATGAAGTATGTCAAAGGAAACGACAATTTGATAGTAATGGGTGATTGAACGCAGTAATAGGAAAGGGAAGAGAAAGTGATGTGGTTGGGGACTATGCACTTGGGGAAAGGAATAAAAGTGGAGATAGGCTAGTAGAATTTTGCATGGAGCACAGTTTAGGCGTAACGAATACCTGGTTTAGAAATCATGAAAGAAGACTATACACATGGAAGAAGCAAGGGGACACGGGCAGGTACCAATTAGGTTATATAATGAATGGTTAGGCAGAGGTATAGGAATCAGGTACTAAACTGCAAGGCGTACCCAGGAGCAGAAATAAACTCTGACCATAATCTGCTGGTTATGAAATGCAGGCTGAAAATGAAGAAACTCAAGAAAGGAATTAGAACATAATGATGGGAAATATAAAATCTGCAACAACAGGACATACTTCAGAGTTTCAAAGCAGATATCAGGAGTAGATTAATAGATAAAGGAGAAAGAAACAATATAGAAGAGAAGTGGGCATTCTTAAAGGAAGAAATAGATAACACAAGAAATAATAAATATCATTGATTAAAGGTGTAAATATAAAAACACAAGAGATGAAAATGGTAAAGAGCAGTACAGACACTTGAAGAATGAGATAGATAGGAAGTACAAATCATCCAAACAGGCTTGGCTGCAAGAGAAATGCAAAGTGGTTGAAGTATCATGGTGAAAGGGAAAATGGATGCAGCTTATTGGAAAATCAAAGAAACATTTGGCAAGAAGAAAAATATTAGCAAGAACATCAGGAGAGCAGATAGGAAGCCAATTGTGGATAAAGAAGAAAAAGCAGAAAGATGGAAGGAATATCTACAAGATCTGTATTAGGGTGAAAATCTACATCAGTCAGTAATAGAAGAAGAAGAGGTGAATAATGAAGAGTTGGGGGACGAAATTATAAGGTCAGAGTTTGACAGGGCGCTGACAGATCTGAGCAACTGTAAAGTGCCAGGAATTGATAACATTCCAGCAGAATATTCCGTTTTAACATTCTTCATCGTCTGTTCTACATATAGATATATAGACTGGTCTGATGCAACCTTCCATGCTAACCTATCTTGTTTAAGCTTTTTCATTTCCTCACAGCTATCACAACCCACACCCTCCCTAATCTGCTAAGCATATTCTATTTGGCCTCCCTCTTCTGTTCTTACGCCGAACACTACCCTAATGCTATTTTTACAAGAGCCTCATGCCTTAAAACATGGCCTATTAATTTATCCCTTCTCTTGGTCTATGTCCTCCATATGGTTTGCTTTTCCCCTATTCTTCCTCGTTAGTTACTGTATCCACTCATTTGATTTTCAGCATTCTCTTATAGCACTACATTTCAAAGGCTTCTATTCATTTCCTTTCCGGAGTTCCTATCATCCATGTTTTGCATCCATATAATGCCATACTCCATAGGAACATTTTTAGCAACGATTTACTAATATTCTCACTCTTATTACTCTTAAGTAAATTCCTCTTTTTCGTGAAAGCCTTCCTTGCCTATGCTATACTACTCTTTATGTCTACTATTATTCTACCATCTATTCTATATTTACTATTCTACTACCATCCCTAGTTATTATGCTTTCCAAATAGCAGAATTCCTTAACTTCCTTCAAAATATCACTTCCCAATCTAACAGCCTTTGCTATTCCATTGTTTTCCATACTACACTCCATTTGGTTTGTTTCCCTTCTATTAATCCTCATATTGAACTCTTTTTTCAGGACCAGGTTCATGTCATTTATTATGATTTCCAAGTCTTCTTATGACTCCACTAATACTACCATGTCATCGGCAAAGCGTAGGGTTTTTATTTCTTCTGCTTGCAGTATGATTCCTTTTCCATATTCCTTAATAGTGTGTTCCAGTTCACATTATCAAATGCTTTTTCTAAATCTACAAATGCCATAAATGTAGGCTGGTTTTTTCTTATCCTGTCTTCTAAAATTAGTCGCAGAGTTAATATTGCTTCTCTTTTCCCTACATTCTTCCTAAAACCAAATTGAGTGCCTCCTAACTCGCATTCAATTTGATGTTCCATTCTCCTATATTCTATTTCAGTTAATTTTTGCATGCATGGGATACTAAACAAATTGCCCATTGCAGTTTGCATCAGACCCAGTTTTCTTTGGTATGGGCATAAACTCTTTTGGGATTCTTCCTGTTTCATAGATATTGCAAACTATCCTGATAGTAGTATATTGCTTTTTTTGCACAAATGTAGAGCACATATTATTCAGATGCTGAGAGATCAGAACTTGAATCAGGCAAATGTTCAGTTCAAAATTTAGAAGTGATTCTGACGCAGTCAATATAAAACTGTAATATTGTTGATTACTTTGCCACTGATGCAATTAATGAACTAAGGATAGATTAAAGGCAAGAAAGAGGGGATGTGTAGTAGATATGTACATAGTCTACAGTAAGATAGAAGGAGGTCTGTAAATAGGTATAACAATTATAAGATAGAGACTAACATTAAATACAGTACAGAGCATTTGGCAATACTACTACTCACAATGTGAGTTCTGTTGGGTGGTAGAGAAAACCCAGGAGGTGGTTTTCTGGAGGATGAGAAGCTCACATAGTGTGAAGTATAAATTGTTTTAAAAAGAATCATGAACAAACATTCAAACAGTCAATTGTATTTATTAGATTAGTTGGTATCAAACTTTGCCTGAGGATATTTTTATATTAGCCTGGTACAATATTACATTCTTGGACAATACATGATTAAACTGGCAGTGATAGCATCACAATCTGAACATCAAATATACTCCCAGCATTTTAAGAGAGTTAAAAATACTTCCAGTAAAATAACTGCAAAATATATTCTTGTTTCTCTAATTGAATAAAAATACTTCCAACCATTTATGAGAGCACAAAAATACTTCCAGTACATTAAAATAAAAATTATCACCAGTACCTTAAGGCAGTTAAAAGTATTTCCAGTACTAAACATTCATGGTTTCTTAAGAAAGGCAAATTAATTATTCTGATTCATCTAAGTTGACAATCAAATCTAATAAATAGTGATATCAGCAATATCATAAACAAATTTATTTTATGTTGGAAATAGATTAATTGAAAAGCAACAGTTAACTATCTCACCTGTACCATTGATTCCATTTCATCTTGAAAGTATGTTGTATGACTGGTGACATCAAAGCTTTGATCAGGTTCACAAACAACAAAATCTGCAGTACTTCGAGCTTCTCCTACAGAATTCTTTGCAACAACCATATATCTTCCAGAATAGTCTGGTGTTGCTGAAATAAAATTAAATAAACATGGGATGATCTAACGAATGGCCAAGTGTAATAGTTATTAAATAATACGAGTTCATATATCCAAAAAAAAAAAGAATCATAACTCTATATAATCCAATTCACTTCCATATGCCAGCAGTATATTTGTTTAAATTCAATAGATTAAATTCATCAATTATTCACAGTGCTAGATACTGTTGGGGATACGAAGGTAACTTATTTTTAAATCACATGGCTACACACAACCGCACACTCAAAAGTTCACCCGACGAAGGACTGTTTATAACTTTTCCCACTGGATGGTGCTGTCCACTCTACAATTCCCCCCTCTGGGCAGACCATCTGAGCTTCAACATCTCGATAGCTGCTTGTAGTTTTCTTTCACTGATTGGTTTAGTTAGGAGGTCCGCCTCCAATTCTTCTGACAATATATGCTTTAGTTGTATTTTGCCGTTAGTATACGAGTCTCTGCAAAAATAGTATAAACGGTTAATATGTTTTGTCAGACCCCTCACTCCGCAATTTTGGATCCATTGTATGGCTGCTTGGCTGTCACTCTCGATAGTTGTCGTCTCACTAATGAATTCTTCTAACTCCAGCTCTTCCAATAAATTTCTCAACTTATCCTTCCTTTCGACTAGTTCCAGACATTGTGTTCTTTTAAACGATTTTAATTCTGCATGCATTGCTTCAGTCCATTCCTTTGCTGCTTGGTTGTTCATGGCTTCTTCCACAGTTTTAGGAATTTCAAACGCGATATTTGCAACATGTTTTTCCTCAATTTGTTGTGATCTTCTTACTCCACTTCCTCTCAATAGTTGTTCATTTCTTTCTTGCTCCATACAATGTCTTTTTTGAATCTGTATGTTCGTTTAACCCAGTTTTCTCCCTCTTTTATTCGTTATCATTTCAGCTATCGGGGGCTCGTAATCCTCTGGCTCCTCCTCTAGTTGCTCATGGCTACTTTCATCTTCTTCATTGTTTACAGTTGTTGTTTTCCAATATTCGGGTTTCCCCTTCTTTCGCTTGTAATTCTTCTATCATCCTGACCAAATAATCTTCTGTCTCTTCCGCTTGACCTTTTAGTAAGTCTCCTACCTTCTTGTTTTCTTAAAAAATGACAGATCTTGACTCAAATAACTTCTGCTTCTCTGGATTGTACATTCTGTATGCAAGTCTTGACTTGGAATATCCCACAAAAATTCCTCTCTGCACTCTTGGGTCGAATTTCCCTCTGCATGTAGTCGTCGTCGTGTAATATCCCACGCAACCAAAAACTCTCACATGTCCGAGATTTGGTTTTCTTCCAGTCCACTTCTCAATTGGCGTCTGGTCTCCATTGTGTTTATTTGGCGAACAGTTCAGCAGGTATGCGGCTCTTGATACCGCTTCACCCCAAAACTTCTGTGTTAACTTTGAATCTTGTAATAGTGCTCTTGTCTTCTCTAATATTGTCCGAGTCATCCGTTCGGCTATGCCATTACTTGCTGGGTTTCCGGGTACCGTCAATTCGTGTTTTATGCCTTTGTGTCGCATTAGCTCTTTCATCTGTCCATTTGTAAATTCGGTTCCATTGTCGCTGCGTACTTGATTGACTCTGTTCCCTGTTTCATTTTCTTTGTGTTCCACAAAGTCCTTAAAATTGTTGTAAGTTTCATCCTTCCTTTTTAAGAAATATATGAAAACTCTTCGACTGTATCCGTCGACTATTGTGAAAATGTATTTCGCACCTCCCATTGATGCTACCGGCATGGGCCCGCAAAGGTCCATGTGTATCAAGTCTAACACATACTTTGCACTCTCGTTTGTCACTGTCTTGTGTGGCGCTGTGTTGCCTTGCTGATAATGCAATCCGTGCATTTATCTAATTTTACATCCTTGTACTCAATTTCGTTGACCATTTTGTCTTTCGTCATCTTGTTTAAGTATTTCTCTCCCATGTGACCCATCCGTCTGTGTCACGTCTGCTTGTCTACCGTCGTCATGTTGGAATCATCGTTATGTAAAACATCCCTGTCATTGTATTTGTTCGGCTCAGTTCTGATGACGTACATCTTCTCCACGTCTTCTGATGTCACTACTACTACGTCTTTCTTGTTCACTATTGATGCACCGTTTTGGTCGAATATGACTGAGTTCCCATTTTTCACTAGGCTTCGCACTGATAACAAGTTCATTCTTAATCTCGGTACGTATAGTACATCTCTAATTGTAGTGTTGTACACTTTTTGTTCCACTCGGGTTATTACTTCTATATCACCTATGGCTGTTGCATCGATTTCTCTCGCCTCTTCTGCCAATACCACTGTTCCATTGTAAGGCCTTGTATTCGTCATATTTTGATAATGCGGTGACATGTGAATACTACATCCAGAATCAATTCCCCAAATGTATTTGCTATCTGGGTCCTCTGATACTGCCTTAGCCACATCCGTTAATTTAATTGTTACGTGGAAGTTTTGATTGTTACCCCTCTCTGTCACTATGCTCACTGGGTGTTGATTCCTCTCTCTATTGTTGCTTGCTCCACCTCCACCTCCATGACCTTGACCTCTTCCTCGACCTCTCCAAGATTGTCCTCTAGGGGTTGAATTGTTTTCACTTTGTCTTGCATTTCCTCCTTTCTTCCAATGCCAGCAATCTCTTCCAAGATGGCCGACTTTGTTGCAATTGTAACAAGTTCTAGTTTCCTGATATTGAATGGTTTCTTGCCTGGTAAACCGCATCGCTCTTGTTTTGTGTAGTTTTGTTTCCCATTCTTGCCTACTCTTCTTTCAAGGCTTGTTTGATGTCGTCCATTGTTGTCGACCTCTGTATTCGGAGCGTCGCAGCTATTGTTTCAAATTTTTCATTTAGACCTCGCACTACGTGGAATACCAGTTCTCGTTCGCTAATTGGTGTCCACAAGTCGCACATTTCGCTTCCATTGTTCGGACTCTTGTAATGTAATTTTCAACTCTCTCTTTCTCTCCCATCTTAATTTGTTTGAGTTCCATCATAGCGTCTATTAATTTGTCATGCGCGTTACCTTCGAAATTTTCTTTCAGCTTCATCCATAATTTTCTAGCACTAGTCCATCCAATAAGCTTGTTCGGGCGATAATGTTGTCACAATTTCCGAAAACGCTTCATCAATTTTGTATTCCCATTCTTCTTTTTCTGCTTGGTCTTCATTTCTCCATACTGGCTCTGGTTTCTCGATAATTGTTTTGTAAAGTTTCTTTTTTCTCAAAATGGCACCCATTTTTAATGATCACGTTAGGTAATTGTTCCCACGCAAAATCTCGACTCTGTGCTGACAGTTCCATTTTGTTACCACTCGCGTTTTTGTAAAATTTCACTTCTCTTGTTTGTAATTGTCCGTATTGTCGAACCAGTCTCTGCTTCCAATTGTTGGGGATACGAAGGTAACTTAATTTCAATCACATGGCTACACACAACCGCACACTCAAAAGTTCACCCGATAACTGACTGTTTATAACTTTTTCCACTGGATGGTGCTGTCCACTCTACAGATACTGTTGAAATTATAATGATACAGGAAAGGGAAAATATGATTTAAATAGTGGTTACACAATTGTCAGGAGCACAGAGTGGTGTCTCTGTATAAAGATTTCATTGTTAATGTGATGTCTAGAGTGTGTAAATGTTCCCAAAATTTTCTGAGAGCACCCAGAAGGATATATCAGTAAGAAGGAGAAAAGTTTAAACTAAGAAGAGGACTTTTGGGAAACCAAAATTCATCACTCGACAAAGTTAGTTATTTTATTTATCAAAAAATTACCTAGTGCTAAACTATTCTAAGATTTTGAAGCAATCAATATTTGAAGCATGGTGAATTGGTTGTGAGCATGTGAGGTTTTTGCTACAATTTTGATGCAAGTGGATCACTGGAAATGTCTTCCTAACTTTCTGATGAAGAGGGCGATGACTCTGAAAATTCAAGAACTCCAAACCTCACAAGGTGTCTACCATCTATGAACCTACTTTCTATCTCTATATATACATATATATAGAGTTAACAGGTTATATGAGGGTGATCCTGAAACAGGCAACTCCCCTTTAATAGCATAGGAAGAGAATTGAAAAGGGGGGATGCGGAAGGTAGAGCAAGATAGCCAAGGGTTGACTAGGGCCCCCGGGCTATGGTTTAAGGATCCTACCCGGTGTTTCACCTAAAGAGATGCAGGGAAAACCCTAGAAAACCTGCATCAGGTAGGTCGGGCATTGGGTACTATTCTCACGCATTTCCGAATGATGGGAGAAGAGTTTGCTGTGGGGATGCAGCATTCCCTTCTCCGTGTCTCCACCAGTTTCAGGAGGCAGTTGGCCGACTGATCCAATGGGATCAGCGGACAGCTCTTGCCATATGCCCAAGGTCTTTGACCCCGGAACATATACCTCCTAAAATAGGTGAAGGTGTCTCGGCATATGAGAACTTTGATAAAAATTACCCAGAGAAAGTGCGAGGCATTCCCGACATGATCAGGTGAGCCCCACAGTCACTCTGGGCTGAAGCGCCTGCGAGAAAACTCCAGCAGCGCCCTTCCTTGTATACCTCGTCGCTACATTTTTTTGTTTTGGGTAACAGGCTACATGAGGGTGATCCTGAAACAGGCAACTCCCCTTTAATAGCATAGGAAGGGAATTGAAAAAGGGGGGATGCGGAAGGTAGAGCAAGGTAGCCCAGGGTTAACTAGGGCCCCCGGGCTATGAGGGTGATCCTGAAATATATATATACTTTACCTTTTTCAATTATGAGAGAATGAGAATTTCCTTGTATTTTGATCCTATAACTGTCATCAGTACATATTTGCTGGTTTTCCTTAAGCCAAGTAACTTCAGGATCTGGAGTTCCTGTTACCTCTATCTCCATAATAACTCTATCACCTGATTTAACTATTTGAGCTTGTAGTCTGCGACCAAACACAGGTGGGAAAGTTGTTTCTAAACAAACAATTATAAAAATTATGTGAATAAATTAAAATAATAGAAGGTTGGATAAATAAACACAAAAAGAATATTCCAAATTATGCCGCTGCAGTTATGTAATATTGTATGGCTCTTATAGGTAAATTAAGCATGAATCATTCTTTTGCAATATTGAAACTTTTATTCTTATTATTGTAAAAAGATTTTTGAATACACATCACAAACACTATCTTGTTATTACCATACTACATTTATTTTGCAGCTAATTTCTTTCTTCAGAAGATTCTTTCTTCATTTTATGACCATGTTCTCAGTTAGTTTGTTAGTTTCTCATTTGCAGTAGATTCTATTCATTTATAATTACTATTAGTTCGTTTTCCTTTTAATACTACTTAATTATATCCTAAGAAAATATTCATTTACAATTTTAATTACATTCTCTTCATTTTCTTGGTGGCAACCAGAGAAAATTACAATTTACTGATGAAAGCTTAGCAATATTAATTCAAATCAAGCTTATTATAGTTATAATGGTTCCCAGTTATTATTTAAAGTGGCTTTTATGATTAACTTTGGCCATATGAAAGTTGACAGAAGTATACTTGAAGTTTTGGGGATGGTTTGACAATGCTTATCAGTAGCAATACCAGAATAAGAACAACAATAAAGTAAACTTTGTTTCTGAACTTTTTAATATTAAGTAGAAAAAATCTGGGGAAGGTACCAATAGGATTACATAGTGGTGAGACAGAGATATAGGTATTAGGTGTTGGACTGCCAAATCTATCCAGGAGTAGATGTGAACTCAGAGCATAATCTGTTGATTATGAAATGCAGGCTAAAAATGAAGAAACGCACAAAAAATAAATACAACAAAGAGTAGCAAATTAGAAAAACTGAAACAACAAGAGGTGCTTCAGAGTTTCAAAGAAGGAATCATTAATGAAAGATTAATGAAAAAAGGAAAAAGGAACAATATAGAAGAGAAATGGGAACATTTGAAAGATGAAATGACCAGAGCAGCCAACGAAAAAATAGGATGAATAGCTCAGACAAATAGAAAGCAGGGAGAACACAAGAAATAATAATAAAAATGATTGATGAAAGGTGTAAAAATAAAAACCACAAGAGATGACAATGGTAAAGAACAGTACAGGCTCTTGAAGAACAAGACAGATAAGAAGTGCAAAGCAACCAAAGAGACTTGGCTCCAAGAGAAGTGCAAAGAGTTTTAAGATTTCATAGCAAAAAGGAAAATAAATGTAGTATATTGGAAAATCAAAGAAACATTCAGAGAGAGAAAAAATATTAGCAGGAGAGAAGGTGGGAAGCCAATTCTAGATGAAGAAGAAAAGGCAGAAAGATGGAAGGAATTTGTAGAAGATCTGTATCATGGTGAAAATCTAGATCAGGTAAAGAGGAGTTGGGGGACAACATGTTAAGGGCAGAGTCTGACAGGGTGCTGATAGATCTGATTCCAGGAATTGATAACATTCCAGCAGAGTTAATAAGAACATTGGAAGAAGAAACAATATCAAGTCTGTTCAGGATAGTTTGTGAAATTTATGAAACAGAAAGAATACCAGAAGGTTTTAGGAACAACGTAATAATTATCCCTATACTGAAGAAGACTGGGGCTGATAGATGCAAACAGCACAAAGCAATTAGTTTAGTATCTCATGTGTGCAAAATATGAATGAAAATAGTATATAGGAAGATAGAATATCAAATAGAGTGTGAGTTAGAAGATCAGTTTGGTTTTAGGAAGAATATAGGGACAAGAAAAGCAATATTGACTCTAGATCTAATTTTAGAAGACAATAAGAAAAACAGGGCTACCTTAATGGCATTTGTAGATTTAGAAAAAGAATTTGATAATGTAAACTTGAACACACTAATATGTATTTTAAATATGCCAGGATTAAGATATCAAGAAAGAAGAGTTATCCATAACCTCTACGGAAAGCAGTCAGCAGTAATTAGAATTGGCAAGAAAAGAAAGCAGAAATCAGGAATGGAGTAAGACTAGGATGCAGTCTGTTGCCCGTGCTCTTTAACAATAGCAGAGCCAAGAAAGGCTTTCACAAAAAAGGGAATTTACTTCCAGGTAATATAAGTATGAGTATTAAGAAATCATTGCTAAAATTGTTCGAATGTGTGTGGCGTTATATGGGTGTGAAATGTGGACAATACAAGTTGCGGAAAGGAAAAGAATAGAAGCCTTTGAAATGTGGTGCTATAGACGAATGCTGAAAATTAGATGGGTGGATAGAATCCCAAACGAAGAAGTTCTAAACAGAATAGGGGAAAAGCGAACAATATGGAGGACGTTTACTAAGAGAAGGGATAGAAGTGGCCATGTTTTGCAATATGAGGGTCTTGTAAAACTAACATTAGAAGGTAGTATGTGGGGTAAGAATAGAAGAGGGAGGCCAAGGATGGCATATGCTAAGAAAATTAGAGAGGATGTGGTATTTATATAGAAATGTAAAGGATTGCACAGAATAGGTTAACATGGAGGGTTGTATCAGACCATTCAAAGGACTGAAAGCAAGAACAACAAATAGAAAAACACTGTCATTTGATATGACGAGGAATCAAAATGGTGAAATCACTATAATGTGAACATTACAGAAAGAGCCTGTTTACAAAAGCAGCCTTCATGTTCAACTCCAGTCATTATGAGCAGTATTTGAGTTGCATAGGCATAAAAGTGTAAATAAATATAAAGTACAAGTTTCTACTATATTATTTGAACTAAGATTGCCCACTCCTTTGCCCCCCTCCCCATGGTGTTTTATATAAAAGTAATATTTATGCTTAAATGATAGATGTAATAAAATTGATCCTGGCTTTCTTTTCAATATGACAAAGCATGTGAACTCACTTTTCACCACTAGATCTGCAGTACTTCTAGCTGAACCAGCCTTGTTTTCAGCAGTGCATGTATATCGACCAGCATCTTTCACAGCAACATTTCTTAATTCTAAACGAGCTTTATTCAATTCCCAAGATATAAGAACTTTATTTTCCACAGAACACAATGGTTGATTGTTTTTTGTCCATGTTACTTCAGGTGTAGGATAACCTGTTAAAAGAAACCCTGAATATATATCATATACAGTACATAAAATGGATTTTTTTACATAAAAGCAAGTACACAAAATCTGATTACTTGATGTATATAATTACAGTAAGCATATGTTATAAAATATTGGTCAAGTTTTTAGAACTCACTTTTAGACTGTAATTTGGGTATTATAAAAATGAATTCATTTAAGGTACATTAGTTATTGTTCATCAGGGTGGCTGTAAAAATCTGTGATCTACAAAAAGGATAGTTGAAATAAAATATATAAAGAACTTAAATATTTGGCAATAGCTATTTCATCACATGAAATCAACTCATAATACTTAAATTTCCACACTATTTAAAATAGTACTTTTATGTAAAGGAAATGTAACAGATCTACAAAGAGAAGAACTTTCAGCTTATATAGATTATATTAGTTATAATGACCTTTAGGTGGAGTATTCAATGAGACAAGTGTAACATGTATGTATTTATTTAACATATACATAGCTATTTGCCTAATGAAAGATAACCATTAGAAATGTTATTAATTCTCTGTAACTTTTTGTAATGTGTAAACATAAGTAATGACAAGCACATAAAATGGTGGCAGTACAATGTCAACTGTCACTGTATGCATAGACAGAGTGGCTGTGTCCACTGAACTACAAACCACAGGATATTACATAAACATTAGGAGTATATATATGTATATGAAGGAACATTTTTATATTTTTTCTATACATAGCAACCGTTACTAAGTGAAATTTGTTGGTTTTGAATAATGGTTTCAAACAGCATGTAATTCAGATTTCTAATGTTTTCTTCAAGTAATAATGTCAAGATATTATTAAGTCAACTGGTTGGCAAGTATGGATGAAAGTTAGAGGAAATGTACAGTAGATCAACAAAGGGTTGAAATTAATGTGAAAAGTTTTAGAATTTCTTTTCTGAACCATCTATAAAGTTTTATTGAAAATAAAAAAATGGATCAATAATATTAAGTGTAATACCAACATATTTGAAACTGAACGTATTCACTCAAATTAAATTGCTGCAAGCAGATCCAGTAGTGTGGTGTGAAAGGGACATCTACCAAGTGAACTCTCATTGCAGACCGGGATGAGGACCAATCATGGAAATGAAATATGAAAAATCCAGGTCATTGGTAGGTTACATTCAAAACAGGGTGATATATAAAAAATAAAAGTGTAAAAAACATGCAAATAAATTTGATCTTAGTGAAAATAGGGGAAGGCTTAACAAAGTGAATTGGAATAAAATTTCAACTAAATTGTGTAAAAATTAAGGTAAAAATTGTTGTACCTTTAACTATTCCAGGCATGATGGCCATCTACCAAATATCATCAGTCTTGTTGTTAGATTAGTTAGGTGGGATGCATAGAGAGAAGAGTGATAGAAGAGTTTGGAGTGTCCATTTAGAATAGATTACAAATTAATGAAATGTTTGAAATGTGATGAAGTCACACACATGGGATAATTGGATTTACGACTTTTCAAACATCAAGTAAAGTAAAATTAATCTACTTGTTTGAAATCAGTTGTTGACACAAGAACAGGACTGCACATTGTGCTGGCTCTGCACCTAGTCTACTGAGGTTAACTATTAACATAAGCTAAGGCAGACATTCACTAACCCTCTTTACCCCTTCAAGGTGAGTTAAATAAATTGAAAATGTCACAGTATCCTTATTGGATAGGAAAGAGATATATTAAGGAGCATGTCAAATTTGCAGACTTTGTCCCCTTCCTCAAAACAGGACAAGTCGGCACCTTGTGCCAGCTGATTGAATGGTCAAAATACAACATTGCAAGTATACATTTTATTAACTCACCATCAACAATTCCTTCTAGTATAACATCACTTCCTTGGTCAACAATTTTCCCATTTAGTGGTGAAATAAATCTTGGACCAACAGATTTACGCAAAGGCTTAGGAGATGCTACAGGAGTGGAGTAACTTGATGCTGAACTATCTTGAGCATCTTCTGATACATTAGAAACCTTCAAATAAGAAGATTCAAATATCTCTGGTTTTTCTTTATTAAGTTGATGCATCTCGACAGTTTTCTGACTTTGCACCTATGGAAGAATTATTTACATTTGGTTAAGCAGAGGAAAATGCAAACAATTATGTTAAAATGCAAAAGTGGTTATTAAGTAAAAATTCTGTTCTTTTTATCAAATAAAAAAATTATCAGTTAAGATTTCTCCAATGTTTAACAATTATGCAAATCTTGTTAACCTTAAGCCAAAGTTTTAAGTTTAAATCCATATACTTGAACTGTACATACACACACAAAAGAACATGAATGACCTCAACCATATTTACTTTTAACCAAATCATGCCAAGGTAACCATAAAGGTTTACCAAACCTACAAAAAAGGAAATCAATTCCCTGTCCTATAACTTCTATATGAGCAAAGCCTTTGAACTTTTACAGTATTTGTTCTTGTGACTTACCTGATGTTCACAGATGGTAGGCACCTTGTAAGATTTGGAGTTCTTTAAATTTTAACTTTCTGATAAAGGGGGTGGTGCCTCTGAAAATTTAAAGAACTCCAAATCTTACAAGGTGCCCAACATCTGTGAACCTCAGGTAAGTCACCTAACTTTCTATCTCTCTTTCTTTTCCTATATATATATATATATATTAATATACATATATGCTAATATAAATAGGGTACTGCAAACATTTAATCAAAAATTATCAATTATCTGACAACAAAATTTTCAAATAAACAAAATAAATAAACCATATTTTTGGACTTCTTCAGGTACATAGATAATCAATTTTCAATAGGAGTTACATTTTTAATGGATAGAAACATAAACATGAGAATTTTTTTTTCTGGACTGTGCCAAGAGATATTTACAGTTGAAATCTCTTCTTCCTTAAGTATTTCTATCCATTCAAAATTTAACTTCTGTTGCAAATTGATTATTTACATTCGTGAAGAAGTTCAATATTATTTACTAAATGTTGTAGATAACTGTAATAAACAGAGTTAAAAAATTTAACATATTGGGTGTTTTGTTTGTTGACATTTTTAATTACCTGCACAGGTGGCTTATTTACTGATTGCTGTAGAGAATGCTCAGATTCTGATGTCACCTTATGAAATTCACTTTTTGGTTCACTTTGACCTGACATAGTAGAAGTATACTGGCTACTAGATGATTGCATAAACACAGATCTCTTCATACTAAATGATTGATGGTCTGATTCTATAACACCACAACTATCAAATGAAGATAAATCTGGGCCCTCTGAAATCCAGAAGCAATCATTTGAATAAAATTCTTGTAGATGTAAATATCATGAATATAAATTTACATACCTTGCACAGTTAATGTTGCTACACAAGTTGCTTTTCCTACTTCATTCTCAGCAACACATGATATTTGTCCACTATGACTTTTTGAAACTCTTGGAATCATTAACACTTGACGTTCACCACTAGTTGATACTAAAAAATCCTTCCCAGACACTGGTGCATTATTAAAGAGCCACTTAACCTACAAAATCACAAATATTTATTAATTTAAAAACATGTAGGCCTAAATTGTAAGCATAATTACAGGAAATCAAATGCTTAGAGTTTTACCTCTAATTATTTTTATACGGAATCGTGTCTATATTAATAAACAGGGTACCGATGTAGCATTTAAATTGGAATCAAAATATGACCAAGTTATATAGAATGAGAGAATTTGTAACCTTAGTTTTATGTAACTTATAATTTGAAATAAAGACCAAAGTGGATTTATTAGCCAGTTATAAAATAACTGTTGTCCTCAATGACCAAATAGTATGTATCAAGTACCTTTGGTGTTGGCTTTCCCAGTACAATACAATCAAACTTTGTTGAATCTTCTATGATTACTGTTCTATCAGCAAATAATTCCTTGAAGGCTGGATGAATTAGTTTCTCTGTTTTACTTTTCAAGTCAGCTGAACTTGTAGATTTAACAATAAGATTGGAGAAACACTTTACTTCACCTAAAGAATTTATTGCTTTAACTGTGTAAACACCTTTATCTTCTGGTGTAACAGAAGTTAACTTCAAACTGACATTGCCGGCTTCATCATAATTAATCTGAAAATTTATTGTTACAACAATATTTTGCAAAATTTGTACACTGAATCACTAATTTAATGATACATAGAACTGCATATATAAGTACACAATAATACATACATATGAGAAAGTACCAGAGTTAAATTACAAAAGTATTTTATATATTTTTTGATTAATAAAAACTGCCAAATTTGTCAAAAAATATTTAATGACATAAAATACTGTATTAACACAACATTTAGAACTCAATCTATGACTTCATCAAATTTACATTGGACGTAGAATGTTATAAGCATCAAGATCCAAATAAAAATTATACTTTTCTTGTTTTAGAAGGACAATTGAAGATAAATTTGAATATGGAAGAAAAGTCCATACAAAATATTTATTAGACCATGTCATACAACTTGTAAGAAGCTGTTGGCCTCTTAGACCACAGCATCTCTACTGAGTAATACTTCTCACACATTGTATGATGGGGTAAAAAAACATTTTATATACCTTGAAAAGTGGCCTTTTTCCATATTAAAAATTATACTTAAACAAGATTTGACTAATTTTTTTTGTATGAAATTAGGTAAAATTTAACTTACTACTATCAAACATTTCAGAATTTAATGACAAATTTAGTAGTATTAAGGAAATTCTGGTAGAGATTAGGTCAGAATTTAATGACAATTTTAATATTATTAAGGATAAATTTGATGCTAAGCTTGATGATTTGAAGTCTGATTTAAACAATATAAAATAAGCAATTGACAGACAAGGGATAATGATTGATGCAATGTGATTGATCATGTGATAACTGTCACGACCCCAATCAGCTGATCAAGAATCACATGCATGAAAGTGTAGATAAGAAGGGACAATGTGTACATAGTAGATTAAAACATGTAGTAAGTAAGGTAGAATTAAAAAATTTAAGGTTACTGTTCATGTGTTGGATATGCTAGAGCGAAGGAAAAGGAAAAAAGAACAGAGTTGTTAGTGAAACCTTTTGGTAAGCAAAGTTGCGCTCATTTCTGTAGATGTCAAAATAAAAATAAAATCTCCAAAACAAAGCATAAGAAAAAATGTGTGGGAGGAAATTTAAGGCGAAAGGAATTGCAAAATGTCAAACTTGGGTGTAAGTTTGAGAAAGATGAACTTGTTATCAATCTGAATATTGAGATTGATGGAAAGTTTATTGGGTTAATTGATGTATCTGCAACAAAGTTTAAAAAAAGATTTAAGAGACATGTAGAGCATCAGATGAAAGCTGATAGAGGTGGATGTAATGCAAGCGCATTGAAAAGCAGGTTAAGGGACAGTGAGAACAACTGATTGTTTGTAAACAAAGATGATGTAATAAAATGTATTACAAATAGATTTAAGAAAATCTCCAAAAATGTATAGTGTATATGCAAAATTACATGGGAGAAAAATTTGCCATAAAACTGAACAAAACTTAATGATTAGTGGAAAATTTATTTCTATTTCTCAAAATGTGCATCCCATGATGAAACCAGATGGGAGAGAAATTTGTATGTGTTAAAGAATTGTGGTGATAGGGAATATCCTTGGAATGCAGGTGGAAAACCCAAATGTGGTTTTCTGTTAATGCCAAACTAATTAATGTTATATAGCACGTCAAAAACAGCTGACAGGAAATAAAATAAATGTAATTAGGCTTTTAGTGTGTAGATTGACAGTGGAAACATGCTGCAAACATCTAATTGTCAAATGTAAATAAATGAATGTCAGAAACAGATGATGTAATTAGCTATAAGAAACAGGTGTTCAGGTTGTACAGCAAACAGCTGGGATGACAAAAACAGCTGAGTGAAAAAGATAAATCAATAAATTGTTTGCTTTGAAGCTACGCTATTGTAATTAGAATTAAGAGTTTGTTTGTGATTCAATTGTATGCTTTTGAGTTCTGTAACGTCAAGGTTAGCAGCAAACAGCTGTGTCAGCATGTCAATATTAAAATGATTTGCATTTAGTTCAAAGAAAACCTCCCAAACAAATGAGAAAGTGCGTAGGATGAAAATTAAAAATGTAAATGGTAAAAAAGTTATATTAGGAACTCTTGGGCTTCCAAAAGTGAGAGAGCAGGCAGGGTTGCGTCCATGAGGCTTCTAGGGGGCTAATAGACAAACTATGGAATAGGTGGTGCTTGGCCATAATAGAAGTACCTTTTATGTTTATGATTTGATAGTATTTGATGATAGCTGAATGAGTGAATTTGGAGATCGTGATGCCCATGCCCTACTAACTGCGAGACATGTTTAGGAAGGGTTCTTGGAAGAATCAGGGCTTAGTGAAGGTTTAGTGTGAAGCACTGCTTGAAATTATTAGTCTTCTGGTTCCAGGCATGGACAGTTTGACTGTACTGCAGTGGTAGGCAATCCATTTGGGGATGTAAAAGGGTGTACAGTTGATTCTGCATTAATACATATTAATGGTTTTAATTATTTTTACAATTCCATTTCCCAACTTACCTGTCTCCTTTCATCAAAAGTAATTTCCTCATTAAAATGCAGCCATGTAATATTTGGCCAGGGATTCCCAGTCACACAACATTCTAAAGTTGCTGGCTCTCCCTCTGTAGCTAATATATCAGTCAACAGTTTGTTGAATTTTGGAATGGTTCCAGTTTGGACAACTTCAACTTGTTGAGATCGAATTGCTGGTTCAGTAGCATTAATTGCTGTAAAATTAAAATAACATTCAATATTTATTCTTGTAAATTAAATATATATATATATATATATATGAGATAGGAAATGACATTGTCATGTTTATTAAAACATGTCGGCTAGCCAATCACTGGAAATGTCTTCCTAACTTTCTGATGAAGGGGGCGGTGCCTCCGAAAATTCAAGTTCTCTAAACCTCACAAGGTGTCTACCATCTATGAACCTCAGGTAAGTCATCTTCTTTCTATCTCTCTGTCCTTTCCCCATTAATTGTTATATATATATATATATATATATATATATATATATATATATTGTTACAGTTATGCACCACATACTGTATACATTAAAGATTGACAGTAAAGCTGCCTGTTAAAACAGAAAATTAGTTCTATTTGAAAATATATGAGAATATATATATTGTAACATGAAAAGTTACACTTAACAATGCAGGCCAAATTGCGAGTTGCAATTGTTGAAGAACTGATGCAACTTGGGCCTACAATGTAGTCTGGAGAGACGTTCGGGAATTGTCATGAGGTAGTGGAAGGAGCAGGTTGTGTCGGCGCGATGACGAGAGAATGACCATGCCCTGCAGATATAATTTTTTCTCATGCTCTGATTGGAATTAAAACTATTAAAATCATCTTTTGGTATTTTTTGTGAAAAATACCTAAAGGAATTAAGAAATCCTCGAATACGGAGGAACGTAGAATCCGCTACATTTGGCGCCCAACGTGGGGCATCGAACAACGAAGTTTTGTGAGGACGACGTACGTGGTACCCGAGAATTATTCGAGAGAAGTAGAAGGAACCCTGTGGAAGAGAGCTGATCTACGCATAGCTGAGTGGTCAAGTGTTCCAGTGACCGCTGCGTGGATATCTTCGAGAGGTGTGTGTGTCCGTGTAAAAAAGCAGAGTACGGTGTCTGGGGAGAAATGATGTACGAGTAAGAAGACAGGTTCCACAGGTTGGTGGCAAATAAATGTATTTTGTGGAATATTTTGGTTGGGGTTTGTGTGTTCTGTAGTGTTTTAAAAATGGAAGAAGTGCAGGAGGGTATTGATAAGGCAGAGGACTCTATGCTCAGGAAATTGTCCCTGGTACTTAATAAGATATTTGATGAAAAAAAGGAAGTTCTTGATGACATGGTTAATTGTATTAAGGAAATGCAGGCAGATTTGAAGTCTAGTTTAGGGAGCGAAAATGAAACATTAGAAAGAACAGAGGAAAGAATTAATGCACGGGGTAAAAAAGGAGGTGAATCACGCGATAACTGCCATGACTCCGATCAGCTGATCATGCATGCAGGTGTATATAAGGAAGAATGTGTAAATAGTAGTGATAAGCAGATAGAAAATAGGGTAGAATTAAAAAGTGTGATAGATTTTAATGTTAATGGTATACGGAGTGATTTTAAGCTGGCTAAGCATTCATGTGCTAACAGTGCCAAAGTGAATGTAAAGGTAAAGGATACAGATTTGGTAATGAAACCTTTCTGTATGCAAAATTGTGCTCATTGCCGTAAACGGCGAAATAGAAAGAAAATCCCCCGAACAACACAGAGGAAACAATGTGCGGGAGGTGTTAAGCAAAAGAAATTGCAAATTGTCATACGTGCGTATAAAGTTAAGGAAGGTGAAACGGATGTTAATCATAATGTCGAGAGTGGTGGAAGATTGTTAAAATTAATTGGTGTATCTGCGGATAAGTTTAAGAAAAATTGTAAACATTTAATGCGTCAGATGAAAGTTGGTAGATATGAATGTAATGTGAACGCAGTGAATAAGCAGAGTAAGGGACAGTGAGAACAACTGATCATGGTTCTCAACAAAGATGATGTAATTAAATGTTTTGCAAATAGATTTAAGAAAAGCTCCCGAAAAATGTACAAGGAAAAATTACTTGGTATAAAAACTTAATGTTTAGCAGAAAATTTGTTTCCATTGCTCAAAAATATGCACACTATGGTAACAACAGAGTAGAAGAAATTTTGTATGTGTTAAATAGTTGTGATGATTGTGGATTTCCTTGGAATCCAGGGGGAAACCGGATGCTGTATTTTTGCTAATGTCAAAGGTTTTAAATAAATTGGCTATGTTTGAAGTTTATTATTGTAATTAGTGTTAAGGAATTGTGGTGGTTATAGATTTCCTTGGAACCCAGGTGGAAAAACTCAATGCGGTATTTTGGTAAATGTAAAAAAAAAATTGTTACATTAAATGCCAAAAATAGCTGTTCTGCCAGATGTCAAATGACTTTGTAGTAGATGTCAGAAACAGCTGATGGCAGATGAAAAAAATTATGTACTCCAAATGTAATTAGCTGTAAAAACCATGTGGTCAGTTGACTGTTTTTGACGTACATCAAAGAGCTGAATGCAAACTAATAAATGTCATATAATACATTAAAAACAGCTGAGAATTAGTAAAATTTTATGTAAACACATTGTAAAGATACATGTTCTGTTAAAAACTGCTGATTGAAATTTAAATTGTGAAATGACAAAGATTCAGCCAACTGTCAATAGATGTAAATGTCAAGTGTTTAAATTGATTTACATTTACTTTAAGAAAGTCTCCCAAACAACACATCAGAGAAAATGTGTGGGGAAAAAAAATGTAAATGGAAAAATTGTTTGGAAAAATAAAATGTGTAATTAGAATTAAAGTTGGTTAATTGAGTGATTTGTAAATTTACTCAATGTTTGCTCTTATGAAAGAATATGTCAAAGAAAATTGTAATTAGTTCTAAGTGAATTTTTGTAAATATTTTGTAATTTTGATTAAGGGCGTTGGTCATTCATATTGTTTATGACTGTGGTTCAGTGAGTGTCACATTAAAAAATTGTACAATTTTTTAAATTCATTGAGGGCGGGGAAAATGTAACATGAAAAGTTACACTTAACAATGCAGGCCAACTTTCGAGTTGCAATTGTTGAAGAACTGATGCAACTTGGGCCAACAATGTAGTCTGGCGAGACATTTGGGAGTTGTCATGGGGTAGTGGAAGGAACAGGTTGTGTCGGCGGGACGACGCGAGAATGACCACGCCCTGCAGATATAATTTTTTTTCATGCTCTGATTGGAATTAAAACTATTAAAATCATCTTTTGGTATTTTTTGTGAAAAATACCTAAAGGAATTATGAAATCCTCGAATACGGAGGAACGTAGAATCCGCTACAATATATATATACATATATATATATATAAAATTTTTTTTTTTTGAAAATACATGAGAAACGTTGAATATTGTATGGGTAGTCCAGTACTATATAGAAAATAAGAATAGGAGACTATTAAAATTAAATAATATATAACACTATGTTCTTAGTGATAAGTGAATCTACAAAAGTCATGAAAGGCTTAATAACCATTATTAAATATTGAATTTTCCTAACCTCAACATGCTGCAGAAGGGTCAATGTGCATATATACTTTAACAAAGTTTTTGAATAACACAAATTCTAAAATAAGGAAGCAATTAAAAAATACATTTCTAAACCTATATTATCAATTTTATGGAATATATGTTCCTGTTAATGAGAAACTTATGCTTTACCTTAGCCTGGAAGAAAATGGATATTGAATGGAATTCCCCACAAAATTAACAAGGGTGAAATTTCTGTCATTAAGGCACTCATATCTACTAACAACTCTTCCAGCTGTGTACAGCATGAATACTTATGAATTATATGGATACTAATATGCTTTAGCTTAGTCTTGAAAAAATATTCCATGAAATTCAGAAGTAATTTTGCAGAAATCTTCAATTTTTAGCAGTCAGTAGTTTTTGAGCACAGAAAAGGCTGATGACTAACAAGAGACAAAGTCCTGCCCTGTCTAACATGGAGTCAATATCTTTCGATATGGTTGGCCACAGCAATTTGAGATGTTCATGCTCTGTGTAGGCACAATGAAGGAAAAACTGAGTAGTGAATATATATATATATAAATTAATGAAACGTTTGTAACGTGACGAAGTCACAGGTTTTTGGATATTAGGATAGTAAGTAAGGATAGTAAATGAGGGAGAAAGTTGGAAATACACTTTGAAACATATGTTTGGTACAGAATTATGCTCAGGGAAAGACATATGTCAAGCGTAGAGAAGAAAGGAAGAAGGAAGAAAGACTGAAAATATTCGGCGCCGCCGGGACTCGAACCCGTGACTTCGTCACGTTACAAACGTTTCATTAATTTGTAATTTATCCTTAATGGATGCTCCTAATAATCTCTTCTATCCCACTTCTCTCTATCCATCCCAACTAAATACATCGTATATATATATATATCCATGACTGACTATCTTCGACGCACCGGCGACGTAGCCTAATGGTCAAGGTGCTCCGCGGCCACAGCGGAGTCTCTGTGACGATCCGGGTTCGAGTCCCAGCGGCGCCGAATATTTTCAGTCTTTCTTCCTTCTTCCTTTCTTCTCTACGCTTGACATATGTCTTTCCCTGAGCATAATTCTGTACCAAACATATGTTTCAAAGTGTATTTCCAACCTTCTCCCTCATTTACTATCCTTACTTACTATCCTATATATATATATATAATTTTGTTTGGAGAGGAAAGAGGAATAGAGAGCACCTGACTTATCTTAAAATGATGGTTGACTTCGCCAGGCTGGGAAAAAGTAACACGTTTCATTTTCAAGCACTGAATCTCCATCTGTGTGAATTTTTTGATAGCCAGCCACTCAGTGACTTGATTGAGTGGCCTGCTATCATGACTTTCAGACAGTTGGTAATATGCTTAAAAATTAATATATGAAATCCTTTAATAATAAACAGTTACTTACATTGGACAGCTAAAGTGCACTTGCTAGATGCTTCTCCTCCTGAGTTTATAGCTACGACCTTATAGTCTCCAGCATCTTCAATATACACTTCCTTTATTATGAGGGAACATCTATCACCTTGAAAAAGGAGCTGAAAATCTTCAGACTCTTTCACTGGTCGTTCATTATGATACCATATAACCTTTAAATAGTTATTGAAGATGTTATGTGTTACAAAACATTATTTCATTCCAAATCTTATATTATTAATAACCAAAGCTTTTCAGTACAAAAAATTGTAGATAACTATTTACTCTTCAGCCTAATTTAATTTTAGACCTATATGTGTAATGTGACATTTTCAAAGGCCTGAGATGTTTCATTCAAGACAGTGTTTGAACAGCATTTCAGCCAGTTTCTTAGTGTCAAATTCAAACCCCATCTAACACACACACACACACACTATCAAGCATAAAGCACAACAATGAAATAATAATGTGATGATACACATTTACATTCTAACACAAACTAGTCTGATTATAGAGGATACTAAGAACAGGAATTCCCCTTGACTGTAGGATGTGTTTTCAAAGATGGAGTTGAACATCTGATGAATTGGGGGTAAGGCTTTTAGGAGGCTCAGATCATCAGAAATTGGACTTATTACTGCTTTCCAGGTTGACAACATCTACTATCAATTAAGTTAAGTCAACCTCTCTCTATCTCACTTTCCTATACATATGATATATATAGGAAGACATTTCCAGTGATCGGCTAGACGACAACTGGACGAGTCGTCGGCAAGCCAATCACTGGAAATGTCTCTCTAACTTTCTGATGAAGGGGGCAGTGCCTCCGAAAATTCAAGTACTCTAAACCTCACAAGGTGTCTACTTTCTATCTCCTGTTATTTTCCTATTAATTGTATCCTTCATTTTCACAAGAAAGACAGACAGAGAACAGCAGTTACATTAAATCGATAGTAGGCATTGAGTGGCACTTTAGCAGAATGATATTTTCAAGAGCTAGTTTGCTGGCTGTCATACCATACAAAGATACACTGTGCTCAAGAATGCAGCTCAGACTATAAAAAATTAATGTTTTCCTGCTTCCCTGCCAGTTGATGCCTACTATCATAGTCACAGAATGTTAACCATATTCCATTAATCCCATAGAGAAGTAGAACTTCAGGGATGTTGAATGAATTAGAGATTGTTCATAAATTGTTGACTGATTAACTACTATTAACTCTATGTTACTATTTATGTTCATATAATTATGTTTAACTTACAATAAGATATGCTTAAGTACTACAAAGAAGACAAGATATATAATTTGTACTTAATATATAATATTGATAAATATTTGTTAACATCTTATACTAAGAAATCAACAATGTGCAATGTCTATAGTAAGACCTATATTAAGATACACACAACTTCATGAATTCTTCAACAATTTAGAAGGAGTGGCTAAGTAAAAAGTTAGTTCATGTTTAAACTTGTTTGTATTTATTTTTAATTGTTTAATGGAGACTGGAAGTTTATTAAATATGCTAATAGAATTATAATGAACATCCTTTTCTATTATAGTTAGAGACTTCCCTTCCTCGTGTAAATTATTTTTATTTCTGGTATCAAAGCTATGCACATCTGAGTTTGTTCAGAGCAGGTGATTGTAATAAATCTGTACTAATAAATAAAATTGAAGTTTCAGTCTATCTGTCCGACTGTCTGTCTGTCCGTGTTTGTCTCGATAGGCTCCGAAATGGCTCAATGGATTTCAATAAAAATTTGAGGGTTTAAAAAAGGCAATCAAACTTCAATATTAATTGATTATTTCATTTCAATAATGATAATTATATATAAATTCTATGATATATATATATATATATATATATATATATATATATATATATATATATATATATAAATTCTATGAGAAGATTTCTTTTCTTATTGAATGATAAAATCTCACAAATGAATGCGGGTTGCTTATAATCTTGCTCTGTTTATGCTTTGAAACAACTCATCAGTTTACAATGAAAATTTCTGGGATTGAAACCGAAACTTTAACTTCAATTTTCGTGTATGTTTCATTTCGATATCTTGAATAGTTCAGTAGATATTTAAATTAATATTTATAATATCATTGAATTACTGCCCAAATTGGTCTTTCCCTGAAACATTAGCCCAGATTATTATACCATAAGCCATTAAAGAGTGAAAGTATGCAAAATAAACTAATTTTCTTATATTTAGGACACTACAACTTTACATACTTCGAACAGTACAGTTGCTGAGCCTAGTTTTTAGTAAAATATTACTAATGTTATCCAATTTAATTTATTTTCCACAGATAAACCTAAAAATTTTGTGTATTCAACATCACTTATTTCACAATTGTTTGTTGTTGGTGTTACAGAGTTCAACGCAGCATTGTTTCTTTGAAACTGCATGAAATAATTGACTCACAAGCCATTAACTAAAAACCAGTGAAACACCTGTGTTAGTGTATCATTGACAGCATTTTTCAGACTATTTTGTTTACTTGTTACCAAAATGCTAGTATAGTCTGCCACAAGTATAGTTTTAAAAGAAGAATGTATGGGTTTAGGTAAGTCATTTACATAGATTAGGAATAGCAGTGGGCCCAAAATGGACCCCTGATGAACCCCAGTCTTTATTTGTCCCCAGTCTGAATAAAATATTTGTCCATAAAATATGTCCTTTAAAGTAACTCTTTGTTTCCTGATGGCTAGGTAAGAGGAGAACCAAGTATGGGAAATTCCAGTTATTCTGTAATACTTATTATGGTCAATCAAAAGCTTTGGATATGTTTTAAGTGAGGGTGAAAATAGCTTTGTTAGTTGAGCACTTTTTCCTGAATCCACATTGCCACAAGCTCTGATTTAATCTCACTTTCAGTTGTTCCTTCTACGGTTGAACAAAAACAATTTTTGTTTGTTACACTTTTAGTTATCTTCCAAACCAATTTAATTTTGTTACTGGAATTGTTGATAACCTAATTAAAATACATAATTTTATCTGCTATTATAAGTGTATTTAGTATTTCATTTTATGTAATTCCTGCAGTAGGATCTCCAATTGTTTAATGAATACAGCATAGTTATCTTTTGGTTACCTGTTTATTGAGACTATAAACAGTGTTCACTTTTGAATTCTATTAAAATTGCTATGGATTCAAAGTGAAACCTTTCATTAAACTTATTGATATCTATTGCAGCGGACTTGAAATTTTTTGAAGAAAATATAGCCACTCCTCCTTTCTGTTTTACAGATCTACAAAAATTATAATTAAATTGCCATTAATGTTAACCAAACTAATAGCAGTGTACCTCAGGTGTTACTCTGATAAACATATCACATCAATATGATTATTAATACTTTCTTCCATATCTAATGTTGATAACTGATCTGTTTTGGTCATTAAAATTCTAATATTTTGGTAAAAAATTGAAATGTTAAATTTTTCCGGTTTCTCATTCATTGTTTCGTTTTTTGATTTATTGAATTATTTAACCTAAAAAAGGACGAGCAAACACACCTCAAATAACAGAGATTGGGTTTAAATTACACTTGATGCTATTAGCAATCTGCTGAACAAGAAGCAATTTGCCAGTTACATTTAAGTGTAGCCCATATCATGTAAGGTGATTGTGCTTAAGGCACTGTGCACTTAACACATTCATATAGGACCTTCCCAATGCCATGAGTGAATTGACTGTCTGTATTTATTTGCTTGACTGCATGGCACGTCCAGGGTCTGTCATATCTCTCAAACAATAGGACAATTTTGTATGAGCAGTACACTTTGTGATGTGAGCAATGTCTTCCTTAATTTTGTAATTGAGGTTGCAGTTTAACTATTTCCTGTCCCTCCTCCCAAATATAATTACATGGTCATCTTTAAAGAGACTTTAATATTTCCAAATCATTTATCACATCACAAAGCCTCACACTCAGTTTGAATATACTACATAGTTTTATTGAGTAATCATTCCCCAAGGAAGACTTCAACTTGATCTAAGCTATATAACTATTATTTTTGTTTTTACTTTATTCCTCATTAAACTGTCTTGCTCTTTAGGCAAATGATCTTCTTTTAGAATTCCTGTGGTTACCATTGTAACACAATAAATCTGTTGCTAGTGTCAAGAGAAAATGTATCCGGCTTACAATGATTTCTGCTTTTTCTGGCTGATGTTTGATTCTTTCATTCAATTTCTTTGCAACTTTCAACATCTGATTTCACAAGATACTAACTCAGCCTGAAGTTTACATTAAAGTAAGTCAATGCTGTTCTCTGACAATCTATCTTATTGAAATGAATTAAGTATATGCATATTTAATGATTTTAAACTTTTCTTAAGTTATGTTAAATGTTTGGCAATGAGAAGATATTGACAGATTTTTTTGTTTCATATCCTGATTAAGTCTCAAAGATGGAATGAAATGTTTTTCTTTCAATATAGTTTAATTTTATGACATTTTAGATATTTAATTTAAATAATTAAATGTAAGATGAATATATACTTTAGGCTGTATTACTTTAATCCATGATGAATAACTTTAAAAGTGAGCGTTCAAAGCTTTATATAATAAACAAATATAAAGCTTACCTCAGGTTCAGGTTGTCCAACAATAACACAATCAAGTCGAACTCGCTTTCCCTCAAATACAGAAATGTCTTTGAGAGGTAGCTGTATTGATGGTTTTGTTGGTTCCATATCACTTGCTAATTCTGAATCAGATGTTTCAGTAGGTAGACGGCCCTTCACTGACACATTGCATGAACTGGATGCTTCACCAGCAATATTTGTTGCAGTCACTACATAAATCCCAGCATCTTTAGGGAAAGCTTCATTAACTATGAGGGATGCTTTGCATTCATCATATTGAATCTGTGGTTAAAAATGTAAATTTGGTTGCACAAGTTCCAATGACAAAAATAGATACATGGGAAATCTGATGTATTTAACTTGTATGTTTGATTAATTTGAAAAAGCAATTTAAGTGAATAATAAATTTCTAAATATTTTACAATAGATTTTAAAAAAGAATTAGTTTGTTTGTGGTAGACAAAATTAAAAATATTGAATTCTATAAACATAGTTGTTTATAGAATTCAATAATACATTTTAAATTTGTATGTGATTAAAATGAAATAATGTAATATCTTACTGATTATTGACTTAAAAGATAAGAGTTGTGAATCCATTCCAGTAACTAGGTCTACATTCAACTAAGAGTTGGGAGTGTATGCAGCAGCTGTCTTCTATATTTTACCCATGGATTACACCAATGTGCAGAGCATGTATTTTTAGAAAACTGCTGCTTGAGTCAGAAGTCTGTAGCAACTACACTCCTTTTGATTTGAAAAGTTTCCAAGATAAACAAGAGCACAGTTTGTGAATAAGTGTGGGTGTGTAGTGTAAGATTTTAATATTATTTCATCATTGATAACAAATTTTGCTACATAATACAAACTGAGACAAGTCTAAAGTCAAGGTAAATCATACCTTCAAGTCTCTAGTATCCTTCACAATTTTGTTATTATGGCTCCACTGAATTTGAGGAATTGGCAACCCTTGAATTTCACATTCCAATTTAATTTTCTGTCCAGCTCTTGCCATAACATTAGTTAAAGGTGTAATAAATAAAGGAGCTTCTGTTGGTTCTAGAGCTATGTTAAATGAACAGAGATTCAATATTAATTTCTTAACAAATGAAATAATTTTCAATAAAAACTGTGTTATTTATCAATGTTAAACATATTTTTATTATATAATATATTGGTCTTATTTTCTATTAAGTGTTACTTACGTTCAATTAGAAGCTTTGCACTGCTGGTCTCTGAACCTACTTGATTGGTAGCTTTACAGCTGTACTCTGCTTGATCTTCCAGAAATACTTCTTCAAACTGTAGTATGGCTTCACCATTATTATAAGTGATTACATAATCAGGTGAATTATCAATGCATTTGTCATTTTTGAACCATTGCACAACAGGCAAAGGTATGCCTTCAACTTTGCATTGTAGCTGATAAGTAGAACCTTCTTTTGCTGTACCTGGTTCTAACTTCTTGGTAAATTTTGGAGCCATTAACTGTTCTTCAGGCTCTGATTCTGAAAAATGGAAAGATTAATAACATTTCCTCTCTCACATACTTATAATGATATTACATCAAATGCATATGCTCAGGTGTAGTAATACACTCGAAGAATAGCATATTTTCACAGCATTGAGAGGAAAGGAAAAAGAAGATGGAAATTTTTGGCACAGCTGGGAATAGAACTTGGGCAGTAGCTACACCCTCTACGTGATTTAACCATTTAGCTACTGTGCTGATCCCCTACTGTAAGGATATAACCAGTCTAATTAGGTAAGGGTAATTGGGAATGATAGAGAAGAGGAAATGAAGAGCTGGGAAAATTCATTATGAATAAATTACATCTATATTACAAAATCATATGCATGAGGTAATTAGACAGTTTAAATATGAGAGGTATCTAGGAATGCACTCTAAAGAATGCATATACTCAGGCAACACAATACACTCAAAGAAATGCATGTGTTCAAAGCATATACATATAGTACTAAACAAAATGTTTCCTTCCTACCTTTCACAGAGAGTGTGGCACTTGTTTCTGCTGAACCTACTATGTTGGTAGCCTTACAGATGAATCTAGCAGAGTCTTCTGCAAAGGTTTCTTCTATGGTTAGAGTACAGTGACCACTGGAATATGTTGTTTGATAGTCTGGATTATTTTGAATTGAAATACCATCTTTGTACCATATGACATCTGGTAATGGATCTCCGGTAACACTTTTAAAAAGTAAATTACTCATATTATAAACATGTCAATGATTTATACTAAAAAAGCAGACATGTCAGAAAACTTATTTTATGTTCCATAACAAGTAATTTAATATATTATTATTTTGAGACAAATTTCTAAAATAAATGCTTGTCCTACTAATACAATATGAAAGACTACAGTGAGCTATGAATGATAGCACAGAATTTCACATGAGTTAGCTTTCACTACTCTTGTTCGATCAATTTTGGAACTGGATTGTATAGAAAATTTAATTATTTGAAATATAGTTTTTAGGTTCCATGTTTTTCAGGTCCTTAAGTTCATTTGCACATAAATAATTTTATTTTCTTTATTTATTTACAAGAAAGACAAGAATGGAAAAATGTTGACTGGACCCAAGATCTCCCGCTTTCTAGGCGGGTTACTCTATCACTGAGCTAGTTCGAGTCAATGTCCTGAGGTCGTAGGAATCCATATCATTCCAGGCAATGAACTATTACCTGTAAGTAAATTTCTCTTTTTTACGAAAGCCTTCCTCTCCTGTATTATCCCACTCTTTATTTCTACTATTTCTTCCCAATCTAACACCCTTTTTTTTAATCAATGCAGGGAGCTTAGTTTCAATCAATCCCTTACATACCTAATACCATAAAATTGAAAATTATTTTACACATTTGACTGAAACAAGATTTTACTTTAAACTTACAGGAATCACATAACGTGTTCGGCTGGGAAATTATAATTGACTGTCATTACTAATTGAAATAGAACTGCACGATCACTGTTTAAGTGATCATTATGTTAGATTGTTGGATCTGCAGGCTTATAGAGCAGTGATGGCATATTGTGGCTCACCTTGAACATTTTTCCAGCCTCTGAGATTCATCTCAATTTTACAAAATATATTTATCTTGTGCAATAGTTTTGTTAGATAGTTGAAAAGTGATAACATACAACACTTTCTTCCCTTTAGCATATGACAGACTACATGAAGGTGATCCAATAAATAGCAATATTTATATGCGTTACAGTGGTAAATGTGCAAATGGACCTGGAGAATTTGGAGCCTAAAAGCTATATTTAAAAGACTTAAATTTTCTATGCAAAGATTTTCTTTAAATTCTCACCATGAAAACAATTATATTAAAAGTTAACTAAAAACTTAAAAATTATATAAAAATATTGCATTTCATATTAATGTGTTGAAAATTAATTTAGGGATAATTGCATAATTATTGGATCCAACCAACCTATTCTGAATATTTTCATTTGAGAAATATGCTTCCAGAAGTAATGACGAAAAGCCTGATGAAATGATTTCAAGTGTTAAGTTCAGTAAACAGGTGTTTGACCCAAAAAGATATTTGGTTAGTACCATCAATATTAGGACGGTTCACATGACTGTTTTATATTAACTGTATAGGTATTATATCACAGTAGTAGTAATAAAATTGATATTTAAAATGTATTTATAAAAGTGATTTTTATATATGTTTATATATAAACTTGTGATTATTTAATTCATGTAATCACTTTTGGATTTCTACTTTAATTTTGTTGGCAATGGTGGATTTAATATTTGGTTAGTGTTGCTCATTATTTGGTTTTAAGAAAATATAAGAAGCAAAGAAAAAGAAAAAATTGAGAGAAGTATGAAAATAGTATCAAAACCAGAGAACTGAAATAAACTGACATTAAAAAGCTTATTTAATCTTTAGAGAATGAGGATTATAAGGTAAGAGCATAGACATGTGAGTCCACAACCCTCTAAGGTATGGACCTACTGGGGTAAATCCAGTCCAGGAAGACCGCTGTAACACAAAGTGCTTTCTGGATATTTTTGAAAGCTTGGGAAGCTTTTATGGAACTGGAATAATTGTCCTGGGTATTCAGAGTCATAGGATATGCAAGGGGAAATAGTCTGCCTTAGGGCTGAGATGTTGCAGGTTGTGAAACTTGGCTTTAATTAATAAAAACTTCTTTTTTGAATTGGTATTTTGTAGAGTTTTCTTTAGTAAAACAGCACTCTAAATAATTTAAAGAAAAATCTGCTGTCAATGCATGTTATGTTAATTTATATTTTGCAGCTCCTATATTTGTTTCTTTTAAGTAGACTATACATTTGATTATACAAGAAAAACATTTATTTCCATTTCTCCTGCTTATTGGATAGAGTATATAACTCTGGTTTTGTCTGACTAATTTGACAAAAGTTTTGTTCTGCAGAAAAGACAGATAGAGACTTTTACTGTTCAAAACATCAATTTATTTCAGTGCTTCCTCTCTGATATCAACTTCCTTCTTAACATAATTTTTTCATTCTTTGTTGCTTCCTATATTTTCTTAAAGCCAGACAATGGAACACCTGACCAAGATTATTCAAATAATTTGGATATTACTCTCATTTACATTGTTATTGACTTACAGTCCAAGATACAAACAGTAAATGAAATATTAACAAAATGAAATAATTTATCAATAGCAATAGGCTAAGCATCCTATTAATGTAATTCTGAGAAACGTTATTTCCAAACATAGACCTCAACTGTCTTGTCAGTTATTTGTAACATTTAAACCAACTAATGTATGAGAAAAGTACTACTATATTACAATTCTTTTCAAATACAGTAAATGGAAAAAAAACACCTATAAATTAACTTGATGTGCAAACTATCTTGATATTTGTTATTATCATGATTTTAAGATTGAAAACCTTTAAATAACAATTCAAAGACCACCATATGTAGTTGGATTGTTATGAGTACATAATTTCAAAATTATTACCTATAATTTCATATTATCACATATAATTTATCTCTCCAACATAATAAAAAGGGTGAATAAAAATTGATGACAATATTTAAATAATTTGTAATGTGGTAAACATGTTTCTATATTAATGTGCTGTATCCATTCATTTACACAGATTTAAAATGAAAATATGGCTTTTATTGGATAAAGTTTTATTTAAAATATAAACTATCCTACGTTGATTAAGAGAAGGGATAGATTATAGGCCACATTTTAAAACATGAGGGTCTTGTAAAATTAGCATTAGAGGGAAGCTTCATTATAAGTTAAAAGTTTATCTCATGAATTGTGCACTAAACTGTAAATGTGAACTATTCATGTAATCAATCTCTGTAAATCTCTACAATAATAGACTGAATCTGTTTCATTGTAAAGTATGTATTGCAAATTAATGTGTTATACAATTTTGACAATGCTTTTTAAACTTGAATGCACAAACATGTACGATTGGCTAATAGACCTTATTATTATTATTACATCAATATAATTAGTGTAAAGAATGCATACCAGCATTCAAATGTGAATTTCTCTCCTTCTTGGATCACAGCATCATGTAGTGGAATTTCAAATGAAGGTGGAATGGCTGATGAGTTTAATTTAATCTTTTTTGAAAGCGGAATTGATTCACTTTCCTGGATTTCCTGGAATGCTACTTGCATTTCAACATCAACCTAAAATTTATTTAAAATTTGTTTTAATTATCAGTAGATTGTAAGCAATAATAAAATTTACTGATATATATATATATATATATATATATATATATATATATAAACAATTAATGGGGAAAGGACAGAGAGATAGAAAGAAGGTGACTTACCTGAGGTTCATAGATGGTAGACACCTTGTGAGGTTTAGAGTAATTGAATTTTCGGAGGCACCGCCCCCTTCATCAGAAAGTTAGGAAGACATTTCCAGTGATCGGCTAGTCATTCTAAGGGTGGATGGGTTTGAATGAATGTGTGTCAAGATGGGGGTGTTAGTATGCATCTCCCCAACCCCCATCAACAAGTCCTTGCCTCTTCCCAGACCCTTATTGAGAGAGAAAGTTGGTGACCTGGTGGGGTCAATTGTTTACGACCTAAGTTAGTAGAGCAGCAAATTTTGGCTGCTCAGTCGTAGGCTAGCCGATCACTGGAAATGTCTTCCTAACTTTCTGATGAAGGGGGCGGTGCCTCCGAAAATTCAAGTTCTCTAAACCTCACAAGGTGTCTACCATCTATGAACCTCAGGTAAGTCATCTTCTTTCTATCTCTCTGTCCTTTCCCCATTATATTCTAAAAATAAATGAACTTATGTCACCACAGTAATATTCCAATATATATATATATATATATATATATAGAAAGAAAGATAGAAATATTTGGGAGAAAGGCAGGAAATTCGCTCATTAAATCATATGTACGGCATGGAATCATGCACAAGGAAATACATATGTCAAGCGTAGAAGAGAATGGAAGAAGGAAGAAAGACTGAAAAAATTCGATGTGGCCAGGACTCGAACCTGGGTGCACGAAACAACAGTGCATCACCCCTAGAGCCGGGGCGTGCGTCTATCCACTCCGCCACCACATCGAGTATGACCAACCGAGCATTTTCAGTCTATATATCTTAGGTTTTCAAGTTAGGATGGATAGAGAAGAGGGATGGAAGAATTAGGAGCATCCGTTAGGATAAATTAAATATATATATATATATATATGGGATAAGTGACGAAGTCACGCATTTGATAATTGGATAGAAAGAAAGATATGATAGTACACATTGCCTGCAGAAGGTCCAATACGGCTCCAAACTCTTCACATAAATTCAATAATCTTTACAATTGAGGGAGTCAAGGAGTAAATAGGATCTATGCTAAATTTTAAGCCTGAAGAAGTCTCAAAATGGAGATGAAACATCACTTTTGCTGATAAATAGTTATATATTTAATGCTGACTTTTATATATATATATATATATTGGAATATTACTGTGGTGACATAAGTTCATTTATTTTTAGAATATAACTCTTGAGAACGTATGTGACAGTCTACCACAAAAGTTCTTGAAGGACAAAATACAATATTTACAATAAAAGGGGTTTTCAACTCTTTTCGCCAAACACATTGTCAGTACAATTTCAACTGTTCAATTTAAAGCAACAGTTGGCTATAAATGAGAATAGGTATGCATTGTTAGTTATAAGAGTAACAGTGGATAAAACATATCCATAGTAATTATTATTGTTGGCATGCACCATCCACATATCCCAGAATATTTCAACAGTCTATATTGTTGAAATGTCTTACAATGTTGGCAGATACTTGGGTATATATCACTGTAACAACTAGAAGAAAATTATTACATTCATATCCTTTTATCTGTTATCTATTTTTTTAATAATACATCTGTTTTCACTCTCCTTACAACTCCTAACTCTAATTTTCAAGCAGCTAGTATTTTAACAAAAATAAGAAAGTGTATTGTTCCATCCTGGTAAAATTAATTACACACTGAAATAATAAAAATAAAATTTGCTTTAATGAAGAAGCTTTTAAATTTAGTTACCAAAAACTCTTGTCTTTAGTAACAGTAGTAAAAGATTATTTTAAAAATAAGAAAATTGAAGTAAGATGAAAATTACAATTGAATTAAATATGTAAATCTCATAATTTCATGTACAAACAATGTAAAAGACCTGTCAATATAATCTATTTTCATTTACACATCTGTTGAAATGTGTACTGAAGATGAAACATCTTGGTTCTCACGAACTTGTTCTAAATTAACTTTAAAAGAATAATATTTGTATAGAACAAACTATCAGACCATAAACTATAGAATAATGATTAATAATACCTTTTGTACTGAAGTTTCTTGTAGTATTCGAGCAGCTGACTCAGCTGCTTTTCGAGCCTCCTCAGCTGCTGCAGCTGCTGCTTGAGCTGCTGCAGCTTCAGCTCTTGCTGCTGCAAGATTTTCATTAGCCACTTGCTGTTCCTGTAATTAAAATGCATTCTTTCTAATGATCATAAGAGAATGTTTTCACAAATGGAAGAATATAATACACATTTTATTTTACTTTCATCAGAGTAATATGTAAGTTGTAAATTTATACTTAATAAATGGTTACAACATAGATTTCTGACTTTAAAATTTTGAGACTTCCTCAGGGATACTACAAACATAATATTACTTTAAGTCTCAAAATGGAGATGAAACATTGCTTTTGTGAATCACTAGTGATATATTTAATGCTGACCTTTTGGCCGTCTTTTTACTTATTGTTATTATAATGACATGTTTCACTTGGTAATAATTACAAATGTTTTCTACAAGCCAGTGTAAGTAAATGAAAGAAAATACTACAGCATTGATTTATTTATTGATTAAAGTGCTACTTACTATTTCATACTTGGGGTTTTAATAATATTGTTACAAACCTCATATTGAAAATGGTAGCTTGTAGAAACATGAAAATTACTTATAAGTCTTCTCTTCAAATGAACAAATCAGAAACATTTCTGGATATGATAAGTTTATTAAAACACATTTTTGACCTTTCAGCTGTAATTAAATAATCTTATAACATATATTACTTAAAAAAAAATTCTCAAGAGGGAATTTAGAGCCAGTATAATCCATAAAGAGCACTGGAATAAAATATCGAGAAAGGAGGATCATCCATAACCTCTACAGAAGACAGGCAGCAGTAATTAGAATAGAAGGCCTAGGATGCAGTCTGCCGCCCATGCAATTTAACTTATATATAGAACAGGCGATGAAGAAAGTTAAAACATAATATGGAAAAAGAATCATAATGCAAGGAGAAGAAATAAAAACCTTATGCTTTGCCGATGATATTGTAGTATTAGGGGAGTCAGATGAAGACATGGAAACCATAATAAATGGCATGAACGTAGTCCTGGAGAAAGAGTTTAATATGAGGATTAATAGAGGGAAAACCAAGGTAATGGAGTGTAGTATGGGAAACAGTGGAATAACAAAGGGAGTTAGATTGGGAAGGATATTTTGACGGAAGTTAAGGAATTCTGCTACTTGGGAAGCGTAATAACTAGGGATGGTAGAAATATAGTAGATATAAAGAGTAGGATGGCACAGGCAATGAAGACTTTTGTGAAAAAGAGGGATTTACTTACGGGTAATATAAGTGTGAATATTATGAAATTGTTGCTTAAAATGTTTTCATGGAGCATGATGGCATTCTATGGGTGTGAAACCTGGGCGATAGGAGTTGGGGCAAGGAAAAGAATAGAAGCCTTTGAAATGTGGTGCTATAGGGGAATGCCGAAAATCAGATGGGTGGATAGAATCACAAATGAGGAAGTTCGTTGTCCAAGAGAAAGGATAGATTAATAGGCTACGTTTTAAGACATGATGGTATGGTAAAATTAGCATTAGAGGGTAATATGTGGGGTAAAAACAAGAGGTAGGCAAAGGATGGGATATGCTAAGCAGTTTAGGGAGGACGAGGGTTGTGCTAGTTAAAAGGAAATGAAAAGGCTTGCGCAAGATATGTTAGCATTGAGGGTTGCATCAGACCAATCTTAGAACTGAATACCACAACAACATAGTCATTAAACCCTGCAGATTAGCATCTTCCAACATGGACTTTTGAGTAAATTATCACTTGAGTTTAACAAAACACAAACATGTTCTTCATTAGATCTATCCATCCCACCTAAAGCTAAAGCCTAACAACAAGACTGACGACATTCGGTAAGTCGGCGCTGTTCTTTAGTCACAGTAGAATTTTTGGCTCTCTAATGTCATCGGAAGAATTTTTGACTCGCTTTGAGTGCCGGTAAGCTCTTTTAAGGTAGTGATCGAGTATTTTCGCCTCTGAGATACCGGATGCATCAAACGTATATTTCTTTGCACTTTCTTTAAAGTAACTAGGATTATTATCCTTAAAAGGATTCCATAAGTTCAAAAAAATATTTTTTCGTATCAAAAACTGACCCTGAGCAACAGATTAGGGGGTCTCAAGAGGTTAGAGGTTTTTTAAGTGCCTACTTTTAATCATTTGGCATTCTTAGACTTAATTTATTGAAATGATGGTTTCATAATCGAACACCATCCTATTGGGGCGTGTCTGTCACTATTTTGTGTTCGCAACCAAAGCCTTATAATGAAAATTTGTATATTTATGCCTGATATGAGAAAGGGGGTTTTTAAATGAATACACCTTCAGTAGTTGTAGTAACAAAAGTAGATACCCACGCCATCTCTGTTTTCTATTGTGAACAATATCAAAATTGCTGTATAAATGTTGCATGACGGGAACAGGGTAACCCGCCAGATTTTTAGTAACTGTAAATAAAGCTGTGATATATGTACAGGAGCATTGTGTCGTATTTACTTATATCAACCCATAATTTGTGAGTAACCAGCAATCAAGATACAATAGTAGTCCAAACCCATTCTGAAACAAACAGTGGTGTGTGTTGTGACTTTGTTATTGAGTAGAGATGACATTGTTGTATAAAACAGTTATATTTAACAATTAAGATTACACAGACATGCTTATAATACAGCGCTTGCTCAAGACTTGCACACGGCTCGGACACTTCTTCATACATTACAAAGCTGTCCAACAATAGGAAGTAGAATGGGGGAAGATAATACAATACTACCAACTTGACTTCTAACAACTAACCTTACAATATATATATATGGACCATCTGCTTTTTCATCTCACTTCAAAAGAAAATAAAAATAAACTAACTACATTCATACATATAAACGTTATAAGTTATGATGTAATATATATTTTTTTCCAATTTTTGATAAAAAATGGTTGTCCTGTAAGGGTTAACGCAACAGTGGATTCGAATAAGATACTATGAGAAATCGTATTGGTTGTTGCTGTCGAGGTAATCAGTCCTAAGACTGGCCTGATGCAACACTCCGTGCTAACCCATCCTGCGCAAGCCTTTTCATTCTACATAGCTACCATATCCTCCCTAATATGCTTAGTGTATACCGTCCTTAGCGTCCTTCTTCTGTACATATCCCACACACTTCCCTCTAATGCTAATGTTACAAGACTCTCATGTCTCAAAACGTGGCCTAACTATGCCTTCTCTTGGTCAAAGTCGAAATTTATTCTCTCTTCTCCTGTTCGCCTTATAACGTCCTGGCTAGTTACCCTATCCACCCATCTGTTTTTCAGCATTTTCCTATAGCACCTCATTTTTAGAGCTTCTATTTTTTTCTTGTCTGTAACTCCTATCGTCCACGTATCGCATCCATACAACGTCACTCCATACGAACTATTTTAGTAACGATTTCATAATATTCACACTCATATTACCCGTAACTAAATTTCTGTTTTTTACGAAAGCATATCTTGCCTGTGTTATCCCACTCTTTATTTCTACTACAAATATCCCTTCCCAATCTAACACCCTATGTTTGTAATCAATGCAGGTAGCTTAGTTTCAATCAATCCCTTTCGAACCTCATATTATAAAATTGAAAATTATTTTACACATTTGACCGAAACAAGATTTTACATTAAACTTTCAGGAATTACGAAACGTGTTCGGCTGGGAAATTATAGATTGTCATTACTAATTGAAATAGAACAGGACGGTCCTCGGTTAAGTGATCATTACGTTAAATTGTTGGATCTGCAGGCTTATAGAGCAGTGACGGCATATCGTGGGTCGTCTTGAACTTTTTTCCGGCCCCCGAGATTCATATCAATTTTACAAAATATATTTATCTTGTGCAATAGTTTTGTTAGACAGTTGAAAAATGATAACGAACAATACTTTCTTGCCTTTAACATATGACAGACTACATAAAGGTGATCCAATAAATAGCAACTCCCCTTAAATAATATAGGAAGGGAATTAAAAATGGGGGATGTGGAAGGAGAGCAAGGTACCCAAGGATTGACTAGGGTACTTATTCTTACGCCCTTCCGATTAACGGTAGTTTTTTTTGGGGGGGGGGGGGTCACAGGCAACACGAGGGCAATCCTGAAACAGGTAACTCCCCATTAATTTTTTTGGTAGCCAAGTATTGACTAGACCTCTGGAGCTATAATTTAAGGTTCCTACCATTACGAATGACGGGAGATGAATTTGCTGTGGGGTCGCAGCATTCCCTTCTCCGTCTCTCCGCCAGTTTAAGGAGGCTGTTGGCCGACTGATCCAATGGGATCAGCCGACAACCCTTATCATATACAAAAGATCTTCGACCCCAGTACATACATAAAAGATAAAGGTGCCTCAGCATGTGAGGACCTTGAAGAAAGCCAGACATTACGAGGCACCCCCAAAGTTAAGCCCCGCAATCAGTGTGGGGAGAAATGCCTGCCAGAATGCTTCTTCATAGGCATCCCCCTTTTTCATTTTAGGTAACAAGTTAAATGAGGGTACAAGGTGAAAATGGTTTTTGCGTGCTGTGACTGTTAATTTTTTTAATATATACTTCAATGATATATTATAAACAACAAAAGCCAGGTAATACAATTACTATTAAATTAGAAATGCTATTCTTCCCAACAAAAACCTTCACCTGTAAAATTATTCACATGAATTCAGACACCATTTAATTAATCATTTCAAGCAACTGAGGCAATGTTAAGTTTGATCTTAGAAAGGTAGAAGAACCGTCGTGGTAGATTGTCCGCGACACCAAATTCTTCTAATGTAAATAGTTCATACATTTAATAATTTACCTAAAGAAGTCCACAAAGTTGGATGAAACATTGTATTTGTATTAATTAAATAGTAATAAAATTATTTTCTGACTTATTGGCCGTCTTTTTATTTATTTTAAACTTAAAGTCAGAAGATTATATTTGTATTTTCCATATTGTTGATAAGAAACTGTTTATACGAAAACAACTCGGATTCTGTTTCAAATTTTCACTCCAAACATTTTCTGTGGTAATAATATGCAGATATATAATTTAATATGCGGTCTGCGGGCATTTACAAAGTGGCCCGCAAGATCATTCGAAATGTATTTTTGTTAAAATAAAAATGGCTAATATAATAGGATTGAATCCGAACGTTGCTGTTATATATAAATTCATTCATTTAGCAGTGACCAATATATGCTCGATAGTAAATTTCATTTTATTGTAATGACAAACTCAAATGTTAAAGTAAAAAAATATTGTGTTGCGAAACATTTAAGATTATATACTGTGTAACTCCTCCTGTTTTCCTTTACGCGCTATGTCTCTTGTACATCGAGTAGTTTATTTAAATTCTAGTTTGGGGATGAACAAAAGGAGTCATAATGAAGCTTTGTAAAAGGCGATAGTTCCATTCCTCCCGCATTATCTGGTATTTCCGTTTTTTTATTTGTTTCCTTATTTTGCCAAAAAATTATTAACTATACAAAATTCAACTTTACAATTCAAAATGACGGCTGAAAACATTTTATCACAATTCAATAATGCAAGGAAGAGTCTGCTATATATACTTATCTGAATAAATTTAATATTAATTTTACGAAACATGTCTGAGTAGCTTCAGACCACAAATACAAATCGACCGATGAACTTCTCCTCTTTGTTCGGACTATCGAAAGTGTTTTTCTAGATGTGACTGATATCGCAATTGATTGGCAATTGTATGTCAAACGATTTATGATAAAAACAGCCATTTGAGTGTTTTTCTGAACTATCTCGAACAGTTAATCTATTTGTTTATAACAGGTACTTGACTCCGTCTCTCTTACACATTCACACACACACCCACTCTTATCCAATAAGTATTTCTCGAAAAATCGAAGACAAATTATTTTTTCATAACACGCTAAAATAAATGAAATGTATCTATGGATAAATATTAGAGTGCTCTAAAGGTTTAACGTAAAGTATTTTCTATTTCATTCAGCTGACAGTAATGTGAAATTATACTCCGCCGAGATCTTAAAAATTAATACTAATTGATTATTTATTTTTAACTTTTATTAATAAACTAACTCGGGACCCAGCATTATTTATATTATTCCGGTACATTATTTAATTCTTAGTCAAAACATGATTAAACTGGCATCGAAAACGTTACACACAATATTAACCTCGAATATACTCCAAATTATCTCGAGAGAGATCAAAAAACTCCCTGTACAATAGCAGGACTAAAAATATTTTCAGTCTAACAGAATAAAAAATTCTCCCCCACTTAAGGGATGAGTTTTTATTAAAATCGCACGTTAAAGACTGACTCGCATTACACCGATTTCGACACCAAACTCGATTGTTTCCTTGTTAGTTTCAGGACTCATATCCACCCCTACCACTCACATGCTGGAAGGGATTGAATTTATACAAAAATATTGTCGCGGAAATACTATAAAAGTAATTAACCTCAAGAATTTTTTTCGACTCACATATGAGCCTTTATTACATATGAAAATCCCGCTGATTCCACCCCGTCCCCCTAGGGGTGGTAGCCGTGTCTTATCTCCAAAGTGTTTGGTTTCGGTCGCGAGGAATATGAAAATAAAATTTTATCATAATTGTTCTGCCCTTTAAATGTATTACGCAGAAGTGTATTTTACCCCGTCCCATTCCCCCTGTTACTACTCTGCCGCTCGGAGTCCCACCGCTCACCGCTTGTATCGTGCCCGAGGCCTTAGGGTTTGAACTACAGTTTAATTTGCATTCTAAATGTCAGAATCAAACTCGAACACTCTCATAGCATCGACTTCGATACCAAACTTGACTGTTTTATTTTTTATTTTCATATGACGCCCCAACCCCAAAGAATACTCCACTTAGACACAAACAAATTTAAGGAAAACGCTATCAAAATAATTGACCCAAATATATATATATATATATTAGAAAGAAGTAATGGCAGTTCATGGATTTTGAAAAATTACCGCCCCTCCACCTCGCCGCAAGTGGTGGTAGCCGTGTATTACCCTAACTGTGTTGAGTTTCGTGGCCAAGAACACCTGTTCAAAATTTGGTCAAAATTGTTCCCCTTCCAACCTCTCTTAGGGGATGAAAATTATCTTAAATTGCATTTTTTATGTCAGAATTAAACGCAGTGGCTCATATCACGCGGGTTTAGAGCACAATCTCGATTGTTTTCTGGTTATTTTAACGTGATATCCCTCCACCCACACCCCTAAGAATACTTCCCTTTCATTATGGATTAATTGATACCAGAATGTATTTATATGATAAAAATAATGGCAGTTTTTGCTTACATAAAAATTTTCCACCCTCTCCACCCCCGCCGCTAGGTGTGGTAGCCGAGTCTTACCCCGTCAGTGCTGATCTTCGGGTGTACTTAATTTGGTCGAAATCTGACCACTCGTTTAGATTTTTATGTGGAACATACAGACGGACAGACACACCCACATGCACAGGCAATTTTATTATAGAGATTTCATATTTTAAAACGAAACAATGAAAACAAGTATCTTAATATTTATGTATTAATGTAACTTGTTTCGATTTCGCAGTAATGAAAATATTTTTATTCAGACTGTAAATAATAAAAACCCGTCACGTTACTTGAAAGTGTCTCGTTCTCATCGAGATATATGTTGATAAGGTGTATTTACGATATCCAACACAGAAGATGTGGAGTTCTATAATCAGCGCCTTGAAAACGTAATATCAAGGCCATGACTCTTTTGGCAACATTGCGAAATATAGTGACACTCACGGCGACTATGGTACTGAGGGCGACGGTTAACAATCATGCAACAACACCGGACAAGTGGGTGGGTAGCTCATTAACTTTGATAACATATTTTCGTGATTGGTTTGAAGTCGGTACGTAGTAAAAGTTTTGCATATTTCGTTTCTTGAATTAAGGTAATATTCAAAACTGCCTTAAATTATTTGGTATACCAACATAAATTTAATTACTTTCAAGGAATGAAACATTTGGCTACATATTCAGAGCCAATGATACCGAAAAGAGGTTTTACTTTTTCCAATTGAAAATAGCAGCTCGGACGAAAGTGCAAGTATGTGGAGCACATTTGGGGGTTCTTATTTAAGACAACATTATCCAATGTTACATTAGTACCGAAGCTTACTTTTAACTCTTGCAAAGAGTGAGACACTCCAATTGACATCATCGGTACTAAGAGGTTTTAATATAACCGGATCGCTTTATCATCTTTGAATTTCTCATCAAATAATCGTTCTTAATGATCGTTGGATTTAGTTTAAGAAAAGTCTTCCAAAATCGAGAATTATTAATTATCTGACCTGCCTATTTACTAAAGACCACCTTCAGTTATGATTAAAAATCTACCATACGATAGGCTACAAATGTTTGACCTACAAGGTCGCATTTGCTACTGGGTCATTAGCGAATTATTACACTTAAATGTAGGGGTACAATATTTTTGAAGAAATTGATGACGTTTTTTAGACTTTGATGGATTATGTACTTTAGATGATTTCTTCTAGTGTCTGTTTTACCACTTGCTAAATTTAGAGCATAACTTGATGAGGTGTTATACTCATGAGCGGGAGGGGGAGGGGAGGGATGTTATGACACTGAGGCGGATAATCTTTGGATGTCCTGTTTACGTTAGACTTATTTAGACTCTTCTATTAGCTTTGGGGTTGAGCTTTAGTGCATTAAAAATGTTGGCTAAATTATGAGTCTTTATTGATTTATTGAATTTCCATTTTATATTTAATAGTCGTAGGAGATTTGTGTGGGAGTATTTCCGTAGGACTTTGAAGGGTATGGCGCAGCAGCTTTGGTCTTAAAATTCTTGCTGCCGCAAAATATTCTGATTTTATTTTACTAAGATCAAAAATACCTATCTGATTTAGGTTTTCCTGCATCTCATTAGGTGAAACAACGGGTAGGATCCTTAAATTATAGCCCGGGGAGCCTAGTCAACCCTTCGCTACCTTGCTCTACCACCCACATCTCCCCTTTTCAGGTCCCTTCCTATGCTATTAAAGAGGAGTTGTCTGTTTCAGGATCACCCTCACGTCCCATTGGATCAGTCGGCCAGCTGCCTGCTGAACTTCTTGAGACACGGAGAGGATTAAGGCTGCGACCCCTTAGCAAGGGTGTGAGGCAACTGCTCAATAGCGCGACCTACCTGCGTTTTCCCTGCATCTCTTTCAGGTGAATACCGGGTAGGATCCTTAAACTATAGCCCGGGGACCCTAGTCAACCCTTGCTTCATCTTACTCTTTCTTCCCCATCCCTTTCATACGCCTCCTCTGGAAAATACTCGAGAATAACGTTAATACTAGTTTCTCGTTTCTTATAAATATTGAATTTCTTGTGATTGATTCTTTTTTCCATAAAGGTACGTACAATGTGCTTATTTAAAATAAATTTGCACGCACTGTATTTTCCGATGGAGTATATAAAGGATATTAAATACATAATGATTAACTTTTTATATAACTATTCTCCCTTCATTTGTATGAGTTGCAATTGATATGTTAATAATGAATAATGTAATTTTTAAGCTTTAATACAAATCAGAGATTACAGAATCGTTCTAGTCAAAGTTAAATTAGTGACGAACGATAATTTTATGACCATGACGTAATGAATGTTTGATCTACAGTTAATTATTTTATATTTAGTAAAAAATTATAAGTTGATGTGGAATTTAATAGATCAATTACAGTCTCATAGTGTTTATTTTCTCCGTAATAAGTGATAATTTACTCAGGAACCATGTCGTTATGTATCCGCAAAGGGCACAAAAATGACTTTTGGGGCTATAATGCTTGGAATATTGAACTGCTAATATGTAACTATATGCTTTTCCTTTAATCAGGGGTCTGCATTATAAAATTTAGTTTAGTCATTTTGATAGCATGTCGTCTCGTATGAAACTCTATTATTAATAATTGGACCACGGGAGATATAGCCGAATTTGGCGAACTGTAGGCTGAAATCATCATAACTGTTACAAGGATTTCCAAAAATCAGTAATGGAATAATCTAATTGAATTGAAAACGTTTCGTCCCCGAACTTTCGGGACATCTTCAGTTCTCTACTTAAAATATAACAAAAATTCCATGTCGCAGCAGTTGAAGAGGAAATACAGTACAGCAGTTCCAGTTCCAGCTTAAGTTTTCGAGAATTGCATTCCAATTTCTTATTTCACATTGTCTGTTATTTTAATTTTGTCCAATAATCTATCAATTTGAATGAGCTCTAAGTCACTTCCTTAATCGACAGTTCTTTGTTTCCATATAGGACTAGCATGAAAATCAATTAACTGCATTTATGTCTTAAAAGTAGAGCCACTCGAAAATGCCGACATTGAGTATACCTACTGCGGCGTTATCAGAATATAAGATAAATATCGGTGTTTCTGAAAATTGACTGAAATCTTGAAAAATTACATTGAACCAGACAGAAATGCTTGAATTAAATCGAACTTAAAAATATCAGTCTTATTATACCACCTAAATTAACATTTAATTCGTTCAAATGTGAGAATTTCAGAGAAAATTATTAATTTTCAAAGCCACTAACACCCAGTGACTCACTATTTTTCCATTCCTCTTATATTATGAAGAAAAGTCGAATTTCATCTAAAAAGTCCATAATCTTTGAAGAACTTTTCCGCGAAACTTTTCATGGAACATTGTTGTACATAGGTAAATCATTATAGACCCAGTTTACCTAATGAATTAATTCAAAAAATTTTCTTTTATTTAAAGAGCGTACAGATTTAACACTCATAATGTCTTCCAAAGACCTGAAACTAGTCTTGGCGTATAAAACCTGCCGGTGTATAATACAGAACTGAATGACAATTTGATTGGTAAATAAACTGAGGAAACCATACTATCAGCAGTAATTGGTACAAGTATGTTTAAATCATTGTCATTTTCCGTATGCGCGTTTAAAAGGAATGAATGCCTGTGGGAGTTTTCTCTCGCAGGCATCTCATCCCCAGATTGACTGCGGGGCTCAACTGACTGTCGGGAATGCCTCGTACTCTCTCTGGTTTTTTAAAGTTATCACCTTCACCTATTTTGGGAGGTGAATGTACTGGGCTCTAAGACCTTGGGCATAAGGTAAGAGTTGTTCGCTGATCCCATTGGATCAGTCGGCCAACTGTCTCCTAGAAAAAATTAACAATTGGCTTTCTATATCTCTGGAAATAAAGGTACCAAAACTATGCAATTTTGCAGTCTATAAACTAGCATCACAAGATATTTGAATTTCAAATTTCATTTATCTGCTTCTCTCCAGTGCTCTACAAATTGAGTGTTAAGTTAACGATTTTTTCAAAAACGCCAAAAAGTGGGTATGTATTGCCTACTTTTATGAAAAACTATCTTATAGAAACTATTTTAAATCAATTTTATTTGTAAGAGCATGTTTTAAACTTCTTAGAAAAGTAGACGTGATCTTTCATCGCGGGCGTATAAGGGCTTGAAATTGGGGACAAAGTTGATAACTTTGCATTACGATGTTGTATACTTCAGTATACATTCAGGTAGTTTTTTTATTTTTGTTTTAAATTACTAAAAAAGGATTCATATTTCATCGCAGGAATATGGTATCTCAGAAAGATGACAAATTGTTAATTTTTCATAACATGCTATACTTAATTTTGCCTTCGCGTACTATTTTCCTTTTATTTCTGTTGGAGTTTAAGTTGTTCTGATTCACGTTTCACTAGGTTTAGGAATGTACTTCTACACTAAGGGCATAACCATAGATATTTTAAAGAATAGTAATCCGTAATAAGCAATTGAAACTTTTTTCTTCAATATTTGAGTGCCTTTAATTCGTGAAATGGATGCCATTAAGTCAATTATTATTTCTACTTTGCCAAATTGCATTGTTGGAGAAACGTTATCAACAACTTGCCATGTTCGTTTCTATTCCAAGAAAATTGGATTGCGTTATGTGCACAGTTTGTCAGCCAGTGAAAAAATACTTCTCACTCGACGATCAGAGGTTGATCTCACAGAGAATGGTTTTCATAACAAAATAAGTTTTTGAATCTATATGAAATTAGGCAAAAGTCATCCCATTTAATAAAACAAAGCACACAACTAAGCATGGGCTGTTGAAAGTTAATCTAGCCACTCATGTCTATTGAGAAAAACAAATGTGAAACCAGGTCAAAATATTTGCTCCAAGTGTAAATCTGAATTCATTTCTATGGTCCAAGGCACATCAAAGTCTTCGTCATATGGACATTTCGGACCCTGTCAATCGGAGTTTGACTGACTTAGGCAGTTCCCCATTAAAATTTCAAAGGTGGAGCAGTAGCCATAAAAAAGAATACATTAAACAAAAAATTGAACGAGTGCAGAAAGTGGTAGCTAAAAAAACAACAGCTGGTGGAGTAGCGGCTAAGAATATTGAAAAAACTAGCAAAAACTGTGGTTTTCACGTCAATTCAATATATATAGATATATGACTGCCACAGAAATGTCGTACTTTTGTCCTCAATTATAAGGCCTTAAAGGCCCGCGAGGAACGAACGTGCCCACTTTATAATAAGGTTTAAAACATACTTCTTTTAACAATAATAATTTTAAAGAGATTATTTAAGATAGTTTATCATAAAAGTAGTTTAAAAACACCCTATTTAGGGGTTTTTCGCAATGATCGTCAATTTTAGACTGAAATTGTAAAATACTGGAGAGCCGCAGGTAAATGAAATTTTACAGTCAAAAACATTGTGATGTAAAGGTATTAGGTACAAAATTTCATAAATTTCATACCTTTACCTCCAGATATATAAGAAGCCAAACTTGTAATTTTTTTACACCCTTATTTTTTCGGCCGACTTTGCAACAAATTATGCATGCCAAATTTTTTCATACATTTTTTGTTCTTTGGGATTAAAAGAGCACAAAATGTACAAGACAGCCACTTCTCATGACTTATCATAAAAAGTTGCTGAAATTTCAGAGTCGTATGGTAAAAGTTTACTGTCCGAGGTCATAAAAATGGCTATATTTCTGGAAGTACTGCAATAGAGATCGTAAAACTTTATCAATGTTCATTGGCGACATTTATAAATATTCACAAAAAATTTCATTGAAATTGGAGATGGTCGAGCGGGAACCCCCAGACCACTTCACATGCAAAGTTCGGACGTATCCATACCTTGGCCATTATTATACAGTACTTCCTTTTCCCTAGGTTGTGATGAATCAACGGACAATTAAACTTTTTTATAAGAGGAACTGTCGATAATTTTAATGTATTTGAAGAACTCCCCAGTCTGGAGCCATCGAATGGTTAAACAAGAGAATCAGAATCTATCTATTATATATAATAGCCGTAATGTATGTACACGCATTACTACCGAACAGAAAAAGAAAAAATATTAAAAATCTTTTTGAACTCTCATAATATGAAAAATTTCACGGGAAGGCTGCTGGACATCCCAGCGTTTGAATCTCTAAATTATATGTGGGTTGCCTATAACCTTGGTCTGTTTATTCTCCGAAACGGCTCAACGGATTACAATGAACATTTCAGGGATTGTAACAGGAATCTTAACTTAAATAATCGTGTATGTTTCATTTAGATATCTTGCAGAGTTCAGACATTAATTAAATATTTATAAATCCATTGAATTGCTGCGCGAAAGGAGGCGTAAAAATCAACTGCGAGTTAAAAGTCCTACCACCCGTTCCTATACCATTCATACCACTTACTGTGTTATTATAAGCGTAATTTAGGCAGCATGAGATAGAGAGTGTGGGGGGGGGGGGTGCGAGCAATATCACTCGATCTATTGTTGCAAACGTAACCTGTTCAAAACCAACTGCGAGTTATAAGGTTTGCAGTGAAGCGATCATAAGCTCTCTTTATCTCTCTTCTTTGTCATCCATTGGATTGTTCATACAGTATTGACATTTACATTCATTCGTATTCGATTACCGTTTCTTTCGTAACAGCAAAACTTAGTTGGCGTACGTGTAACACAAGTTGAGTTCACAATCTTCGGTACAATGAGGCTGAACAAAAGCGTAGGCAGCGTTTGGGGGCAGACAGAATGGGAATTTCTAAATCGAGATATACCACGGCTCCGGAAGAACCTATACCGTCGGGTTCAGGCGAGAGGCGACAAAGCAGACGATCAAACGTAACAATTACTTAAGAATGTTTGGCGTATAACTTCCCAACGACTCCCCCTATGGGGAGGGTGGAATTTTTATATGTAATAAAGTTTCATATTTGAGTCGAAGAAGTTAATTACTTATATAGTGTTTTCCCCGACACTATTTGTGTATAATTTCAACCCCTTGCAGACTGTGAAGGCAGTCATATGAAAATAAAAAAAGAAATTATAAGCTTTGGGGTCGAAACCAGTGTAAAGGGGGTCGCTGTGTTATATTGTGACCTTTAATATATGATTTAAGTAAATATTCATCCCTTAAGAGAGGAAGAATGTTATTCTGTCAGAGAACCGAAAATATTTTTAGTCTTGTTATTGGAACGGGAGTATTTTTAACTGTCGAGATACTGGGAGTATATTTGAGATTAATATTGTGACTTTTCGATTCCGGTTTAGTCATGTGTTGACCAAGAATAAAATAATGTACCGGGATAATACAAATAAATACCCGAGCAACGCCGGATCTCTAGCTAGTAATTTTGATATAGTAAAATCATACCTAGAAAATATAAAACTAGATTATCTCAAACTTATGAGCGTGTATAATGACTAAGCCACAATAATGTTAGGTAAAGTCAACGGAACTTTGAGGTTTTTTTGAAAAAATTTTAAAATGTCCAATACTAAACTATCACTGCACCAAGATATATTGAGTGGCAAAACAAAAATGTATTTCCGGTTGGAAATTTGTGAATAAAATTAGAGCAAGAACATTAAACAGACGAGAATTCAGTGAATATTGTGAATTATTAGATTGGAATATGTTAATTTTAACCTTCACTGAGAAGCGCGCTGGCTTTCTGAGTAGATTTTCGAAATTGAAAATTTCTGTTTCTATTTTTTAGAACAACAAAATGAACTACGTGATGAAATAACTTTATTATTTGACAGACAGCAACTGACTATTTAATTTGGCATTTTTAGTTAATATTAGCCAACCCCTGCGGCCCTAAAAACGAAACAACGGGTACATAATTTTGATAAATTGATAATTGAATATATAAAAAGTACGGCTTCAGGGAGAACCTTATAACTCACAGTTGGTTTACACCATATCCCGCTATCATACGTTTCGGAGCAAATAAAAATGTGCAATTCGCGCGGCAATTCAAATAGGTAGGGCACTGCGGGAGTTTTCTCGCAGGCGCTTCAGCCCAGAGCGACTGCGGGGCTCACCTGATCATGTCGGGAATGCCTCTCACTCTCTCTGGGTACTTTTTATCAAAGTTCTCATATGCCGAGACACCTTCACCTATTTTAGGAGGTATATGTACTGGGGTCAAAGACCTTGGGCATATGGCAAGAGTCGTCCGCTAATCCCATTGGGATCAGTCGGCCAAGTGTCTCCTCAAACTGGTGGAGACACGGAGAAGGGAATGCTGCGACCCCACAGAGGACTCGTCTCCCGTCATTCGAAAGACGTGAGAATAGTACCCAATGCCCGACCTACCTGATGCAGGTTTTCTAGAGTTTTCCCTGCATCTCTTTAGGTAAAACACCGGGTAATATCCTTAAATCAAAGCCCGGGGCCCTAGTCAACCCTTGGCTACCTTGCTCTACCTTCCGCATCCCCCCTTTTCAATTCCCTTCCTATGCTATTAAAGAGGAGTTGCCTGTTTCAGGATCACTCCATGTAGCCTGTTAACCAAAAAAAAAATTGTGCAATTCGCGCGGCAATTCAATGGTTTAATAAATATTCATATAAATATCTTCTGAACTATTCAAGATTTCGAAATAAAGTTAGGTCCCTTTGAATCGGGTCTCACTCATTAATTTATAACTTCATAATTTTTCTTTAAGAAAAAGAGTATGAAAATCCTAGATTTATGATTTATATTTATATTTTTGTTTAAGTTGTTGAAAGTTTGTGCTACTTAAGACTTCAGTAATCGTAACATATTGAAAAAGACGCATGGTTAATACATAGAGAGTATTTTTTGAGTCATGGAAATAAATACAAGCCGTTTTCTTCCATGAATCCTAGAGTTTTTAAATTCAATAGATACTAAATCTATTTGAAATGGAGACAAGAACAATGTAGTCAAATTGTGCCTCTCGCAGTGAGGTGGAAATTACTGGTGTGTTAATATTATTCAACAGAAATTCTGTTTTTATGTTTATAATTATATACTGGTATGTTTTATTTTTTGGATTTTATTTTATACCAGCTAGTTGCCCGACGATGCCCAGGTATTCATTTAAATTAACCCGCTACAGTGTTTCATTCGTCAGTCATCTCTTGATGCGGGGTTTAGGAATGTGTAAGAGAAACCTTTTAACACCTTATAACTCGCTACGTGTTCCTGCAATTCCGGGTATATATATCAGAAGCCAACTGACCTTTGACATCCGGTAAGAGTTGTCCTCTGATCCCATTGGACCAGTCGGCTAACTGCCTCTCAATACTGATCCAAGGCATGGAGGCGGGTTTGTTGCGTTCCCACAGCAATGCCAGTTTTTTTCAAGGTTCTCTCGTGCCGACGCACCTTAATCTATTTTAGGAGGTGTATGTACTGGGGTCATAGACCTTTTCAATTCCCTTCCTATGCTATTGAAGGGGAGTTTCATGCTTCAGGATCATCCTCCTGTAGCCTGTTAATAAAAATCGTATTTTTCATGTATACGGATGGAATTAAAAAACGTCACGCAACATTTCATGGAAGTCATTAGAGATTTCTCGTAGAACCATAATGGAAGTTGGAATGGTTTGAACTACTAAATGTGGTAAACCCCTATTTAAAATACCATATTTAGAAAAACGATTTTAAGATTTATCTCAGAATACATTAAGTTATTAAAACGCTACAGTGTTGTATTGTAAATCTCTCGTTTGTAAACGAGTGTTCATGTGCTGTCAAAAAGGGCCGTGTAGCACTAGGACATATTTTAAAAATGTAAAACATCAGAAGAATATGGCCATGTGAGCCTAAATCTACTGTGACATGTGATCCCCCCTCTTCCTCGAGAAACCACAGTTAATCCACAAAACTAAATTTGAGGGATATCTATGGGAGCTTAGCTCTCGCAGAAATTTCTTCCCAGAGTGGAAATGGGCCTTACCTTCGTGAATGATTAGTTTTCTCTCTGGTTTATAAGGTTCTCACACGCTTTTGGATCTTATTTAGGAGATGTGTGTTCCGGGGTAACAGACCTTGAGCATGCGTAAAAGTTGTTCGTTTATCCTATGGGACTAATCGGCCAGCTGCCTCCTAAACTGGTCGACGAACGGAGAGGTGAATACTGCCTCTCCACGACAAAGTCATTCGGGAGGGCCTGACACATGTACCTGACGCAGTTATTCTAGTTTTCCTCTGCATATCGTTCAAGTGAATCATTGGGTAGGATCCTTAAAATGTAGCCGTAGGGTCCTAGTCAACCCTTGGTTCCTTCTGCTCACTTCCGCATCCCCCCATTTAAATTCTCCTCCAATGTTATTAAAAGGGACGTTCTCAGTTTCTGGATCACCCTTATGCAACCTATCAACCTAGTCAACCCTTGGCTGCCTTTCCGTCCCTTCCTTATCCTCCATTTCAAAATGAGAGTTGCCTGATCCAGGAACATCCTCATCTAGTGGGTTAACCCCACTACCCCTCACCCCGCCATTCTTCACCCCTTCCCAAAAAAAAATTAATAAAAGTTTATCGTTCAGGATAGGTGGGACACCCTTAATTACTTCTGACAAATGCAAATTAGTCATCGGTTACAAGAGTATCAATACTGAAAGGTTCTTAGTTAGTTGTAATTAGGTTTTGATTATAGAATTAAAACTCTCACATTAAGATGACATTGCTTGTAATAAGTAGCCGTTTTTGCCGTTCCCTTACGACATACGTGATTTAACATGAACATACTTCTTGATCATTATTAACATTGTATTAAAAAAGAAATCGTTTATTTTCAAATTCGTTGTTTATTCATAGAACAAAAGTTTTTTCTTTCTAGAAACGTCTTTGTAACTGGAAAAAATGATCTTTGAACGAGTTGACTGACTATAAATCTGCTTGAAGAAAACAATTTTTATAATTCTACGAAATGGAAAATAACTGATACATTTGTGTCAAGATATCGTATTTATGGATTAATGTAAAATTGATCACATTATCAGACAGTAAAGAGTGTCTGTCAAGTTGAAATATAAAAAGATAAAGTGATATCTTATTATTTGTAGACAAGTACAAATATCTCCGTCGCGTAGCTTTAAAAATTTGAACCGACTATAACAATAACACGCCTTCTTCACACTCCCCTTCGAATGATGCAATCAAAATATGAATTCAGAGAAGTGGGTGAGGTCGATAAGCCAATATAGATAAAGAATATGTTCATTTATCTAAATCACAAAAATCAATATATGGCTCATCTATAATATCAGATACTTGTCACCAAAAAAGACGCCCATTGTGATAACAAAAATCCTAGATTAGTCATACGAAAGTGCTGATGAACTCTTTAAACATTTCTGTGTAATTTCGTGTAACAGTGCGAATTGAATAATTATTTTCTTTCATATTAAAAACAAGTATGAAAATTCGTGATGTTTCTTAAATTTTTAAAAATAGTTCTCTAAGTTTTAAAAATCTATGATATTTAATATAACTGATAAAGCATTAAAACATTATTATTATCATCAAATTAGTTGCATACCCACCACTCACCTGACATTTACTTATATATTAATCCGCTACAGTATTTAATTGAACAATAATCATTTGGTCAACACTTGATTATTGAGTGTGTCTCATTTATAAACCCTTACCTTTCCACGCCCCCTACCTTATCAAAGCATACGGAATATCAAATTCAACTCAACTGGTGTCATTAAAAGAGTATAAAACCAGTTCATTTAATTCTCTGGTAGGTTAAGGAGGCGAAAATGTTCTAGATACATTAAGAGAGTTAAATATACTCACGGTACCTTGAGAGAGTCTAAAATTTTCCCAGTAGCATAATACAGAAAAAATCTGCCGACACTTTAAGAGAGTAAAAATTACACCCGGTACGTATAAAAATAAAAATTACTGGTACCTTAAGAGAGTGAACAATTCCTGGTACCCAAATAGAGTTAGAAATACGGTTTCTTTAGAGAACAGAATTATCTTAAGAGATGCCCACCCATATACGTACAAGGGGTGTATTACCTATCAAGAGTTCTATCTGGATAGTAACGTGTACAAAGTTTGTTAGAAATTGCTCTAATTCTATGAAAAAGTCAGGTTCTAAGAGCTGAAATATAACTTAACCACCATTTTAATGCCTGAATAAAACTTTCCGACTTCCAAAAACCCAGAATTAGATACGAATCTCGGTTGATTAGGAGTTATTGACACCCCTCTCCCACCTACTCTATGGAAGAAGTGTACCTCAAGGGCCATATTGAATTTCATAAATATTTTTCCCTGACAAATCCCCAACCCTTCACAGTCCTTGTTTCGTATGGAACAAAATGTTGTCGAAATTGCTCCATGCATTACTTCCACACACACTCATAAGGGCTCAACTACAATTTAAACAGTATGTTCAATGGAAGAACTAAATCCAGCGATTTATATAAACCTCAATTCGACAGTAATGTCGTTTTTCTGCATTACGCACGGCTACTTCCACCCCTATGGGCGTATCCCTCCCGCAACAAATGGATTTTAAATTGTACATAATCAAAATTGATACTGTTATTATCAATCTGATTGACTCCAAGTAATATTTACTCGACACAAATATTGACCCTTTATCCATTTATAAGACAAGTTAGTCGGATTTCAGTTCAATTCTGTTCCGCACTAAATGCAAAAGAAGTTTGATTTTAATACTATTGGTACTTACTTTTGTGCTTGACTACGGTTTTCGATTATCAAGAAACCCAGTGAGGGCTTTGAAACTCTAATTAGAAACCCATTCTAATTACTTATGAACCTAATATATACTGATCCTAGAACTTACTAAGGGTTAAAAAAATTATAAATTTGTTGAATATTTCAAGCTGCCATGCAATTATATAAATGAATAAATAATAATAATAATTAACTCAGTTAAATAAAGTACTTCTTCATATTTGCCTTAATTAGCTCCTGAACACGCTCAACTGTTCATGGGATTTTCTCCCGGACTCATGATGCAATGAACTTTTTCATTGTTTATATATGAGGAATACTGACCTGAAATTATGCCCCCTATTTTCAAAACGCCTTTTACAGAACATATTTAGGGGCTTTCAATGGTATTGTGAAAAGGAAAACATACGTTTATATTAAAAAATAATTTTTTATTAGAATAGTCTGTTCATGAGGCAGTTAAAACAGGCTTTATGAGGGTGATTCTGAAACAGGAAACTCCCATTTAATAGAACAGGAAGGGAACTAAAAAAGGGGGGCATGTGGAAGGTAGAGCAAGGTAGCCAAGCATTGACTAGAGCGTCCGGGCAATATATTAAGGATCCTACCCGGTAATTCACATAAAGGATATGGAGGGAAACCCGAGAAAACCTGCATCAGATATGTCAGATTATTGGGTACTATTCTCATACTCTTCTGAATGACGGGTTATGAGTTTGCTGTGGAGTCGCAGAATTCCCTTCTCCGTGTCTCTACCCGTTTTAGGAGGCAGCTGGCTGAACGATGCAATGGAATCAGCGGACAACTCTTACCGTTTGCCCAAGGCTTTCGACCCCAGTGCATTGACCTCCTAAATGAGATTAAGGTGTTCCGGCACGTGTGAACCTCAAGTAAACAGAGAAAGAGAACAAGCCAACCCGAAAGGTAAGCCTCATAATCAATATGGGGAGAAAGCTCCCGCGGGCAGTAATTTTTTTGGTTAACAGTGTATATAACTCATTCTCAGTGAATCTATAATAATAATAATAATAATCATATTCCGTAGATCCTGTAAAGATCCTCTAAAGTTTAAAACCAATCTCCGAGAGATTGACAACAAGAGAACGTTAAAATGTTCCTGACGACATCTTGGTCGAACCTTTGAATGAAGTAATGCGAAAACATGGCTGTCATATTAATTTAAGTTAGGTATATTGTAATTATATATGAAGATATGGCTCTCGGCGAATGTATAAGTTAATTTTACATTATTATTTACATTATTTTAGAATAAATTAAAAGACAAATATATCAAGCAGTTTTAAAATATTTCATTCAACACCGTTTCTGATGAGTCTTTAAGTTGTAACCTGAATTATTATTCGCTTGAGACATATAAATAGACACAAATTAAGAAGTTGGAAATTTGGAACTTGATGGATTTCTTCAATTTGTTTATGATCTTCCAAGGATCATGTGTAAACTTTCCATACGAAATTTCAGTATGCGAAAAATTATTTATTTATTTATTTTTAACCAATTAATAAGTAGTAATGATAAACTGGGGGGGGGGGATATGAGAGGAGTGTTGATGATAATCTGCAATCATAACAGAGTATGTGTACAAGAAGGTCGACAGAAGTTTATTAAGTTAAAACGCAAATATACCCGTTCAAACCGCTTGAACACATACGTGAGTGATGAATCGTATCAGTAGACGATGTCCTTGAATTTAATGATTAAATAATTTTTTCCACTCTCAAACATTATCTGTCGAGTAACAAATTGGTATCTATATATCTAAAATTCGTCATCTGATAAACTTTTTAAGCTTTTGCCCTATTGATCAACGTTTTTAATCTTCGTGTCCACTGTCACCTTTAAATGACACTGACGAGGTCAAGATGCTCAACAATATGGATTTGTTTCTATGCATTCAAATATATTAAATGTATTTGACGTCATACATGACGTAGGTTACATTGTTGATTAGTTGATGATTGGTTACATGTTTAAAAAATAATTCAAATATATTTGTTCCTCGAACTATTTTTGCATTGAATAAAATAACAAAAAATTATGTTCTGCGTTATTCTGAATCTATTTGAAATTATTTATTTTATTAAATTAATCGAAACATAATTAAATTTAGTTTTTCATAACTAAGAATAACTACCACATCGCTTTGAAAAAAATAAAGAGCAAATTATAAAGAACGGTGATTATTAGAGAGAACCGAGAGGCGGGGGTGAAAACTGTTTTGTTCGTACATTTTATTGCCGCTTGAATTAAAAAGGCTGTCACCATCATCAGTATTTGATATTATTTGAGCTGCGCTGCTGCTGATCCAGGTTGCATCTTCTTCAAAATTTCGTCTATAGCAAGTCGATCAGAAAGATCCTTTCTTGTTGCACGGATGATACAGCACATTGGCTACAAGACAATGGATCACCAAATTGTAACATGAAAAAATCGTCCTATTTCACTATAATACCGATGTAATAAACTTTAAAACCAATGACTAAATAATTATTTGTGTATATATACAAAAACATTCATTCAACTGAAAACTATTGATTGCAAATATATTAATTGCAATCAAAGATCATATTGGCAGCAAATTAAATGATCTTTGTGTTTGTTTATTTGCGTTATTCAATTGTGTGCGTGGTTTTTTTACTCGTTTTACCTTCCCGACCTAAATGAATAAGTACGAAGAACTGTACTAATTATTTTACTTCTTGGGTGTAAGATGATCCATTTAATAAAGTGAAAGCGCCTTTAGGTAATATATATTATATCCATTTCAGAACTTCGTCTTGTAATAGTGTGCGTCAAAAATTAGTTATTAAAATTATCCTCAACAAAGCGTGTAAAATCCCTTGTTTATTTGATAACCTAAGGCAAGATTTACTGAGTACAGGGATCATAATTTTTTCTAATTTATAGTATATCGGACCCATTACCAATTGTTGCACGTGATAAATATAGCAATACATCTTGCAATTCCAACAGTTTACATAGACTTCATTGAAAAATGCCCTTCTAAATCCAGCCACACAATCAGAAAATAATTCTGTTACTCAACTAAGTTATTGCTATAAATATGGCAAATTACTGAGGTCAAAAGAGAAATAGCTGGACGTACCTGATGCAGGTTTTCTAGGGGTTTCTTGCATTTCTTGAGGTGTAACACCGGATTGGATCCTTAAACTGTAAACCGGGGGCCCTAGTTACCCCTGGGAACCTTGCTCTATCTTCCAACATGCTCCCTTTTAAATTCCCTTCCTATCGTATTAAAGGGGAATTGAAAAGGATGGGATGTGGAAGGTAGACCAAGGTAGCCATTGGTCCCCAGGCTATATTTTAAGGATCCTACCCGGCGTTTCACCTAAAGAGATGCAAGGAAAACCCTAGAAACCCTGCATCAGGTAGGTTTGGCATTGGGTACTATTTTTACGCCCTTCCGAATGACTGTAGACGAGTCTGCTATGGGGTCGGAGCATTCCCTTCTCCATGTATCCTCCACTTTTAGGAGGCAGTTGGCCGACTAATCCAATGGGACCCAGTACATACATCAGAGAGAGTGTACGAGCGTTCCCGATGGAGTGAGGCGAGCCCCGCAGTCAATCTGGGGAAGAAATGCCTGCGAGAGAAATTTCCCACATGCACTCTTCTGTAACCTATTAGCCCGACCCCCCACCCCCTCAAAAAAAAACAACAACAACTGAGTAATGCCTGTGGGAGCTTTCTCTTAAAGGCATTTCTCCCCAGATTGATTGTCGGGGCTTACCTTTAGCGATATCTCGTACTCTCGTTTTCTTCAAGGTATAATATGCCGAGGCACCTTCAAGTATTTCTGGAGGAGTATGTATGGGGACGAAGACCTTGGGCTTACGTTAAGACTTATCCCATTGTACAGAACAAACCGGCAAACATGAGTAGGCTATGGACATGGATCTTCGAGAATGAAATTAGGAAAACTTCCAAACAACACGTATGAAAGCTATGTTTTGATTTTCGTTTACCTCTATAAAAATAAATTTACTACAGTATGTATGAACTTATGATTAATAGAAAATCGGGAAAATGGAGTTGAAATAGTTTTATTTCGTAAATAGAATATAATGAAATGGGAAAAATTTAACGGAAAAGTTTTTTCCACATTTACTGTTATTGCACATGAGAAGGTTAGAGAACTTGATACTTATGTAGGGCATAAGCTTATTTTCTATTTAATTTAATAGTTTTTGATGTAATTATTTTTTCTTACTTACTATAGTGTATCGGGTCTACGTATAATTGTAATCGAATCAATTCATTCAATAAGTAAGAATTAAATTATGTTAAATCACATATACCAGTATTTAAACTTAATACACGGCTATACTTTGGTTCGTATGTATGGTTCTTTGTTTGTATATTCTTCTTGCAGATTTAAATACATGGATAAATTACAATATAATTTTTACTCATTCTTACAACCCTCGGGAAAACTACATAGGAAAAACTTTGAAGCTAAAAAAATAAGCGGATTTGTCATAAGAGAAAACCTGTGACGCTACAAAGCAAAGATACAAACACACACAAAACAAATACATCAGCTATATTTAACTTCACGCAATACGGCAAGTATTTCTTTTATTCATATAAAAACTTAGCGACTATGTTTACAGCGTCCTACTATCACAGTTGATCAATTATATGCTGCAAAATACAAACACATGCTATGATGATGATTAACAATCAGAAAAAATTTTAATTAGTGAAATTTGTATATTTACGTTGCATTTATAAGCGTCTTCTAACGTGCGATATATTCACATTCACATTCATCAGGGTATGATGGTATCTCGAACATAATACTCAAACAAATAACAGGTAGCATTAGTTCAGTAATTAGTTACATTTGTAATCATTCACTTCTTTCTGGAGTCTTCCCAGATAAGCTCAAATGTGTTATAGTTACTCCACTGTACAAACAAGGGAATAAAGAAGATATGTCAAATTATCGCCTCATTTCACTGTTGCCAGGATTATCAAAATTTTTTGAAAGAGTAGTACACAACAGAGTTATAAAACATCTGAACAAACATAACTTACTCACCGATTCACAGTTTAGGTTTAGAAAAGGATATTCAACTGAGAAAGTGATCTATACTCTTTTAGACGACATAGTAGAAGAATTAAATAAAAAAAAATCATCCATTAGGTATATTCTGTGACTTAAGTAAAGCATTTGATGGTGTAGACCATAGCATATTGTTAGAAAAACTGAGGTACTATGGAATAACAGGAACTTCATTTTCTTGGTTTAATTCATACTTACAGAATAGAATGCAAAGAGTAGTATTAAAAGACTCGTGCACAGGTGAAATACATAAATCAGATTGGATAATTATCAAAACTGGGGTCCCACAGGAATCAGTATTTGGGCCATTATTATTCATTATATATATAATACCATAGATTCAACTTCTAAAGCTATCCTCTTTGCAGATGATACTAGTGTAATAGTAAAAAGTAGCAAAGACACACTAGAAGAGGCAAGTAACAATAAATTAACTAACCTGCTAACATGGTTTAATGTGAACGGACCTAACAAATAACTGTGACAAACACATTTCATGCAATTTCACACACACAACACAACTTTACAATCTATAACACTTAAATACGACAACAAAAATGTAAATGAAACTTCCTCTGTTAGATTATTAGGTCTCTTAGTAAATAATAAATTAAATTGGACTGATTACTTAAGAAACTCAACTCAGCTACATATGCTGTAAGAGCAATGTCCACCTTCAGTGATCTAAAAACAAGAAAATTAGTATACTTTGCAAATTTCCATTCTGTTTTATCATATGGTATTATATTTTGTGGCAACTCTGCAAGCATAGATAAGATTTTAATTAGTCAAAAACGTGTTATCAGAGCAATATGTCAGGCAGGGTACCTCATGAACTTCTTGCAGAACTCTGTTCAAAATGTTAGGTATTTTCTCTTTGACGTGCCAATACATTTATTCATTGATGTTATTTGTAACCACAAAAAGGCACTTATTTTTTAATAATTATAATATTCATCCCTTCAATACAAGGAACAAAAATAATCTGTACAAAAAATGTAAAACATTGTCAATTGCACAGAAAGGTGTGCATTATTCTGGGATATCCATCTTCAACAGACTGCCGCATAGAATTAAACAGTTGTCCGATAACCAAGGTAAATTTAAGTCTGAATTATCCTCATTTTTGCTTAGCCACTCCTTCTATTCAGTAAAATAATTTATAGAAGAATCGGAGACGAGTAATTAGTTTATAATGTTGGAATCGTCTTTCTATTTGGTTACAAAAAAATTTTATGAGTATATTTATCTTTTATAATAAAATAATGTAATAAATGTACACCCTGACTCATTCCACACCCTTGAAGCTTAGTTTCTTTACAGGATCTACGGAATATGATTATTATTATTATATAAAGCACTTACAAGAAGTCCTCTCATAATACGACTTTTTTTTGTTAACAATCTACAAGAGGGTGATTCCCCTTTAATAGCATAGGAAGGGAACTGAAAAGGAGGGATGAGAAGGTTCATCAAGACAGCCAAGGGTTGACTAGAGTCTCCGGCCTATAGTTTAAGAATTCTACCAGGAAATTCACCTAAAAGTGATAAAGGAAAAGCGATAGAAAACTTCTATCAAGTAGGTCGGACTATTGTGTACTATTCTCACGCCCTTCCGAATGACGAGAGATGACTTTTCTTGTAGGTGGTAGCATTCCGTTCTCCGTGTCTTCACATATTTTAGGAGGCAGTTGGCCGACTGATCCTATAATATGTAGACGGCAAAAAGTACACAGTGCCCGTCACTAACAAGCGGTTTATTCTCAATAATATGTGCTGGGTTTAATAAAATACGAAATACAGTAAAACGTTTGATATCAGTGCCTGTAAAAACGAATAAATATAATTCTGGTTTTTAGAGCAAAGCATGCCTTTCAAAAAAGTTATCGTTGAATATTCGGTTTAAAAAAATCGGGATGCGGCTTACATTTTTTTATATTATTATGAAGTTCTTCCGCTGTTTCTCAGCCTTCGATATTTTTGGCTTGCTAATAGAGAAACTCGAGAGTCTAATTTCAGCCTTTGCCAAATGTTTCGTTAGTTATTTTCGTGATCGAACGAGTGAAGCATCCTTATTCGTTAGCTTCGAACGAAAGATGTAACCCACTTAACTAGCGCCAAGAATGTGGCGTAACTCGATGAATTCACTTCAACGCATGAGATTTTTATGAGAATCGAGAAAGCGAATTGGTGCTGAATCGACTTGCTGCTTTCCAAATAACGCAATTTACTTTTATGATTCTCAGATTACCGCAATGATCGGCATAAGAACCGTTCAATGTCGTTAGTTCTCGAACAATTATACATCCGTATTATCTTTAAATTCAATGTCTACAATAATAGGAATGTAATGTCAACGCAATGAAGAAGCTGTTTATATATATATATATATATATATATATATATATATATATATACTGGATAGTTATGACGTTTAGTAAATAGGGATGTAACATTGTATCTGGTCCGGGAAGAAGTTCTGGCAACCGAAGCTGCGTATAAGTTACGTACAAGGTTAAATCTGCTTGTATTAAGGTGCGCTAAACTAGTGTGCGGGGCAAAACTGGATACTGCTCTATAAGGTAAAATATAATGTGTTACTGAAGAAAAACACGAATAACTGGAAACTCAACTTATAAGAATGAGTTACAGGATGCTGAACCCAAAAAGAATAGATTAAGAAAAAACACGAACGGAAAAAATCGTAGCAAAGGCTGTGCAGTTGCATAAAAAAAACTCTTTGCCAAAGGAAAATTTGATAAATCGAACAACGATAAAAATAGACATATAAGATGTTAATATTTTCTTAAAATTAAATATTGTTGTATTAATTGCAATGAAAAAAAAACATCCCTCCCCTCCGGAGGGTGGGTGAAACGGGAAATTTGTAAGTTTGTTTTTAAAAATTCATAAAAAATGTACATTAGTTTTTTTAATTTATATTGATATTAGACTAAGTAAGTAATATAATAAACTAATGTTACATACTTTTATGAAGTTATTTTTCTTTTTCTATAGTTTTACAATAATTGTTAAACAATAAGTGTCCCTTTCCGTCCCGACTTCCCCTATTTCCCAACCTAAATATGTACAATATATTTTTTAAAACGAACCTGGGTACCTAAATAGAGAAAGACTTGTAGAAGGGGCGTTTAATAGTAAACGTCAATATTACTAGCACTTTTCATCTCAATTCATTTGAGGAACAGCGAAATATTGCTGACTTTCAGTGAACTATCTACAATTTCAGTCAAGGGAAATAGAAAAACGAACGAATTATGAGCAACTACAACATCCAGTTTGGAATGTTTCTTCATTCAATAGATTGGTATAAAATTGTATTATCATATTTAATTATGGAAGCAGAACGAACACGGACCCAGGGTATTTTCCCGGTTTCCTGCAAAAAAAGGAAAATTCCCGTTGACACTTCCCTACGATTTTCTTCAATTGGAGCAGTTGGGAATAATGAACCCATTGGATTGGGAAAATAAAATAAAATGTACGAGTATTGACATCCAGAGCATGAACGGGGCACCAGTAATCATGGCGATCACGTTCCAGGACAACAAATGCACTCACGCAGGGAGCTCAAGCAATTAAAAATAAAAAATTAGGACAGAAACGTAAAACTTGAATGGGTTTGTTGGCAAGATGGGAAAGATAGCAAAGAACGTGCAGACGAACAAATGTAAGAAACAGTATGTGGTAATCTTCAGTCTGTATATTCCAAAACTTTTCCATGGAACAAATGGGAACCAGAATGCACACGTGCTGAAACAGGAGGCGTACCCAGGTGTACTGTTACAACGTAAATTGAAAGTAAGCTGCATTTAAAGATTAACCAACAGACTATTTTACTTTTCAAAACAAACATTAATAAAAACAATTACTTAAAAGAGCTACATTCCGCTACTCATTTGACCATTGCTCAGATTGTGGTCCGTTTACCTTAAAGTTAAGAACGTTTATTCAATCAATCTATGAAGATCACTTGTTTGGTTTCGCAGCCGCGGAACCGAAATACCTGATGCTTGTACTTCTTATACACGAGACGTTTTTATGGGCTATAGCTTAATAAATAATAATATGATGGGATATGGGGAAATTAAATATTTGAACAGAAAACATGTCGGTTATTCAATAAAATGAAGCTTTGAAACATGGTAATACTATTAATATTAATTTTACCTCCTTTCATATTTTAATTAACTTTTCAGTCGAATGAAATAAATACTGAACGAAAAAAAGTATTATTGTGCTCCAAGAGAAGTAATTCTAAAGACGCAATTGTTTTCGAAAAGTATCATATTACTGCAAATAAAAGTAAGCGTAATATATTCAATAACAAGATAAAGAACAATATGATTTGCAAACACAAAGCTTCTTTTTAAGTCTTGTTTATTTGTCAATATTTTAACAATGAAGCGATTGTGAGCTTTGTGTATTACGTGTTCATAGATTAGAAAAAGATTGATGGCATCAAAAACTGTGGTATCGAAAAAATAAATTTTTAGAGAAATAGGAAAACAACTACGATAAATGAATAATTTTTATAACACTTACATAACATTACGAAAGTTATTATTGAAAAATCAGCTTTAAAACTCAGATCTACAAATGGATTGGGAACAAGGAGCTTAATATTGACTTACTAATGCATAAGGAAAATCATATTAGGAAAGTCAGTTTATTACCCATAATAAAATGTTTTAAACGAAAAATACGTGTATGTGGTGACACATTATTTGAATCACAGGTCCAAGACGAATGGACAACTTTTTATTGCACGATAAAGGAGCTGTCTCCATTTTTAATTACCATATGTAATGAATAATTATTATCAATAGTCTCATCACATTACAAATTTTTTTTATTGAAATATCAACTTTGAAACTTGCATCTGCAAATGAAATAGAAACGGGGACCTGAACAAGGAATAAGGAAAAACGGAATAATATGATAGATTATTCCATATACTAAAACGTTTTAAACAAAAAATAAGTGAAGGAGATAATACACTATTTAATTTACAGTTTTAGACCAATATATGTTTTCCTTAAAAGAAATTTAAGAATAATTTTTGTTTTCCTTTTTGTAAACAGCTACTAATCATTTATAGGATATCTTATGCTTAAACACAAATCACGCTTCACGTCCCATTGGATTGTACGAATACTATGTGAAAAACCAAACATATTCTTAGGTAAAGCAAGGTTAAATAACGAGTGTCATTGATTTTCCTATACAGAAAGAATATTCTCCACTTTTCGTTTACACCTGATTTCACATAGACTGGGCCACACAATTCAGATTATCTTCAAGGAACATGTTATTTAAGAATAACAAAGAAATGTACCTAAAAAGCCACTCAACATACGACAGAACAATAATGCTAAAAAGATACTCTGTATTGAAACTTACGTAAAACTCCTTCCAAGAGACGGAATAACTTTTTAATCACTTTTCTGTTAAGAATGCATTAACAACTAGATCTTTAGCGACTTTCCGTTGGGTTTCATCAGTCTGGAAACTCAAATACAAAAACATCCAGACCCTTGCCAGGAATGTAACCCTGGACATCCGTGGTGTGAAGCAGTAACGCTAGACACTACTAAGTAAAACTAAGCAGAGCAGTAAAAAATAACAAAAAAGTTTTATGTTTCAGCTGAAAATAAATCACAACACATTTGTTCGAAATAAATTACTAGGAAACTTATTGGTGAAAATAGAAAGGATATTTAAGCCATTTTTTTTGGGGGGGGGGGAGGGGGGGTTAACAGGCTACACGAGGATGATCCTGAAACAGGCAACAATCTTTAATAGCAAGGTAGCGACGTATAAAATTTTACACGATCACTTTTACGACTGAGAGATTAAACTGGAATTTTTTCGAGCATTAGACTGTGTAAAGTATAATCATATAAAGAATAATAGGAAAATTTTCACTTACGTATATGAATGTTTGAATCGACCACAATCTCTGGTCCACAAGAGATTGATTAAAAGAGAGGCTAATTGCTATTAATTAAATCGGAGTGTGATAAACCTATTAAACTTATATGATGGGAACAGCTGAGAAACATTTTTAAAGAAATGGACAAAATACTTCAGGAAAATATTTATTGGGGTTGGAAGGTAATGCAAATCTTTTGATGCACCTTTTTTTTGGTTGACAGGCTACATGAGGGTGATCCTACAAAAGTCAACTCCCCTTTAATAGCATAGGAAGGGAATTGAAAAGGGGGGATGCGGAAGGTAGAGCAAGGTAGCCAAGGGTTAACTATGGTCCCCGGGCTTTGGTTAATTTATTTTGGAAAATATGGCTCAATATTACCAAAAGTGAATACAAGAAAAAATACATAAAATTATATAAAATCAATCTCGGAAGTTATTCTTTGTAAACAGAAACATGAAATTTCCAACACTGAAATAACATTGCTTTATGGACAATGAGTTGCAAGGGGAGTATACTTACTTCCAAATTAGAAGGTTTTGAAAGAAAGTGGGGCAAAATGGAAGGGTAATCTAACTGAACTGAAAGCAATAAAAAATATAGGATATCTTAATTAGCCATAAAAATTTCAGAAAAGTTAAAACTTATGATTACATGTAACGACTAAATAGATTCAGTATGAATCGAAACTGTACAATTTAATTTTATTAAAGGTGCGATATTAGTAATAAGGACACAATATTGCAGCGGGAATATAATCTTTTATATAGAGCCGAAAAACAACATTAAAAACAAAAATTTGAACCTCAATCAATAAGTAACTTGTTAAAGAAATGCATAAATAGAACATACTGTATACAAATTCTTCTGACTACTGCTAAGAATCTTGCAAAATTACGAAGAATACGGAACCAGTTATAAGGTTATATAGAAGTTGTATTATAAAGCACCAAGCTTGAATAAATATTGACCGTCATAGTTTTTAGAGATTAATAAGAACTACTGAAATGATTCTGTAAACGTTTAGAGCGAGCTAGTTAAAAAAATTATTTCAACACTATCAAAACAAACATAAATAAATTTTTTGAGCACTTTCAAACTTTTTGGAAATTGAAGAAACAATTCAAAACAATTAGAGTAGTAGAGTATAATCATATTATAGTAATGAAACAACGAATTAGTTTTGTGAAACATATGTCGTCGTGCCTTCCTATTTGTGTGCCAATATAATTATGTGAAACTCAACAGAAGTGCACATTATTTTCTTTAATCGTACGGCTTCCATTACTTTACAATTGGATTACAAATCACTTAATTAAAAGTTATTTACAAGAAAGTAACACTAAACGCACATTTTACGTGGAATCATCATGATATACCGCATCATTCGGGATTCCTCTCTCGAAGCACTCAAATCACGAAAGTTTCTCCGTTTACTACTCTTAAAGAAGGAAGAAAGCAAAATTTATTGCAGATTAGATAAAAGAAACGACCAAATCATGGACCATATCATTGCAATTTTGCGTGTGTCACCATTACTTGCAATTTATGATCGAGCAATCGATAGTGGATATCCGAATGTTAAAAATATCACACGAGATATTTCAATAACAAGACGTGTGAGATACGACGCGCACACACTTGCATAATATATATTATATATTATAATAAATAAAAATTGATGTTCTGCATACACGTGGAGCAATTTGAACCAACCTTGGTATCTATGTCATGTACACTCTAGGACAGTACTTCCCAAACTTTTTTTAAAACTACCCTCATCTCCTTATTCACGTTTATTTTCGCACAAAGTTTACTTTTTCTTACCGCCGAAAACTCTTCTTCGCATAGATAGGAAGTTGCAATATGAATTACTATGCTACCAAATTTTAGTTTCAATGAATTGTCGCTCAAACTCTTCTAAAGACGTAAATTGAGATGGAGTTTCTGATGGAAATGGTTCTCGAATCCATGCGAATTCGTCCATTTTCGAACCATTTAATAAGTAGTATTCTTCGTTCGCTGCTAGTAGCGTTTGTTTACGTTCTTCGCTACGAGTGCCAGTGTTCCATCCAAGCCTTGCGCCAGGTGTAACTGTGTACCAAGTCCCTGAAGGCTTAACGTCGCATTAACCTGGGTTAGCAGCGTTATACAAAGTCAGTTTTGTCAAATTCTCATAAATGTGAATGTGGTGACTGGTGATCCACCCACCTGCTGATCAACCAAGCGGGGCCGCTGCTGAGACTATTTAATCAGGGATTTGCTGCCTTACTTCTGCATTATTTTTACTGTAACTTAATGTGACCTGCAAACCCGAAGGAATCAACAAACACCGGTAGCTGACGGACTTCGCCGCAGCAGCTTCTGCAACCCAGACTCAACAGAGGATCCATCTACCATCATGGGCTGCTCTCTGGAAAGTACACTCAATATCAACTTACAACCGTCGGAAAACCTCAGTACCTCATTAGAAACTCAACCTCCTTCCCCTATTTTTCAATCTTCTACCATAAAAAAACGTTAAGTGAAACCAAATTATCAGGCACCCTCTACCTCCACAAACAATTCCACAGATATGTCTGCCAATATAGTAAACTCGCCGTTCAAAACTTCTAACAGATTTGAATTACTCCAGGACATAAACGACGATACAGACCAAGTTTCCCCGATCCCTCCTAAACAAATCAACCCTCCTCCTATAATTATAAATAATGTTGACGATGTCAACATTGTATTAAATACATTAAAAAATCCTTATGTTCATCTAATTTTATATACAATATGACAGATAGTAGGTTTAAATTAAAAACTTTTGAAATTTATGATTTCCGTAAAGTTGTCAATTACCTTCAAGCCAACAATGCTGAATTTTACACTTTCAAATTAAAAGCGGGAGAAACTTCCGAGTTGTCATACGCGGGCTTCACCCTAAATCTGACATACCAATCATTTCAGTAGAATTAAATAATTAGGCTTCTCCCCTGTCAAATCCTCTCTGTTCGTCACCCAATCACAAAAATACTTCTTCCTCTATTCTTCCTCGACACATCTCACAATGTTTGAGGTCCCAGTACTTTGGACACACCAAAAAGTATTGCCAGAATCCACCACGTTGTGTAAGCTGTGAATCCGACCACCTTTGCGCCGAATGCCCAAACCATAAACCCTCAAAAGTCATATGCACCAACTGCAAAGGAGACCACACAGCAAGCCTATAAAGGTTGCTCATATTATAAATATATCCAGCATTCATATATTAGACCTAATCCCTACAAGCCTTCCACTACATTTACGCCCAAAGAATTTCCACCTCAACCCTTTACCTCCTCCAACCCTCCCTTCCCCAACTCACACCTAAACAGATGCCTCCTATTCTCAGGTTTTAAAAAACCCTCCTTCCCCAATCTCGCAGCCCTCGTCAACCAACTCACCCAACACAGACAATCTCCTCAATACCTTCTGCTCCAAAATAGACAGTTTCATATCCCTCACCACTCCACTGATCCTTTTTCTTTCTACCCTATTACCCAAGCTCCTTGAAAACAAAAAACGAACCCACTCCACTATCCTCAACTTACCATTTGCACCTGAAACGCCCGAGGCTTATCTAACAAATATCACGAATTAGAGCTATTCCTTCAAACCCACAATATTGATATCCTATTAATATCTGAAACAAAACTAATTCCCTCACTACGTTTCAATTTCATAGGTTACAAATTGTACCGGGCTGATCATCCCACGATTCGACAAGAAAATGTGGATCTACCCTCATCATTAGAAATTCCATTAGTAACAATGAACTTCCATCCATAACATCAAACGAATTACAAATAACTCTCTGCCTATCTAACAATTCCACCATTACCATCTCCTGGTTTTACTCATCACCAACCAACAGACTCCCACAAGCCTTCTAGCATAAACTACTAGCATCCTGTCACTCCCCCTTCATAATCGGAGGCGACTTCAACGCCATTTCAACCCCATTTCAGCTCCAGACTATCGAACCCCAGAGGCAACCATCTATACAACTCTATCGTAAACAAACATATAGATATTATTTTCCCTTCGGAATCCACATATTACCTCGACAATGCCAAATCCCCTGACGTTCTATACTACTACAGCTGCATAAATCATCCTACTATTTTGCTAAATCATTTTTCCTCCATGAACTTAACTCCGACCACCTCCCGTACCTAGATTACTTAAACCTCTCCTCACCCTGCGCACCTCCTACCAAATACGCTACCAATTGGCAACTCTACACCTCCCTTATAAACGAACTAACACTCCTTAACATCCCACTAAAATCACCTACTGACAAGACACAGCAATTGACAACCTTATTGCATGTATACTCTCCTCAGCTGCTGCTGCTCGAATTCCTCTCCCACCCAAAAAATCCCAGCCCTCTCCAATTACCAACACACTTAAAGACCTACTCCAAGAAAAGGAAAAAGCCATTAAAAAATGGTCATAGACGAAACACCCAAATGACAAATCCATCGACAACTCTATATCCAGACAGTTAAATCTTCAACTACGAGGTATCAGGGACATGACCTATATAACTTACCTACAGCACCTTAACTCCCAAGATAATTCAATTTGGCGAAAAACTAAAACTTTAACAAAAACCTTCTCCGAGTTCCCCTCACCCCCACTCAAACACGAAAACAAATGGTTTACTTCCCCTCCCAAAATACTAACCTATTTGCCGACATACTCAAATCACAATTCTATCCTTACCCAATCACGAACTTTCATCTCAACGACAAAATAAATAACCAACTTGTTGAACCACTACAACTCTCCCCATTGCCCAAAAAAGTAAATCATCTCCAGGACACGACCTAATATCGGTACTTCATTTAAAACACCTACCAAAGAAAACCACTGTTCTTATCACTATATTTTTAATGCCATCCTCCATACATCCTACTACCCTACCGCCTGGAAGCATGCCAATATTATTATGATAAATAAACCTAACAAACTAAAATCCCAAAAGTTAGCCATCAGCCTCCTACCAACCATTTCGAAACTATTCGAAAAACTCTTCCTTTCCCTCCTCTCTAATCAATTATCATCACTTAACCCATCCGCTCAATATGGCTTCAGACCTAAATATTCCTGCATTCACCAACTATATTCTGCCACCACCTTCATCAATAATGCTTTCGATAATCGAAATTCCTGCATTGGTGTACTTATTGACGCAGAGAAAGCTTTTGATAAAGTCCATCATCCATCCCTCTTATACAAAATAAAAAATGAACTTGACACATTCTTCAGAATCCTTTCAAATTACCTTACTAACCGCTCGTACTCCGTGAAAATTAACAATCATTTCTCAAAAAACTTCCCCATCTCCTCTGGCCTCCCGCAAGGTAGCGTATTAGCCCCTTTCCTGTTCAACATTTACTCGTACGACATTCCCCGTCATCCATCCACTAAAACAATATTTCTTGCCGATGACATAGCTATCCTCCACCAAACCTCTTCCTTCACCTCGGGTGTTCGCACCGTCCAAATAGCTCTAAATGACCTAGAAATCTGGACAAAAAACTTGAGAGTCAGCATAAACCCTTCCAAATATGCAATAGTTCCATTCACACTCAAACCAAACATCCCCTCACTCGCTCATTCTATATTTTTTAGCAGTTTTGACAATAATATATGTTTTATAGAATCAGCGGACAACTCTTTATAATATACGCAAAATCTGCAATCCCTATATACACAATTACCAAAACAAGCAGATGTGTCTCGGAATGTGAGTACCTTAAAAACCAGGGAGTTAGCGAAGCATTCCTGGATGAAAGAATCGTCATCTCTTCGGCGAAGAAATACCTTCGAGATCTGGTTTATGTGATTCTGACTTTTTATCTTGAAAGGGGGAGGGGGGTTAACAGCCCTCTAATAGCATAGGAATGGCATTGAAGTGGGGTATGTGGAAGGTAGAGCAAGGCAGCCAAGTGTTGACTAGGACCCCAAGGGTATAGATTAAGGATTCTACCCGGTGTTTCACCTAAAGAGATACAGGGAAAATCGTAGAAAACCTGCATCAGGTAGGTCGTGCTATTGGGTACTACTCTCACGACCTTCCGAAGGCAGGAGATAAGTTTACTGTGGGGCGCAGCATTCCCTTCTCCGTGTCTTCGCCATTTTTAGGAGGTAGTTGGCCGATTGATCCAATCAGGTTTGCAAACTTGAAATGAAGATGTAACAATAACACGTGTACGTGAATATTACAACATTACTTTACAGGTACCTTTAAATTTTACTTATCACTGATTCCCAAATTATGCGTTGTCGCTGTGTTACAGGGGCGCTGCGTAATTATATTAGTTACATTCAGCCCAGTAAAAGATTTCACTGGATAATCATAAATCGATTAACTTATATACGTTGTTATACAAAAATAAGTATGGCACCGTTTTTGTAGAATATACTAATATTCAGCTGGCATAATTTTCTACTTGGGTTTATTATTGATCTGTATCTTCATCTATCCTAGATTTATTACTATTTATCTGCTAACTTCAAATGCGTTCAATAGATCAATGATCTGACTTGGGACGTCGCGGAATATTTTGGGAAACACTGTTTTAGTTTTAATTAGTCGGATAATCGTCGTTCTATTGTAGGCCTATAATAATAGTACCACTATGTAGCGGCTCTTCAAGATATAACCTCTGAATGGTTAAAATAAGGGATTATACAATGAAGTGACAGAGAAAAGGGGACATTAAGGAGTCTTTAGTTCAAAAGTAGTCGAAAAACTGCAATGGGGCTACAAAAACTATTATTTAGACAATCTTATTAATTTTTCCGAGAAATAACTCTTCTGCTTTCTAGTTAGTGTTATGAGAGACATACCAAACATAATTTATAAACCGAGAGTAAAGAATCTATAACCAATGATCCATTACTAGTGAATACTGAACAGCTTGAAATTGTTTATGATCTTCTTTTGAGATACATTTTAACTTTTTGTTTGTTAAATTACTGTATTGTGCATTTAGGTGAGGTTCTTTCGTGTTTCAAAATTGTTTACGTGCTTAAATAAAACCGTAACGAAGCAACAGATCATTTTTTGTGAATTAACCCTGATAGTTCACAAGGCTTAGCAGATTTATATTTTACTTTTCACCGTATTTCCTCAACGATATAAGTAATACTTTTAAGCTAGTTTTCTTTATTAAGCATCGTACATATAGGAATCCAAAACGTTATGTTCTAAATAGAATTATTATAATCTCACAATCAGTGAATGACAATTATACATTCATATTTGCAGAGATTATCTTATGCAAGAACACACATTCTGGGTTTGTGGAACCACGTAAATTGAGACGATTTTCCTTATTGTTATTTTCGGATTTTCAAAGACAATTTTAAGAATTTTAAGCCTTGTATTAAGAGACTGTCTAACTGACTTGGTAGACACGAGCCCTGCGGCTTTTCTCGATTATTTATTAATAATAAAGCTTTCATTAGTATGTTTTACATAAACATAACTTGAAGTAGCAGAAAAACCGGAAATCGTTAATTGATTGCAAAAGATTACTTGATAAGGAATTCAGCTTTCAGTACAAAAAAGTATCTTCTTCTTCCTGTTTTCATGTACATGCATAGCCTAATTCTGTTTTTAAGTAAAACTCCATTTGGAAATGTATTTTTCACTTTTTATAAGAATACTGAAATTAGTAATCTCATATAAGTAATGAATTTATTATTTGTGGTTCTTATTTTTGTAATGCTTTATTAAGTTATAGCAGTTAAGTGCCCGGTGTTTCTCGGATATTTATTTATATTATTCTGAAAATGCATTCATTCGACACTTACGTTTCTTTTAAATAAGTGACCGATGGTGGTTTATAACCGTGAGAAGTGAACCTTGAAATAAAGGGCGAGCCAACCAGGGCGGTCGAAAATCTGTACCATGAGGGGTGTGACCTTGGGAACAGTATAACATTTCTTTTCTATGTGGCAGTAAAGCCGCCATCCAAGCGAACACCCCAGGCACTTCTACTCGTAAATCTCACTATGATTAGGGATACTGGTATGTTCTGTAAGTCCAGAATGTTGAGAAAGTGTAAAAAAATCACAGAGGAATAAGAGAGTGAAAAATTCACCCAGAAGCATTATGAGGAACAAGAAAGATATACCCGGTCCGTTGCGAGAGTCCACAAATACTAATCAGTCATAAGGAATTCAGAAGTACGCCTAGTGCATGGTATAATATCTAGTGAAAAATACTTCAGTTAAATTAAGGAAGTTAAAGAGCCCCCTTTCGTTTACTGAGGGATATAAATTCTCCCTGGTACCTTGAGGGAGTAAAGAACTTCTCATGTTAAATAGTTTCAGCAAAACCAAAAAAATCAGAAAATTTTAAGGCATACTCATTAGAACATTGTAGCTAGTTCAACACAGGAAGGGGATTGTTGTGGTATTCAGTCCTGAGATTGGTCTGATGAAACCCTCCGTGCTAAGTTATCCTGCACAAGCCTTTTAATTTATACATAGCTATCACATCTCACGTCCTCCTTAATCTGTTTAGCTTATTCCGTCCATGGGCTCTATCTTCTGTTCTTACTCACATCTTTCCTTATGTGCTAATTTTACAAGGTCCTCGTGACTCAAAACGTGGCCTATTAATCTATCCCTTCTCTTGGTCAAAGTCCTCCAAATTGTTCTCTCTCCCTCATTCTACTTAGAACTTCGTGGTTATTAACTCTGTCCACCCATCCGATTTTTGGTATTCTTTTGGAGCACCACATATCGAAATCTTCTATTCTTTTCCTTTCTGCAACCCCTACCGTCCACGTTTCGCACCCATATACAAACATTTTTAGTAATATTTTCCCAATATTCATACTTATATTAGCCGTAAGTAAATTCCTCTTCTTTGTGAAAGCCTTCCTTGTCTGTGCTATCCTACTTTTCATGTGTACTATACTGTACCACTGCTAGGTAATATGCTGCCCAGGGGATTGATGGATGCATTTCCTTTAAACAGGATAGGCTATATCTTTCTGAGAATTGTAAACTCAAATTTGTTGAAAATTAAGCACGCTCAACGGTAAAGATAAGCTGAAAATTTCCTCCATTTCTGATAAGGAGCAACATAGAAATGGGGCACAAAAGAACTTTGCAACTTATGGCAAATCAGATTATATGTTTTCTGTGTACCATCTTCGTTTGTATTTTGAGTTTTTCCATGAATATGTTTTGTATCAGCCAAATCACTAAGCATGAGCTTATTTCCTACACTACAGCAAAAGGCAACACTTGTTTATTATAATATTATCTACCCACTGCCATGGATAATACCTTACCATCCTGTAATTTCTTACCTTGATTTACAGTATCTAATCTTCGTAGTCTGTACCCACACGTTTTCGCACATGAAATATAATTTCTAATTTAGTAGATAATACCTGTTCACAATATGACGTGTATTCTTCAACTTTATTAAACGTTTTGCGATTATCAATACTCCAAGTATGTTACAATTATTTTTGTTATTGCTGCAATAGCTGTATAACCTCAGTCAGTTCAATAACACCACTACTCTCACTGTTATTTGCTTTACAATCTTATGTGTATCAATCTTCATTTTGTTGGAACATCGAACATATATTTATAGACCGCGTTGTGTCAATTTCTATCAAAGGCATATAATATTCAGTACTGATTATTTACATATACTCAGGGAAAAACTGTGCGCCATGTAGCAACGATTATTTCGCTTAAGTTATGCAGTACATAATTTCGGCGCTCAACAAGTCCGTTTGCTGTGTTGCGTTCAGGGTTCCTGTTAACAACTGCGGCACTCAACGTAACATTTTCATTGTTTATTAACTTATCAAAGTATATTTTACCGGCAGTGATTCTTTAAAAAGAATCAGAGCACATACAACACTACCTTTTTAAGCTGCTAATTTTCATTCTATCACTCTTTCTATAAATGAGTATCATGTACTATTATTTTACTGACATTCTTTCTATGAAAATACAAATACTTTAAGATTATTTATTCATTAATATATACAGGATTTTTTTTAAAACTTCAGATAACGAAGTATCTCAAAAAAGGATATTTTCATAAGGGGAAATCTGTTTGTGCTAAAATTTGCAAACCTCACCTCTCATGTATTCTTTTGCAGATTTCAATAGTGCGTTGAAATACGTGACTTAAATTACAAAAATTATTTTCATATCGCGGCAAATAACGCTGTGATCGGCGAAGTTCAACGGAAGTAAAATACGTAGAACCTAACCCCATAAATATCGGCATGACGTTTTGCTCCAATGTATTATACTGCTCTGAAAGGACCATTAACAATAATAAAGTTTATAAAAACTTAATGCATTACTCTCCCCCCTCCCCATGGCTGTGAATTAAATTTAATTGTGCTATCACAATGACAAAAGGCAAGCATAAGAAATACTTGTATATAATATCGTCCCTTAGTGGTTAAAAGTATTTTGCAGGAAAATAAAATTAGAACAAATATTAATTAGATTTACTCTTATTCTTTGTTTTAATTTTGTTGGGATTCGGAGAGCCGAAGAGTCAATCCAGCCATCACTAGCTCAACCCCCGCAACCAAAATATTGGTCGGGTTAGTTGCATCCTCCAACAAACACTGATCGTTTTAGTGAATGCAGAGTAGGATCCTTAAACTACAGCCCGGGGGTCCTGGTTAACTCTTGGCTACCTTCCTCAACCTCCCTTTCCATTTGTCCGTATGCTATTAAATGGAAGAACAACCTATGCGGATCACCTTCTTGTAGTTGAGATTTTTGGTTCAGCTCATACGAAGCATCCAGTCCGCTAAGCATAAACGCATCTAGTTCATTAGCCACCCTTCCTGGTAATCTGAACCGTGTAAATTTAAGTACTTAAAAACAATAAACGCGACTACATATCAGTTTTGTGCTGACTATATTACTTCAGTGTGGTGGAACAACCATCCCAAACTTTCAACCATGTCAATTTGAGTAAATTTTATGAATCATTTGCAGGTTATTTCTAAATAAGTATGAAAGGCACAATAAACGGAACTATAGAAACATCATATTTTAGGAAAAATAAAAACCGGTGGCTTTTCCCAACAACAGAAGAAGATAGGTTCTGTATTATATAGAACTAATAGGCAATAAATAAATTAATTATAAGTTATTTTGCGTAATAGTCTTCTTACATCAAAAATGCACTAACCCTTTTTTACACTTAAATAATTGTCGATTTACAATAATTATTTATGTAAATTCCTACGGTGAAATCAGTTTAATAATGTGATATTAAACTGGGAATAATTAACGATTTTAATCCTGTTATTTTGATTGCCAAGAGCTTCGGACTCACATTTCGTACTTTTATCTATACTTTAATCTATACTTACATCATAATAAATGATATCTTATCTTATTCATAGTATTATCTTGTTTTGAGATCATATCTCTTGAGAAAATCCCACGATAGGACCAGCTCTTGCGATGCACTTTACCATTGTATTAAGCAATTTTTTCATAAGCTGTCATGAAATATCATTTCAAATCAGCGTAAATTTTAATAGAAGTAGGCAGGCATTGAGTATTATTTATTTTAAGGCAACATAACTATTTGGTCAACTACTACAGACGACATGTACTCTACGCAGCTATAGTCATACGCCGTATTTCACGTTGATTTAGATTGATTTCAAACAAAAATGCATTATAATATTGTAATTGATTCCAACATAAGATAACGGAGTCTTAAAAACTCTAATAATATACGTCAAGAAATGATAATATGTCCAAGTGTGAAATTGATTCGAATACAAACTATTCTTATCAATAAACTGAGATCCAGATTAAAATAAACTAAGAAATGACTCGCCAAACTTACCTTCTCCTGCTGCAATTTCTGCTCTTCGGACGCTCTAAGATTTTTCGCTAGCGTGCTTAGTTCATCGCTGATAATAGTGAAGGAGTCTAGCATCTCCTTATTTTCTTGCAGAACATCGCCCATTTTCTTGGATTTTTCATTTCCTAAGCAACAGCAAAAAATTGAAAACTGCACTTAAACCATCTCTCACATTCACAATAGTTTTCAGACCTACCATACAGCTGCATGGAAAGTGCAGAGATGTTCTTAATCCTTTCGTCCTGAAGCTTTTCGCCTGGTTTGAGAAACATTTCCACTTCGTTGAGGAGATCTGTTGCCTCGCTTGGAGTTTTTACAGCCGTAGATTTCCTTGCAATCGTCACTAGTAGCCTGCTGCCCTCACGGAACCATTCTTCGGCCTACAACACACCACTCATCAACAATTCACGTTTGATCACGACGAAAATTAATAATACAGATTGGATAAATATTTCCAGACACCTACACTAGAAATGAAACATGACTCTCAACTTAAAGTAATTATAATGTAATGAAGAAACCATATAGGATTATTGAAATATATTTAGTCAAACGAAATACAAAACGCGAAAAAATTCATTTGTGAGCATTATATAACCAGAAGATTTTACAACAACATTACCATACCCATACCTAAGAAGACGGGCTGATAGATGAAAACAGCACACGACAATTAATTTAGTGTCCCGTGCGTGAAAAATTAACGAAAATAACATATAGGACGATGGAACGTCAAATGGAACGAGAGTTAGGAGATCAGATTGTTTTAGGCAGAATATAGAGAAAAGAGAATATATTGACTTTGCGTCTAATTTTAGAAGACAGAATAAGAAAAAACAAACTTCGTTCATGGCATTTGTAGATTTAGAAAAAGCCTTTGACAATGTAAACCGGAACACACTATTAAGGACTATGAAGAGGACAGGAATAAAATACCGAGAATTGTCCATAACCTCACAGAAGGTAGTCAGCAGTAATTAGATTGGAAGATCAAGAAAAAAAAGCCGTAATCAAAAAAGGAGTAAGCAAAGAGAAAGCAGTCTGTCGCCCATGCTTTAACGTATATATAGAACAGGCGATGAAGAAAGTTAAAAGGAAGATGTAAAATGAATCATATAACAAGCAGAAGAAATAAAAACCCTACGGTTAGCCGATGATATTGCGGTACCATAATAAACGGCATGAACGTGGTACTGGAGAAAAAGTTCAATATTAGGTTTAATAGAGGGAACACCAAGGTAATGGAGTGTAGTATGAGAAATAGTAGAATGACAAAGGGATATTTTGAAGGAAGTTAACGAATTTTGCTACTTAAGCAGTATAGTATCTAGGGATGGTAGAAGTATAGTAGACGTAAATAGTAGGATAGCACAGGCAAGGTAGGCTTTCGCAAAAAAATAGGAATTTACTTTTGGTAATATACGTTTCTATATTAGGATATCATTGCTAAAAATGTTCGTATGGAGTGTGGCGTTAAATGGGTGCGAAACGTGGACGGTAAGAGTTGCAAAAAGGATAAAAATAGAAGCTTTCTAAATGTGGTGCTGTAGGAAAATGCTGAAAATCAGATGAGTGGATAGGGTAAATAACCAGGAAGTTCTAAGACGAACAGGGGAAGAGAGAATAAATTGGAGGGCTTTGACCAAGAGAAGGCATAGATAGGCCACATTTTGATACATGAGAGGTTTGTAAAATTAGCATTAGAGGGAAGTGTCAGGGGTAAGTACAGAAGAAGGACGTTAAGGATGGAATATTCTAAGCCTATTAGAGAAGATGTAGTAGCTATGTCGAAATGAAAAGGCTTGCGCAGGATAGGTTAGCATGTAGAGTTGCATCAGGCCAGTCTTAGGACTGATTTCCTCGACAACATATAACCTACAATGTGTGTTTTTAGTTGTTACAAACATTTTGTACGGAAAAATTAAAAAACTTATAATATGAAAATATTCTACGAAAAGGTTACTTAACAACCGCGTGTTTAAATCACCAAAATGCATGGGGTTGCCTATACTTTCATATGTTAATGCTCCAAAACGACTCAACGGATTTCAATGAAAATTTCGGGGGTTGAAACAGGACTTTTAACTTAACTCCCGACATGATCAGGTGAGCCCCACAGTCGCTCTGGGTAGGGAATTGAAAAGGGCATCAGAGCGTTAATAAGCACAAAAATTCAACTTCCGCCTGAATGTATTCTGTTAATCTTGTCAATATTACGATAATAATTGTCTTAATTACGTTTGCAGTTTAAATTACTTAGTACAACTGTACGGACAGCTTAAACGCTGATTAGCGGTGATTTCTTCGAGCCCCAAATAGATTGTGGGATTAAAGCATATCTTTCACAGATAATCTTATCGGGAGTTCTTTCGAGCGTACACACACCTCCAGTAGTTCTTACGTCCATGTGCGCGTCCTTAATGAGATAAAATTTTTATATTGTAAAATACTTAAATGCGGCAGTTTTTTCTCTATCAGTTGCATTGAAAGACAAATACATTTGACAAAACAAACCCAAGTATATGTTTAAATTATTTATATATAGCGTTTTTCAATAAGGGCTGGTCGGAATTGAAATGGAATAAAAGTGAATGTGAGGCATTATCGAAATTATTTTTGTAAAAGACGAATTTCGTTAATACCTCGCATTCACTTTCTTTTATTTCATTTCAACTCCAACCCGCCCTTATTGAAAAAACTCTATAGAATTCAGAAAGGATACACGAAGTTTGATTTGGAATTCAATTACATTCGTATTCTCTTAAATAATGGACCATTAAGAGTAGAGTCACTCTTCAAATCTCTCATAGTCATAGAGCATAGGCGCTGCGGGAGTTTTCTTGCAGGCGTTTCACCCCAGAGTGACTGCGGGGCTCACCTGATTATGTCGGGAATGCCTCACACTCTCTCTGCTTTTTTTTTATCAAAGTACTCACATGCCGAGACACCTCTTCCTATTTTAGGAGGTATATGTACTGGTGTCGAAGACCTTGGGCATATGGCAAGAGCTGTCCCCTGATCCCATTGGATCAGTCGGCTAACTGCCTCCTGATGGATTCATGGAGGAGGGAATGCTGCGACCCCACAGCAAACTCGTCTCCCGTCATTCGGAAGGGCGTGAGAATAGTACCCAATGCCCGACGTCCTGATGCAGGTTTTCTAGGGTTTTCCCTGCATCTCTTTAGGTGAAACACCGGGTAGGATCCTTAAACCTTAAGCCCGGGGGCCCTAGTTAACCCTTGGCTACCTTGCTCTACCTTCCGCATCCCCCCTTTTCAATTCCCTTCCTATGCTATTAAAGGGGAGTTGCCTGTTTCAGGATCACCCTCATGGATCCTGTGAACCCCCCCCCCCCCCAAAAAAAAAAAAGAACTTTGCCCAGTTCAAACACACAAAATATTTCAACACTTACAGGTCTTGTTATTGTTGTAGTAATCAGTCCTTAGACTGGTAATGAGCAGTTTCTCCATCTCATTATATTGTATAATTTTTCAGATAAAGTTTACCAATAAATAAAAAAAACTATTTGCATCACTTATCATATTGTGCATTATGAATGATTCTTTTACAAAAGGGCATAAATTATGAAGCTTAATATTAAAAGGATATCATTTATTAATATTATATTGTATGTTCACCATAAGTTAATTTCTAAGTTAGGAAGAGAGGGGCTGGACAGGATACTTATTATATTTGGAGTGGCTATGAAATCAACGATTATGGTCAGAACTTTTTTGAAAAAGATGTACCTGTTTACTATTATTGTATAGAGTGAATTGCAAAATAATGATGTATCAGTTCAGCTATCTACAAAAGCATCTTTTTCAATTAATTAACAAAAGTTAACCTTGCCCCACCTAGTGGGAAATGATGGGACCAGTCTTTGCATAGCTCAAAAACATTGTCAATTTCATCATCTTCTTTTCCTCTACAGGATTAATGAGCCCATCTTTTGCATATCCAGCACAGTAGAGTGTGAGTACTGGTATCCGCAGTAAAAGAATCTGATGGCGATGAAGAATTTACCAATTTAAATTTAGAATTATCTTTGTTGGCACATTTTATTCTTATTACTAAAGTTGTATTGTGATGATTTCTTAATGTTAGTAACAGATTCCCTAGTATGAACAAATCCCTGTGCAAAGTTTTTCATATTTTTTTCTTCTAATTTCTTCTTTACTTTTGCTCTTCTTAAATGTATTTCTATTTGCATTTCATTTCTGTAACAAGACTAAGTCAAAACTCCTGTTTTAACATGCTTTCGACTTTTCCAATCAACCTATCTTTGCCAGCTACTTTTTTTTTCTTGAGAAAGTGAGTACTTTTTACACAGGTTATCTGCCTATTGAAAGGCTAGTCTTCTGCGGTCATGTGATGTCAAACAAATAACCTTTCGACTAATAAATTCTTCTATACTGTAAAAACAGTTCTAATTGGGTTCAGTCTGTAGACCAAGATTGGCGAAGGATGCTAGTCCCACTTTTTGACACAGTAAATCTTTTTTCAGAGTTTTTGGCTAGCTCACGACTTTTTCCCAGAATTGTTTGTGGAACATGAAAAGACCCTGCTGCTCTTTTAGGTCCTATTTCACCCGTAATTCATTGACTCTGGATTCGATTCACCTCGATTAGTCTTCCTCTTGTATGACCGTACCATCTTAGAAAAGCTGTAAATTCAGCAAAGAAATATGGGGTACTAACCACATCTAGCGACACAGAAAAAAAAAGTCTTTCTTCACTGATACATTGTTACATATTTATTAGTTTTGGTCTAGGTTTCGACTAAGAATATTTATAACCTACGTAAAGTAACTACTAAGGGCAATATATAGGCCTATTAAGTGCTTTAGTTAATGAATGGATGTAAGTTGTATTCAGCACCAAATTATATTTCCAGATGGAAGGTTTCCTGGAAAATCAACCTAATCAAGAGAAGCACGTGTTTACACGCTAAAAATTGATTGCAATTACATGTGTAGTTGTACTCCTCTACTTAGAGACGTATAGACGATTTCAACTAGATCAGGCCACTATCTGACCCTTAAGGTCACGTTATTGTTAAAATCGGAATTGTTCATTTTAGCATTGTATCTGAGGGTTTTCTTAAATGGCATTATAAAATGAAAATATGTAAAGGATGAAAATGAACATTATTGGATAATATATTATTAAGACAATATTCTACCACCAAGATTTCCTTTCTATTCGCTGGAATGCCTGAGAATAACTAATGGATTTTGTTTTCTAGAACAACAAATCTTTAATATGCCGACTTGTCTATCTCAAAGACTCGTTATGGTTTGCAGTTTCGTGGTGCAAAGCTCTTTATAAAGTACATCAGGCATATCACTTTTAATTAGATAATTCTTGATATTGCAATTTTCATTCTTATCTGAATGTGGTATTTATGCTGTGTGATAGCCTACATCTTTAGCGTTGAGGATCTAAACCGCTTTTTCCCAACTTGGGTTCCATACCTTTTAGGTGACAAAGTGGCAATTCGAAAATGAGCTCGTCAAGAATTTAAAAAACAACCGCACGCTATGTTATAAGAAAACATTGTTGGATATATATATATATTGTAGCGGATCCGTTGTTAAATATAAGTATAGACCTATGATGCTTCCTTGGGGAACAACAGATAAAAATCTGTGAATTCAATGTGCTAGTGCCATTTTTAACAGAAGGTAAGATTGAACTATTCTAAAATAAGTGACTGGTAGATGGTCCTTCATTTTAGCTAGCAGGCATTCATGCCACACTCAGTCAAATGCTTGATACATATCAAGGAATAGGGCTAAACAGGTTGTACCTTCTTCGCACATGTCCAGGATTTCACTCACTATCCTGTACAATTGTTTGGGAGGGGGGTGGTGGTAAGGAAACTACAACAATTCATTTTTCCTAAAGTTGTATATAATATTTATTTTAATTTTTAAATCAGGTATAAAATTGATATTGATGTATTAGGTCTCAATTAGTAATTAAAACTGCATTACTAATTATTTTCATTTTTAAATCAAGGAATTCAATGAGGAAAAATTTTGATTTTGAAACTCGATGCAACTATTTTAAACACTTATTAGGTTAATGAACTTTATGAAAGACATAAGTTTTAAATCTTATTATTATTGAGTGGATTTTTTTATTATAATGTTAGACAAGATAGATTGGATGTGTTACTAGGGTAATAGGTGCGTAGTCAATTATTCCTACAGGATTTTCCTATTGGAACCGAAGAGAAAATTGATGACATTCCATGTTGAGAACTATAGAACTTTTTGAACAAATTGAAGGCATACAACGTTTAACAAAGAAGTGGTCATTTTAATGGTGACAAATATTATTTATAGAATATTGTAATTGTTCGTTTTGTATAGATGAATACACCATCTCGTAAAGTTTGCGTAAAATGTTTGTGAACTGGCCAGACACCCAATTAAAAGGTTGGCCTGTCGACACACACACACCCTACCCCGGGGGTGGGGGGGGGGGACCACAACGCCACCAACTACAATACATTCACCCACACTTAACCAAACACACAACCAGGCAGGGATGGAGTGTTATAACTATTATTTATAATAATCTACTCTGTTACAAATACAGTCCACACACACACACACATTATATAGTCATATCTCTCTCTATATCTCTATCTATCTCACACGTAGGTACATAAACAATTGTAGTGGTATGTATCTAAGTAAACACACACTCATCATACTGTTAACATTGGTGGGGGGGGGGTAAAGATCGGGGATAGGGGGGGGGGGGGGGGGGGGGGGGGGGGGGGGGGGGGGGGGGGGGGTTGATGTAAGGGAATTTGGTATTTTGGGGGCGAGGGAGGGGGCGGTGCTCAAACCCTCGACGAACCGCAATAGCGGAGACGAAACATGAAGCACTCTCTAGGAGGAATGGGCTGGGAGAGTGGGCGAAGCGTCGGGCGCGTGATATATCTATATATATACTATCTATATCTCTACACACACACACACATATATCATAATCTATATATATTAGCGACGAGGAGTGTGTGCGAACACAAAATGCTAGATACACAACGAAAGGTGTTGTGGGAATGTGGTTTGTGAGGTTTGGGGTGGGGGGGTGATTGGTAAATATATCTATCAATTTAATGCGAATTACACATCATAGTTATTAAATTTAATAAAAGTTGAGAGGGTTAGTGTGGTCTACAGAAGGATAATAAAAATAGAGGAAGAAAGATAAGAGCGTTTGTTAAGTGTAATGTGGAATTGTTTTTTTATGTTGGTAGGGAGGGATGGATTTGATTGTGAGAGAATAATTACTCTATAACACACACAATTCGATAGTAGAAGAAATAGAACTATATATGAGTGGTGTGTGTGTGGTGAGAGTGGAGAGTAGTAGTAGGCGTGAGGGCAGTTGAGGAGGGAGGAATGATAGATAGAGATTTAATGATATGTATTTAATCTATTTACTCCTTTTACTATTTGTGTGGGTTTGTTGTATGTAGGGAGTGGAGTTGATTATTAGTGAGTGTTGGGGGAGTTTGTGGTGAGAGAGTGGTGATAGTGGGGTGATTATATTTGGTTTTTGTGTAGAGAGAGTGAAGAGAGAGAGAGTTTGATAGATGACATACACTAGTGAGGTACTAGTTAAATCCTGAAGCATAGAAAGTTTAGCGAGTGAGAAGCGAGGAGATCTAGCTGAGCATGTTAGGAAGATATGAGAATATTCGTTAGAGACACATGATAAAAGATTCTTTAATCTCTAACATATAAATGATATGTTCTAAGAAATACATTAAGGTGATGATAAGTTGTTTTGTGGGGGAGTAAATTTGGTTGGTAGGATCTCTAGAGAGTTTAAAGTTTATGATTATGAGAGTGTGTGAGAGAGAGTGAAGGTTGGGGTGAGGATTAGTGGGGTTGGAATTTTTAGTTGGTTTTGAAGAGTGGTGTTTGTTCTTGGGAGAGATGATGTGAGTGTTTGGTTTCTTATGGAGAGAGATGAGAGAGTGTGTTGATATTATACTGAGTGTGAGTGAGTGTAGTGAGAGATATATATATATTGTAGTTGAGATGTGAGTGAGGTATATCTATATATAGGAGTGTGAATTAATTGGTAAGTGGGGGGTGGTTAGGGGGAGAGAGTGTGTGAGTGATGAGTGTTTGGGGTGGTGTGTGTGTGTTATGTTTTAAGAAGAGGGTTGTGTGTGTTTTGGTGTTTGTGTGAGTGTTGTTCTATTTTTAGTGTTATGTGAGTTGAGTTTTAGTTTTTTTAAGAGAGTGTAGTGTGTGGGTGGGTGGGTGTGATGGGTGGTGTGGTTGGTTGGGTTAGGTTAATTTATATGTTTTTTTGGGTTTTTGGGGTGGGTGCATATAGAGGTTTTGAGAGAGAGGAGCGAGTATATCGAGTGAGCGAGATTATTTAAATATCAATAAAAATCATATAACCATGAAGATATTAATAGCAGATATAATTATATCGATTTAATATAAGAGTCAGAATTAATTAATATGAAAGAAATTGCGATATGTGTAGGAAGGTTGAATGAGTATGGTTAGTTTGATTTGGAAGGATTGGGGATTATGAGCTTTTTTATTGTTTAGTTTTGGGGAATTTGTTGTGTTAAGGATATATTTAGGTGGTAGGATGGAGAGTGCGAGCTTGAGAGAGAGTGTATAAGGGAATTGTGAGTCAAGTATACATAGTTGTCTTAGACTTTGTAGGACACAACATTGTTATGGGTGTGTTAATATCTAGTTTTGGGGGTTATATATTGGTTTGTTTGTTTGATTGTAGGTTAATTTATAAGATAATGGATTATGGGAAGTTTGGGTGATTGTTTGTTTTATATATAGAAGAGATAGCAGAGTGGTTGGTTGATAATATGGTTTTAGGATTAAGTTGTATTGTTATAGTTATTTTGTAATGGATTTAAATAGTTAAGGGATTGGGTTATTTTTTTATATATTGGAAAATTAAAATATTATTGTGAAATTTTATTTGTAAGTCTTCTTGTGTATCACACTTCAGTGTATTATGGTAATCTCTGCAAGTATTTTCATTATAACCTGAAAGTACAATAACAGCTAACAGATTTGAGCCATTCTAAACCCAACTAACCTGTTCAATGTAAACAGAAATTATATATTGGAAAAAATAGTCTCCATATGACTTGGTGGAAATTTTATAGTGTAAGACTTCTTGTGTAACAGCTAATAACAGCAAGCCTCAGAACTGCTGTGATTATGAGTGATTATAATGCACAATTACAGATATCAGTAGAGAAATCTGCACAGCAGCATTTTCTTTACACATTCAAAGCATTGTATGTTATGTACTACAAACACAGTTATCCAAGTAGCTTAACATTTGACAATAGAAAGTAATAGGATAGCATATTACTTGTTAGGTAAAATCACAATAGTATACATTGTATATAGGATATAAAATAATCCAACCAGTTATTTATCTTCTGTGTGTGTTAAGCTGCCAAGAAGTTTGTTATTTTCTTTGGCACACACAAAGTATACTCTTGCTATTAGCTAAGATAAGATTCACTAGTGATATGCATTATCTACATCTAAGATGTACGTCTCTTGTGTCAGTACCCACCTTCAACTTTACCAATAAAGTTGATTATCTAAAGATAACTTATCTTGTATAAGGTAGATATCTCCAGAAATAAGAGCAGAGATCTGATCTGTAAAAGTTGACTCTAAATTAATCAATAAAACAAGTCAAATGATTATGTACATATTTCAACTGTAAACCAATAAAAGACCAATTGTGAACATAAGCTTATTCAAAAAATCTACCCAACTATTTGATAGATGTCTGTATAAAATAGGCCAATTCCTATGGTTTGCTTGTTGTGGTATTCAGTCCTAAGACTGGTCTCATGCAACCTATCTTGCACAAGCACTCCTTTTCCTCCCTCTTCTGTTCTTACCACACATAATACCTTCTAATGCTTATTTTACAAGACCATCGTGTCTTAAAATGTGGCCTATTAATCTATCCCATCTCTTAGTCAACATCCTCAATATTGTTCGTTTTTCCCTTATTCTGTTATAAACTTCCACGTTTGTGATTCTATCCACTCATCTGATTTTCAGAATTTGCCTATAACACCACATTTCAAAGGCATCTATTCTTTTCCTTTCCCCAACTCCTATCATCCACGTTTCGCACCCATTTAACGCCACGCAGCATACGAACATTTTCAGCAATGATTTCTTAATATTCACACTTATATTACCCATAAGTTAATCACTCTTACTCACAAAACCCATTCTTGCCTAGGCTAACTTACTCTTTATTTCTACTATACTTCTACCATCCATAGTAACTATGCTTCCCGAGTAGCAGAATTCTTAAAATCTGTCAAAATATCCCTTCCCAATCCAACACCCTTTGTTATACTGCACCTTAACATATTACACTCCATTACCTTGGTATTGCCTTAATTAATCCTCATACTGAACTCATTCTTCAAGACTACATACTAAAGGTTTTTATTTTTTCTTCATTCGCCATTTTAACATTCTTCATCGCCTGTTCTATAAAGATGCTTAAAACACAAGAATGATTTATGAATAACAAAATAGGTCTGCAAAAAAATTAAGTTGATCTATAATAGAATATTATGCTTTGGAATTTACAGAATATTCAATAGTGTCATACAAATTCCTGCTTGCAAAAAGAAATCAAACAAAGTTTTCTTCCTACTTAAATGTAAACAAGAAATGGGATAGATATCTCCATTAATCTTG